>CM049812.1:19457450-19640076 GCA_027422405.1 Ptychobarbus kaznakovi | reverse complement strand
ACCTATTTTTGTGAAACTCCAAAAACGTAACTATACATACAATTTATTGCAGTTCCCATACAGGTAAAATGAACACAGAGTGGCAGTAAAACAACAACTTTTAATAATTTTTCACACATATTATGATAACAGGGACAGATCATTGATTATTAAATACTTGTGTGGAGAGGCTTGCACAATACTATGTTATATGACCTTTACATAGTGCATGATTGTAGACTAATACATCTTGACTTTTGCATCACATAACCACTCCATATGTTTGTATTTTTATTTTGTATATGCAGAAAGCTTGCTCAGTACCCACCTGGTACAGCATTGCACTCGTAATGTAGAGTGTTTTTAGAAGCAAGCTAAAATAGAACATGATTCAATAAATGTGTTTTCATCTCACATTTGCTTTTGTTAACACTATCAGATAGTTTGGGGTAGAGTTGTTGTGCATTAGTGCGTTATATTCATTGTTAAGTTTTAACTCACACAGACATTTAATTTCAAACTGCCAAGATATGTACAACAACCAACACAATAAAACATTTCAGATTCACGTTCAATTGGATAAACTAAACACACTTGTAGCGCCACTCATTGGGCATGTCACCATGTAAATATTGTGAAATGTGCAAGAAGCAACATAATATCAAATGCTGCCAAAGGCACAGATGTGAAAAGTGTAAATGTCACTGGCCTTCATGTTGAAATCTGAATATGCATAAACTAATAAATTAACAGTTTTAAGTGACCAGTCATGGGTAATTCACAGTGTAGAACTGGATGGGATCTCAAAATTATAAAAGTGTCTGCACCACTGGTATCATACATTGCAGCTGTAATGCACAAAGCTTGTGGGATGATGTATAACAGTTTACCATCAGATACCAAGAAAACGTGTGTTTGAGTAGAATAAGATTCTGAAATGCAGCACTTTCGCTGTTTTCTAAACAACAAAACCAGCTCATCATGCTGAAGTGTGGAGAGATCAGAGTATTTGCTTAAATATGTGTGATTCAAAGTGAGAATTGATATTGTCAGAAGTGCGAATCTCAAATAATGATCAAAAACAAACTCAAATAGACTGTTTGAACTCTGTAAATAAAAAAAAAAAAAAAAATACTTTTAAAAGCTGATATCTAATAACTGCAGTGTGTATTAATAACGTGCCCAGGAATAGCAAATATAAGTGTGATCTGTGCGAATACATATTCGAAGTTTTTTTTGTCTAAGATCTCTTAGACGAGTCACAAGCTGCAGTGACACAAAATGCTAGGACCCTGTGTCAAAGACATCTGAAACCAATTTGCACTTCTGTACTCACATTGCTTATATCAAGCAGAAGAATTACAAATTTTATATTTTTAACATATTTTTTTATTTAAAATGTCATTATTTTGCAGGTATATAAAAAAAACATTTTAAAAATATAATTTGAAATAATTCCCAGGCTCGATAAGGAGCAACCATTTTCTAAAAGACTAAATAATGATCACCATCTTAATTTGATTTAATTTGCTCATCAGTCCTTGTCCACCATGTATCATATTTGCAGCTGGTTCTATTTAGCATTGTTTCTGACCTTGCCAGTTCAGACAAAGGCTGAAAATACAATGTCTTATAAGACAAAGCGATACACTTGAGCTTAATGCATTTGTTCCTGCGTACTGTTTTGTTGAATCAAGCAGGCACACTAACAGGACTCCATGTCCTCAGGCAAAATTTTTTAGGGCTTTAAAAATGTACGGCCATTGCGAACCCTGCATTTCATCATGCTGGAGTTTTGATTAATAGCCATATGCTTCACAAGTCCACATTAAGTGGTTATCAGCAAACGAATGCAAACGGGATTCCTGACCTGACTCATTATTCCTGGTGTATGTAATCAGCGAGGATACATTTCTGGCGCAGCTGGAAAGTGGTCAAATAAAGAGTGTTTTGGTTCCTCTCCTGACACGGGTATCACTCTCTGAGCTGTTTGGAATGCACATAGTAAGAACAGTCCCTCTAAAGTGTATTTATAGTCCAGCACTTTAGCAAGCACATTTATCTTTTTAAAGCATTTCCTCTGTGGTCACACTGGCTGTGTTCTTTGAATTTTAACTGTGGATGGATGTGAGATGTCTGGTGATGCTCGCATGATCTTTCCTCAGCAAAAGAGGAGGATCTAACTCAGGCTATAAGGCTTTAGGTCAATGAGAGAATTATTGTCTGAGGCTGCACGTCAGCCATAATCAGAAAAAAAATTAATCCAGGGCTTTTGTTCAGTTTGTTCAGTCTATCGCTTTTTCAGCAAGTGGGTGGGGGACAAGAAAACCGTATCTGTGGCGACTTTGGCCTGAATTGATCTGCAGAGAGAAGATCAAATTGTTTTGAGAGCTTGATTAAATGTTTTTGAGAGAGAAGATGGGTTGACTGCAGAGCTCGGTCTAATCCCGGTTGTGCTTAATCCTGTGAGAGTCTGGGTAAGACTCAAAACAATTACCCCCACCAACAGCCTGTGTCAACTCTGATACTGTTATTGTCTGAGCGCCAAATCTGATATATATCAATATATTCCCTGAAAAGGCGAGCAGACAAATGTAAACTCATTTGAACCACTTGCCAGCTGTATACTCAGTCACAACAAAACTTCAAAGTAATGCCTGCCAAATATAAGCAATTTGAAAGAAAAATGCTATTTGACCAGTAAATCAGTTTAGATTCAGGCAATGTTTGTTCAGAATTTTTTTTTCTGATTGCTTGATGTTTGCTTTTGTTATCATCTCTAAATACTGTTTTTTTTATTTTTCACGCTACATATGCTATTGACTTTTTAGACAACAACGATTGCTTTCTTCTCATAAATGTAGCGCAGTTAAACTGCAGCATTTATTTCTGTTACTTTATGTATATTGTTTCTCCTATAAATCCTTCAATTGTTTTTACCAAACAGATGTGTTGGCTGTAGTTGTGAGGCATGTCCTGTCAGTCTTCTGGCTTTTAACGAGTATATTTATCACTGTAAACATTTGCATTTATGCATTTAGGCAGACCTTTTATCCAAAGCGACTTACAGTGCATTCAGCTATACATTTTTACCAGTATGTGTGTTCCCGGGAATTGAACACACAACCTTTTGCGCTGCTAATGCAATGCTCTACCACTGAGCCACAGGAAATAATTTGTCAAATACACCCATTAACGTTAATTGAATTATAGACCTATATATGATAACCATCTAACCTGCTGCTTTGCCCTTTTGAGGTTTTAATATTAGTTGTATAAGAATAAAAGTGCCATATCCAATTATTAATGTTGTGTGATTGAGTCCCCTTGGCTATTGATGCTCAAATAAATCATCTTGCCCAGTCAGGAACCTTTTGGTCTCTTCTATTACTCCTTTGACATTATTTGGATTTGAACAAATCAATCAATCCATATCACTTCAGAGGTATGCTTGAAGCTTCAATTTAGTATTGTTCTTTTTGGCTTTATTTTGAGTTTTACTAAAATATTCGGCTGCAAATCACTGTCCCAATTAAAATAAGTGTTTAAAGAGAGATTTAGAGCCTAAAGCACATTGATTATTTACAGCCCAGGCCTCTGTAAAGGCTGGGAACACAAAGGAAGTCTAGTAGAACAAGAGCCAGTGAACCTGCACAATGTTTACACATAAATCTTTATGTCAAATTACAGGAAATTATGACTGCAGCATACTACTTTCTCAAGTTACAACAGCTGCTGGAATATTTTAATAAACTGAGTGTTTGTTTTCTTTTTTTGCACTTTTTGCACATATTTAGTTGGTTGGCTTATGAATAAATCAAAGGTAAAACTAATGCAATATGAACATGCCAGTACAAAGAAAACTGCCACATAATTCTTGTATGATCGTGTTTTTACCATTTGTGTTGTGGCAGTCCATTCACTGAAGGCTCATACGTACTGGTAGAGAATATCAAAATAATTACAGGTTGATGTTACCCCTGTAGTGAAAAGTAACATTCCTGGCCCAGTTTATGGCGGGGCACTCTCTTACCACAACCGTGGACTAAGGCTTGCTACATTAGATTGGACCTTGGTGAACTAACATAAGCAAACTGTTCATCAGATAAAGATGCTAGGACAACAGCCAGATAGAGGACAAGAAGAAGACCTCTGGTACCAAGCCCGGATGGACAGGACTTCTGATTGGTCAAAATGCAGTTTCGGTCCTTCACTCTATAGAATGATTCCTAAGGTTTTGCCCTGCCCGACATGAAAAAAAATCCTTAGGACAGGTGCAGCAGCAGTGAGAGATCAAAAACAAATAAAGATCACAGAGATCCATACAAATCCATTCATAACTATGTTTTATTTTGCAACAAGGTTAAGCTCCGTTGAGCAAACCTTCACTTCAAGGTACGTTCTGCACCTACTCCAGTCACATCTGCATTCCAGATTTTAGGACCTTTTGGAGCTTCAGGAGATCAGTATCGTGCTTTGTGTTCAAGGCTTGATTAGCTGATTAGTTAAGAACAATTCATCTTTCGTTTATTTATTTGAGGTATAATAATGTTATTTACTTTATTAGTTTCAGTTTATATTTTCATAAGCTAGTGTAACTTTACCAGATCATCACCCAACTGAATCACTCAAGTTGTATGCATATTATGCACTTTATTCCCTTTTCATTCATGGTATTAATTTGGTAGTTGTTGATTACTTTTGTTAATAAAATAAATTGTATTACACTGTTGTCCTCCTTGCGTTGTAAGTGGTTCTACAAGATATCCCACCAATATTTCATAACTGATGTATTCATAGTGACACATGATCCAAAAATCATAACGTCATTGGTGACATGAATACTCAACACTGCATTATTTTGCCTCCGTAGGGTGAAAGCAAAATCACTACACCCCTCGACCTACCTCCTAATTCAGTCTTACAATGCTCCTACTCTTATTTTGGTGATTATTGGAATCATACAGAAATATATATATATAACTGGAATCATACAGAAATGTCAGAGATTGTTTTTAATTTCACTTTTCCATTTTTAAGTATGACAGATCTCCATCAGAAAAGGGTGAGATAAAAAAAAATAACAATAAAAAACATCTGTGTGAACCATTATATGTGAGACACCCATGATATCATATTTGATACTGTACATGTTTGGTTCCAAGGCCTCTAAATTATCGCCATGATCAAAACTGAAATAATCTGATTGATAATTTATAGATTTTTTAGCAAATAAAAGACCTTTTAGTTGTATTCTAAAACTTCTTTAGGTCGTGCAACCTGCATTTTTCTTTTCTTTTTTATGAAATCTTTCATGATTTTTAGAAAGTAAACATCAGAATAACTTTTATATTTATATTTCAAGTGAACGCTTACTGGACTGAAGCAACTTGCACTGTAAAAACAAATTCTGTAGTTTTTACAAAATACTTTTGGCAGCTGTGGTTGCCAGAATAATTTTGTAAAAAATACGGAAAAACTGTAAATACATTTACAGAACAAACAGTATAAAACTGTAATTTTCAAACTATGAAATTTGAATATAAACCAGTAAATTCAACAACACACACTGCTATTAAAATATTTTTTGTACATTTAACATACTGACAACCACCATAATAATGCAGGTGGTGAAAGAGAAAGCCACATGAAGAATCAAAGCTCATCGCAAGTAGCTTCGCCACAAGCAGAAGTATATACTGATATATAGAATGTGCACAGAGTCATTCATGCACACACAAAACACAATCATGTTAACACACATGACACTTAAATCATTAAATACAATTTCAATGAACAACATATGTAACAAAAAGCCCAAATGTACATAACTGATAACAAAAACTATTAACAAAATATGATTATTTAAAAAAAATACTTTCAAATGTGGAGTTTCATGCAGGGAAATCTGGCGATATAAGTTTACAGGTGTTGACTGTAAATTATACATTGATTTGTTATTTTTTTACTTCAAATTGTTTTCTTTTTTCTTTTTTTTTGCATTTTTACAACATTTTGCAGTTCAAATTACACTCATTTTTTTACAGTGTGGAGTTTAGTTTTAATTGTCCAAACATCTTTCTTTTCTTTCATTTTGTTTTGTTTTGTTTTTAGAAAAAATCATTGTATAATGTATCAAATATAATATAACAGGCTTGTGAAGGTCATTTACTTGTACATCTCTCTATCATCATTGTACTCAATTGCATTAAGTGTTGCCTTAAATGCCTAAAAACAACGCGGATCATAAAACTAAGCATTTAAATATCACCTTATTAAGGAACATTATTGAGAGCTACAAAGTAAAAACCCTGATGTTGTCAGGGTTCTGTCACTTCGGTCTAGTGTTATTCATGGTTTTGTGACAGAGCCCTGATACTCCCGTCATGTCCTGTTTTCACGTGAGCGCGCGGCTTTGAGTGTGCTCGAGCCGTGCGCTCTCTCATCTGCGTACCTTGTTTCATGTTGGAGCGTGGTGTTCGGATCCCGGCACTCATGTCTTGAGTTTCGGTTTCGTGTCGGGGTTCGGACACTCGCGCTCCACGTTCTGTCTCTTTGTGTGAGTGTGCAGTCTCGAGTTCGCTCGGCCGCACGCTCTTTTGTCCACGTGTGTTTTGTTGTGTAGCACACAGTTCGTGTTTTTATCGGCTGCGTGCATTCATGTTATGTCTTCTGCTGTGTGGCACGCAGCTTGTGTATTTCATTGGCTGCGTGCTTTTATGTTGTCATGTCTTGTGTGAACACATGGCTTATGAGTTTTCTCATTAGCTGCATGTTCATGTCCTGTTTTGCACATGGCTGGTGATTTGTTTGCTGGCCATGTGCTTGTGTTTTTGTTTTGTGTGAGCACGTGGCTTTTGTCTTAGTTTGTCTTAGCACTGTGTGCCATGTGCTCTCATGTCAATTTGTCTTGACCCCACCCATCTTGTTACCTGTTTATTGGTTAATTTGCCCCACCTGTCTTCCCTCGTTACCCTCCTCATTTGCTCCATTTAAAATCTCCTTGTGTTTGCAGTTCCGGTGTTGGTTCGTCGCCTTATATTGTATGCCTTGTGTCCTGTCCAGCCTTGTCCAGCCTTCCAGTCTGTTTTTTCCCCAACGGGGTTGTTTTTTTTTTTTTATTATTATTAATAAAAAGCCCTTTTTCCTCTTGCAATTGGGTCCTCGCTCTCTTCCCATTACCCGTATCTGACAGATGTATTGTATCAAATAAAGTTTAAACTGTTAGATTACTTATTTATTTATTTTCGTACTAAATTTTCAAACTATTTCATATGTTGGGCTTTACAAGGTTAAATGCTCATATTACCCAACCCAAGTAATGGTATACTATAAATGTTGTGTTTGAATATCAATAACAAAATGTGGTTTTGGTTTTTTGAATACCAAATATTAAAAAACTCTAATAATAACGTAATTTGTAATTTTGGACGAACTTCATTTGTCCTATTATCATATTGTAATTTTGTGTTTTTGTGATTCACTCTGAAGCAGAGCGAGGTGCAGTAAAGCCTTGTGTTAATGGAAACCCGCAGCTTGAGAGATTTTTCATTTTACAGGGAGGCAAAACATTTTCACCCAAGAAAAAATAAAGCTGTTCAGAGCTGGCTTTAATAATTTGACCCCAGGGGGAACTGACTTGCTGAAAAGGAGTAGTTCAAGTCCTCACTCCCCCACTGTGATTCCTCTGTTTACTATTCACCATTCAGCACAGACTGTTCCATGTCAGAAGCACGCGCCATGAAGCTGAAGCTGAGGTGAGGTGGTATTAAAAATCTAGAAGATGCTGCAGCAAAACTGAGAAGTTGTTTTCTCTCTGTCACATGGGCATCATCATTAGGTGATTATGTTGACCATCTGTATTGTGTCAGCAGTCATGGCACCAGCTTCAGGGGAACTGCAGGACACAGCAGTTAGATAAGCGTCTGTGCTAGTATGGCATATTTCAAAGCACCGGAATGAAACAAATCCCATCCCCACGATAACGTCTCAAAGCTCCCTATCACAGGTACTCTATTCCACCAGCGAAGGACATGCACGACTAACAACAGGGATCTTTTTATCCAGACCGTATCGCCAGCTTCTCTTTTTAGCTCTTCCCTCTTCAGCACTTTGTTTGCACAAGATTGCTACATTCATAACACATCTTCCTTCTCATGAGAGATGACAACCGCACATCTGTTTCCACCTCCTTCACTTTCAAGGAATGGATCAGTCAATAGTCTCAGAACGCCAGCTACGCTTCGTAAAACACGGACTGAATGCGAACAGCTTCCTGACTTGGACTCATGATTGAATTAGTATCGTTCTACTTAGGGTATTGTCAAATTGTTAGCAGATGTTTGAGAACAGCTGGAGTGGATTGTTGATCAGTCTGTAAGTAGTGAGCCATTTGTTTACGACTTAAAACTGCATACGAACTGAGCTCAGCTCTGTATCTGACATGATGGGTTACTGAAGAGTCGAATGGAACCCAGTTACTATAAACATCGCACCATCAAATATGAATATATTACACTAGAGAAAACTTTTCAAAGCATATTTTTTTCTCTTTTACACAGAAGGCTTGCAAGCTAATAATTCTATAACAACATCATAAAAGCTTCATGCAGGCAATATGACTTTATGAGCATAGTTGCCAAGCTGTCAGAGGTATTTGGTCTTGTTTTAGAGTCTTAAAGGTAATATATTGCGCAAACCATTGACATGGCAATTTGATCTTCTTGTGGCAGGTTAATGCTGATTTGATGCTTTAATCAGTACCGATCCATCCATCCTCTATTGCTCCCTTCATTCCTCCACCCTGTCTGTTTCTCTCAGCAACTGTCTCCAGTCGCAAATTGTCAGGGGAGCTATACACCACCCACCTAAGCGTTATAATGAATATTATATTAAGAGGGTATTAATTTGTTTCCATTTTCATATGCTTATTAAAATCCCAGGCTGGCCACAGGCGCTTAAAAACGGCCCTTTTAATTGAATTTAGACACAGTATACATGTTTTCTGTCTCCATAAAACAGAATTAGGGCTTAGTCTTTAAATGATGAACTGTCATGCAGGATTTGTGTGTGTTGGTCTGTTTTTTCTAAACTGTAGCAATCAAATGTCAATTACATCGTGGAAACCATCCAACCGGGCCCATGAGGAAAGCAGCTTAATATAAAAAGGGATGTGGCGGAAACAGATTTTTGGGAAAGGATATAAATAATCAAATAACAGAAAATAAAAATGGTGATATTTTCACCTAACATATGTGAACTTACAACACTATGGTGAGTCTGTTAAGCTAATATGATGTGAATTTATGAATAAAATTACAAGTTCAAATCGGATGGCCTTGAAAACTCATGACACATATGGTTATTTCCTAAATCGGACCTCCACTAGGACCCCGAGCGATCCTATTGGCTCTTTTGAAGGGCATTCTCTTTGCTGTCTGATTGTGATTCCAACACAATCATGTAATATGTAATTTAAACTCTTACAAACACCATTAAATGTTTGTTTTTATTATAACTAGCTTACATACTAGCATGATACCTGATTAGCCTGACAGCTTTACATTGGCACTTAACACCACATGCATTCATAGTAATTATGTGTTAAATTAAGAGTTAAATCAGTCATAAAACAATGTAATGAGTTTGTTATAAATGTTGTTCTTAACAGTTAATCAACTGAAACAAATCACATTATTTTCAATTATAGCAATTGTATTTATATTTTGAAGTATTATCAGTTGTTTAGTTCTTGCTATACATCAGTTTATGGAGACTTGACTTCGAGGGAGGACCCACCGTGTCTCGCTCCTCTGTCAGCTCTCTCACTGTCACTGTTTTTTTTTTTAAATCAACTTTTATTAGTATCAGTTTTGACATCAATGGGCTGCGGCACTTCCTCTATTCCTCAGCAATGCATCTCATGTTTCTGAATGCATGAATGCGTTTGTGTGAATGGCATATGACATGAGGAGTGGGATTTCTGACCAGTCAGATATATTTCTTTCTCAAGAAGGCAAACATAATCACTTGCAAAGAAAAACTACAGATTGTTGTGCCTTTGTAGCTTTTCACTTTATTGTCGTGCATTTTTGCTATATACAATAGGAATAACAGTTCAAGGGAATAGCAATGCAAGAGAATAGAGTCAGGCTGCATATAAAAACAGTCTATTCATTTCGCTTTATTCTGTTCGCTCTTTCCCACTTTTGCTTCTATTTAAATGCAGATTTTCTTTGCAGCAGATTTATGGTAGGCTACTCTATTATTACTCTATGATTAAACATACAACTATTAAATGCAATGTCTTAATCAAAAGTACAAAAAATGCAGAAAGATTTGTGTAAGGATTAGGTTTAAAACATAAATCATTAGCTTAACGTAAACAATACAATCCAATGAAATGTAACCATCATGATAGAAATATGTGTGCATGTCCTATAACATACTTATATGCATGAAGTCTTCTGTAAAGTAAATATAACATTGGAGGCCTTTGCAATATTAATATAACAGACTCTGAATAAAAGTGTGCCTGCCAGAATATAACTTCCAGTGGCAATAAACAAATGTCATTCATCACAAAAGGGTGGATCAAAGATTCACGCATGATAAAACAGAATGTGTTAGTATAAACAAAGGCACAGCTTAAGCAAGTTTATTCAATATCAGATGCAGGCTATCGCACAACAAGCTACATTAAAGCTGTCGTCTCTGCAGTGGCAAACCAATGTGCTATTTAGTAGTCACTGGGATTGTCCCTTCCATCAGGCCATTGTAAACTTATCAAACACCACTTCTTCTGCCTACCGTTCTCAAGCTGGCTCATGCCACTTACTGCTCTATTTAATTGGAAAATCACCCCAGAGCGCTGGTCCTCTGACAGCCAATCAAAGCTTGTCTTTCACTAATGCGCTAATAGACACTGAAGTCATGCTAAGATACGGATGTTTCTTCAGCAGACTGTGCATGAGGGATGGAGTGTGCTCTGTCTGCTGCATGCACAGTGCACTAATGATAGAACTGCTTTAATTTAAGACTGCTGTCTCCGGCTGCTCTGGCTAAGGAATATTTCAGTGTATTATTTATTTTCATTAGGGCACGTGTGTAGGGCTGCACAGGCACAAATAGTATGAGGTGCACAGCCTTTGATTGCATCTTATCTGGTCTCTGTGCTGTGACAGGGATTGGGGCGGCATTAGTGCAACTGTAGCTATCATAGTATTGCACATTCCAAGTCACTATTGCGTCCATAATTGTCTGTCAGTCCTGAAAACCCGGAAAAGCCCTCCAAGGACTTCATAGCAGTCATTGATTTTACGATGGCAGAAATGTCCAGTTGTTAAAAAAGCCTTTTCTTTCCCAAGTCTTACATCAGCCACAATAACTTAACTCTCGCTTTAATTGATCCGTCTGGCTGGCAATAAAAGCCAGAAAAGTGTTATACATAGTAACATATGCATTTTCACAAACCTAATGTTTTCACTAACAGGCGCAAGTAAGCAATAAAGACTATAACATCGTAACTTATATTTTACAGCTATAGACCACTCTAATATGAAACATTAAATTAGAGTGCAGCAGAGCCACAGGCAACTTTCAACAAATATGCAAACTGCAAACAGGAAAACGTCCCCGATGGCAATGTTCCGTTGCAAAGGTTCGGAGGTCTGGTGCCAGTCATTTTGTGGGAAATTGCTGTCTACTTTAAATCATATCCTGCCCTCAGGACTTCTCAATGAGAGGAAATGAGGAAAATGGCCTTACCTCAACCCAAGATCAACAAAGACAATGGCTGGCGCCAAATGGACGGTAAATTCTTGCCTTTATTACAATCTGAGCCCTGAGATACATATCTATATGTGCAATTTCCCAGCAAAGCAATGAATTTAACAATGAAGGGACTTACTGATACAGATCATTCTGTTTTCAGTCATATAAGACCACTTAAGCTATCAAAGTAGTGTATTTGTTTTTATAGTTGGGGTAGTTGAGACTCAGTTGGTTAAGGTTTTGGACTCGGCTCAGAATCAACAAGGTGGACTCGCTTGGACCCAGCACTATTTGTTTTTTGGTCACAATCTATCACGAAAACACCTCTTATTCGTTGGACACATTGCCATGTTTCACAGACATGAAACAAGCTGTGAACTACTTAAAAAACACATATTCTATCCACTTTGACATTGTTCTGTGGTAGGTGTGTGAACAAAAGTGCTTCATAATTAAAGATCCCCTCCGGTTGTTACAAATCCTTTCTGCTGAATTTGTTCATGCATTGTGATTTAAAAAAAAAATGTATCTGTGTGAAATAAAACTAAAATATCTAATGCAATGTAATGTGAAAGATCAAAAACATTATCTTAGATAATTTATAATTCCCTTTTTTCTCATGTGAATAACTTTTTTCTCTTTGAAGTAAACCACCCAGCATGTACAGAGACCATCGTGTGGAAGAGCGGTAATCCTATTTTTCCCTCTGTCTCCACTCCTTGGATTTCTGAAGTCCTAATCCGTTTACATCCTTGATCAACCTGATCTGTTCTCCAAGGCTAGGAAGCACCCTGATGAACAGCCATCAGCAGGCTAATAGATTCACTCAGAGAGAGCTACAGGTCTCTGCCAGAACAACTGGTTTACCCTGATTATCCTTTAAACAATAAAACCGACCTGAACCTGCATGCCAAAAACAGTTATTAAAGCTGCCAAGTTTAAAGTATTTAAGGATCAAATAAATGGTGTGCCATAATAAAAAGTATTTCAAGTATTTCAAAAGAAAGGTAATTAATATTTATTAATATTTTGAGGTCAAATATTTAGAATGTTGATTCAATTAAAATGCTCCAGAAATTGTGGTATGTTTGTATTTTCATGATTTATTTTGAAAATTATTACATTCTTCAAGGCTCGTGTGATACGTTCAGCAGAGATTAAGAGGCTAAAATAAAAAAATAACGATACTATTAAACAAATATTTAACTTCACCCATGAATAAGTAAATGAAAAATTGCATGTGCACCCAATAACAATGAACAAGAGTGATGTTAACAAAAAATGTAACTGGAAGTAAGGGATGCTTAAGGCACTCTTACATAAACACATAAATATGCACACACACAAACATCAATGCATGCATACATACATACATACATAAATACATACATAGAACCAGGGAACAAATAATAGAAAGAGGAGAAGCTTGTATCCACTTTATGTTTCATTGCAGCAGTAAGCTGCTTTGTATATGTGCAAGATTTCCTATTCATTAGCTGCTATAATAACTAGAAAAATAATGAAATTCAGTAACTGTGTGTTTATGATTGCATAATAAATACAATAATAAATTAAAACAATATGATACCAAATACCAGTTTGGAACATAACACAGCATAATTAACTTTTTTTTGTACCACTAAAATAACTTAAAGCAACTGATGTAAAAAAAATGGCCAAGTCCACTATTGCATTAAAATTAGATGCATACTGAATACTTTTTTTGTTGCAATACCATTTTACAATTTTGTTAATGTAGATTATTGCTTGCATATGTTTTGTGATAATATAAAAGTTGCTCAGCACATGAATAGTTAATAAACACTATTGAACAATTGATCCTACATATAGGCATTGATGCATTCATCAGGGATGAAGTGATGACAAAAATGTATTAGCAGAGGTAATATAGCCAATAAACAGCATTGTTACCTGACCACTCAAGGATTATACTCTACTTTGTAAATTACATTGTTTTTTTTTTCAGTGCATCCATATAAATTTTTTCTCATGCCTTTGACAGATTCATTAATATTCAATGTTCCTTCATTATAATTCCATGAGAGACGATGATAGACGACAGCCATTACCATTACAAAATATTAATAACATTTCAAAAATGCATAGTGTTAAATAGATTTTGGACGACACTGTTGAACTACATCAGAAAAGCATTATGCATCTTTCATTCTTGCATGCAGTGAAATAAGAACTTACAGGGCATTGTATCAAGGAGAAGAAGAAAGAAGGAACAACGATGGCAAAACACTTTTAATTTGATCTCAGTGAAAAGACACGCCTCCACTTTCTTTCCCACCTGACTTTGGAGCTGAATCATTTCCATCACCTCCCTAAAGTGGCCCTCTGAAATTTAATTTAGCCTTCACTATTAGATTGATCTAATCAGCTCACTCCAGTTTTTCTCATGCATTTAACTGCGACAGAGGAAAATCAGACCCGTAGTCTTGGGTTTTGAAAGCCCTTTGCTACTAACGATGGCTTTGTTCCATAAAAAGTGATTTCCTGGCTGAAGAAACATTGTGTTTTGTCCCCTGCCGTGCTATATGCAACTTTCCCCATACCAACTAATATACCCATGATGCAACTGATGGTACGCCCAACAATTACTCACTCTCACACTTTCATTTCTTGGACCAACTGGCCCATTATCAGTGATAATAGGGCCTAACTAGCACAACCAGTATTTTTTTTTTCGGAATACTATAACATTATCCTGACTAGATCAGAAGCTCATTAGAGTGTTCAGTTAAGGAAGCGTAGCAGGTCGCCTGTGTGATTTAATCAACATCACCTGAGCCGTATACAGTGGACAGGTTCTCAAAGAGGTACAGGACAGATAGTCTGCACGTGATTGAATAATGGCAACCATAGAAGAGTTTGGTTCATGTTGGTTCTTACATTCTGCGCACGCACCAGTGATAAGATGTTTGCGCCTACGCTGCTGTAATCTCTGCTGTTGTCTGAGATATAGTTCAATTGCTAGCAAGTAGGACTTTACAAGAAGAGCACCTGTTATTGGTATTTCTCAAAGCAACATCAAAGAGAAAATGAATGCAAACACACTTAAGGTGAACACTTTTAGATGAGAGAAAATTGGTGAAGTTGTTTGAAAAGAATGAGTTCATGTGTGATTTTTTTGCCACTTTCAACCATTTAGAGAGAGAAATGGAGAGTGTATTACCTTCCCATGTGAATCTAAGTTTGTCATTAGCTGAAACACCCTTTCATTATTCATCATTAACATCAGAAACTCTTTTTCTATTGTTTCATCTTTGTAGCATGGTGGTTTCACTGAGTTGACAAGTGCCCTTGTGTAATTTTACTGCTAATGAGGTCACCGCTAGTTTTTCCTTTGAAAGGTGAAATTCAATTAAATAAATGAAAATTACAGGACATTCTTTGATAGGGCAGTTTCAACACTTTTCAAGGTTACTCAGTTTTCTGGTGTATAAAATGTAGGATTGTAAGCCTTCTGGTAAGTGCACTGACATAAAAAGCATAACTTTATTGTCATGTCTAGTGATGTTTTCATTTACCGTCAATATTGTCACTATGATCTTACTTACAAGCATCACCACTGTCAGTATCATCTTCCTCACAATCAGTCATGCACATCCCAAAAGCATGACCATCATAACATATGCCTGTCTGAAATCAGAAAACATTTGCTGACAGCTTTGATTTCTGTCAAATGAAGTTCTAAGTCAGATGCATCTGTCTATGAGGAACTGAAATGAAAATTTCATGATTTAACATCTGATAGACAAAATGACAAATCAGTAATGCTCAGAATTTAATCAGTTATTTAATTATTTTGACAAAACAGCTCACATAGTCTGTATTTTAACACATTTATGTAGAATTATTTGGAATAAAAAGACAAATAAAACTATTAAGAAATATAATTTGGTATGGTATTAATGGAGTGACCAAAAATGTATAACAAATCAAAACATACATCTTAGTATCCATATACTGAGTTATTTTTTCAATCGTTCTCATAAGCAGCAAACCATTGTGTTTTGGGAATATCATTTATGCACTCTCTTGCCAAAATAGAAGGCACTTGAGAAGGGGATGTGTGCATTTCTCTACCCAGAATGTAAATATGGGATGCAATTAGATGCATATTCTTTATCAGATTTGTTCTATTTGTTTTGTCAATGAATTCTAATTATTGAGAATAAAAACATATTTGAATAATCATACTTTTATTATTCTTTTATTCCCCCAGCCTTTTATTCTGTTTAAACTATTGCAATGTATAGTATCGAGTAATGTAAATATGATAGACTAATAAAGAGTTGTTGTGTTCAAACATTTGTCTGTTAGAGAAATAAAACACTTTTTCAGATTTGCAGTGTCCACAGATAGATATTCAGTCATCCGAGAAGTGAAACTTTCTGCAGAAATTACATAATCATTTTCAGTTTGTGCAAATCGGAGATTAAAATAAGCTATTGTTTACTTTTGCACTTTCCATTTATGAAATAACATGTAATTTAAATAGGAGAAGTCATTAACTTTTCATTTTTTCCCCCAAAAAATGTGTGTGGGTAAGTGAAAATGAAAAGTCTAGTCAGCTCAGTCAAAAGAAAAATGTCTCTTGACAGTCTGTTGATACACAAAAGCAAACGGTCACAAATGCACCGTCATCTCTGTGTCCATTTGACCAAACATGTCTCGTAACCTATAGAGAGAAAAATAAAAAGACAGACTCTGGGGAGAAGCAAAGAGATTTTCTGGATCCAGCTGAGATGAAGGCAATCAATGATAGAGCGGTAAGAGAAATTTAAACAAGTCATGAAAAAATGTTGGCGCTGTATAAATAATATATTTGTGAGTTTGTGAAAAACAGATGAAGAGAGTGAAGAGGCACTGAAAAGATGAACAGACTCGCAGTCTGTTTATAGTCTCCTCATTCCAACTGGACAAATCAGTTTTAGATTTCCGTGACATTTGGCAACAGTTTCAAATTCTAAAAGTTTTATACACAACTCCATTTGTTTGTTTTTATTTTAGCTAAGAAACTCTGACACAGGGGGACAACCATGTTATGAAATATTTGCCAAATATTTTTTTTTCATACAACAATTTTGAGTGATATCATGTGATGTTAACTGAACATTTAAATTCATTGAGTATAGTTTAATACAGTATTACACACACACACGGCATGTTAATAATAACAATGTGAACGTTGCTTCAGGTGATAATGACATATGCATACTAATTTCTCATGTAATGAAGCTATAACATCAAAATAGGACAGAGACATTCATTATTTGTGTTATAAGTGTTTTATACCGTCATGCTTGCTTTTATCTTGCAGCAAAATAAATGTAATGCACGTAAGGCCAAATTCCATGTATAATTAGTTTCCCTTCACAGAAAAACAATATAAAATATATTGTGGAAACCTAATTTCCTGTAAAGCTGCTTTGCAACGATTGTATCGTGTAAAGCGCTATACAAATAATCTTGAATTGAATTGCAATTTATTTTATAACACATAAATTTCCTCTTTGAGGCCTGAGAATGATAAACAGCCTAGTTTGTTCCCTGGTGCTGCTGGCTTTGTATTAAAGTTGTGATTAGTGTGAATTGTCTAGCAGGGCACATGAGGGCAGTCCTCGCTCAATATGCTAGAGCAGCGAGCTTTCTGAGTCTTTCTAATTAAACTTGTGCATAATGGTCCACACATCTGCATGCATACAAAGCATCATTTTCTTACAATCATTTTGAAGTTATGAAAGTGTTTTCCATGTTTGTGTTTATCCAGTGCGATTCCCTGAGGTAGAATAACCTTTATCCAGCAGAAAACATCTTAAAAGAAATGTAGCAAACATTCCTTCATTGCTGCATGCTATTTATGGAAGATACTGCAGAAGCTAGATTTCATATACAGCATTATATATCAAATACATGACTACAGCCATTTATTACTGAAGACCACATAAAAATGAGCATTATATAGCTTCCTTGCTTTATGCCCATTGAAAATTAAAAGCTGTTGCATATATTCGTACGGAAATTAAAAAATGTAATGCCACTTTTAATGGTTATGATAACATAGTAAGTATTGGTAATAGTGAGAACAAATATTTCAGTTTGGTCTGACTCCGAAAACTCAAAAACGACACAAAATGAAAGCAGTGACTTGCTCTCCTCTCCTGTCCTCTCTGTGCCCAGTCATCTGAACTGCTGAAGAAACTGTCTGCAGCTGCTTCAACCCAGTGATTCAGCCTGTCAACCCTGCTGGAGAAAGAACCAAAAACACAGTCACATCCCCAATGCCAACACCCTCAGCATTTTCACTGTCCCTGAGAACCGCTCAGTCCTAGTCTGCATGGCAGTCAGCATCTTTTGCACATACAGTAATTGTTAAAAAAGTGCACAATTCAAGTTGCTTAGGTATTTAGGCTATATTTAAGTATGTATGTATATGAATGGCAATACTTTTACGTCTCTCATATTACTACACTGACTCATTCTCTTGTTTACTACAAACATAAATGCTGTTGTCTGTCAGCTATTGATTGTGGTAAAAAAAAAGATCTCAGAGGACTGCTGTCATATTACTATAATATTACTGTAATGGTTACAATGTTCATCTTGATATAGGCTAAAATGTTGAACATAGTCCTTAGTGGATGATTTATGGGGGAAAGTTAAAGTGATAAAATCAGTTTCATGTCCATAATTATGTATTATGTAAACAGCCTTCGATCTACATCAGGGTTGTTATTACCCTCCTAAAATAAAGGTTCTTTATTGGCATGTTTGGTTCGATGAAGAACCTTGAGATTACAGTTAATAACATTGACCTTTCCAGTGCACAAAACGTCATTTACACTTTTATAAAACAAACAAACAACAAAAATATTATTTTAAGCACTGCACTCATTTTTCATTCACACATTTTAATAATCTAAAGAACCTTTTTTCCCAATAAAATACAATTTTGTTCAAAGGAAAGATTGCATTGATGTTAAAGGCTCTTTACTAATGCCTATAAAGAACCTTTATTTTTAATAGTGCACCGAAAGGTCCATTGGTGAACCAAAAATGGTTCTTCCTTGACATCACTGTGAAAATCCCTTTTTGGAACCTTTATTTTATGGGCTTATTTTCTGATTATCACCGGCAGCCACATTATCCGGTACTTGAACTGTTTATTTGCAGTTATTATAGTGTTCTTTATTCAGCATCATTACTTCTTCAACTAGAATAGATACATGTGTATCAGGCACATAGGCTCAGTGTGCTCCAAAGAGTGTGCAACAAGTTGGCTCTCCACCAGAGTCTTTATTCAGCAGTGTGGCTGAAATCCAGAGTAAACAAATGAATCTACTGCAAGACTGAATATCTATAATACCCTCAGCAAAAACCTGTGGTTAACCCTGGCACTCTGAGAGAGTATGGCCCGCCAAATATGGTCTAAAATCTCTGTCAAAGTCATTTGCAAAAACATTATACCAGACAAAACCGTGAACTTGTGAACAGCTGTGACTTTGGTTAAGAGGTATTTAACTTTCTGACTAAATGGGAAGGGATGCTACAGAGAAAGGTCATTATGTTCATAGTTATGGCAGCGTTCAGCTAAATAGGCAGTACTGTTGAGTTAGTATCTGTGTGGCACACATTTCTCTACTAATATACCTCCCCTCATGCTCACCAACCCTGACAATGATATTGTAATCCATGACTTGTTTCCTGCCAAGTTATGCCCTCATTTTAAAATTGTATGTGTCCCCCACTTATTGTTCGTCTTACCTCTTATATCAAACCTGTTCATTCTTTATTAATCACAACCAGCCACTCAAAGTTTTTTGCAGGATTTTAAAGTCTCTCCCTGTAAAGTTTTGAACAACTTCTGCTATTATAAAAGAATGACAGACATACTTGCACTTAAAATGTCAAAAGCACTCAACAGGCCAAGACAGGCCCAGATTCAAGTTTTATTCCTGGCCCTTTGTGTGAGGGTTGTGACTCTCAGTGGGGTACAGTCAGATGAGCTTCAAGAAAGTCCTGATGTGTCAAGTTAAGGCAAGTCACCTTATATATATATATATATATATATATATATATATATATATATATATACTATATTGCTAAAAGTATTGGTCACCCCATTTTAATGAAAGGTTGACTACTTTAGTAATTTCCATGAGTAAAATCTTAATGTTTAAACATATATGATAATGATATTCTAAATTGTGTGCTTCTTATTTATAGCAACAGTTTGGACAGAACCCTTTTCTATTCTAACATGACAGTGCCTCTGTGTATAAGACAAGGATCAAAGAGAAACGATTCAGTCAGTGTGGAAGAACTGACTGTCTGCAGAAAGCCAAGTCCTAATCCCAGCTGAACACCTCTGGTGTGACTTTAAATGCAGACCGTGAGCCAAAAATGTATCACCAACACCAATGACTTGTACATTCATTATATGGACAAAAGCTGGGACACCCCCCTTCTTTAAAAGAAAAAAGTCACTTCCAAACTGTGCAACAAAGATGGAAACATAATTAATGTACTTAAAAATTGTATTTTTCACCTCTTTGCTACAGTTTGAAGCGTATGAAATGACTGTACCCATATTTACCAATATGTCATTGGTGATGGTGATTCATTTTTGGCTCAAGGTCTGCATTTATTCAGTAGTTGAACCTAAGGTTCAGATTGATTCAATTTATTCGATAACAGTGTTGATGTTGCGCAATTTGATTCTGCTTTAAAGAATTCGACAATTAATCTGCTCATATGTGATTTAAAACGCACCTTTTCAGCGCCCTTTGTGTTATAGCGATGGAGAAAAATGCAGTCCTGTCATCCGTTGAACCAAAATTCAAATGGCCTCACAGAATCTCGTCTTCAGCAGCCAAATCCCCGTGTTAGTCTTTTAAGTACATTTTACTTAAATAAATCTCTAAAAGGCACACATCTAAAAACCCTCGCAAAGATTACTCAATATTATACATACAACATTTAATTGTACAAAACATGTGTTTGCAACACATTGATATTAAGTATGTTACTCAAATTTTCAAAGTAAATCACCATGCATAGTTTTATTTGTTGAAACTATTGATATTTTCTTGTTAGAATTACAACTCCGCTGAGTCCTTTTTCTCAGTGAAGCAGCTTTGCAGAAGACAGAAAAGCAGTCATTGTTCATTTTTCAGCTCAGTTCAGTTCAAGTTTTGCTCTCATTTAAAATCAATAATATTACAGAACATTACATGTCTTTTAAACCCCAAATAAGCAAATTAAGGCGACAATGGTAAGAAACATGTGGTCACATGTTTATTTGTTAAATTGAGTGGTATTGAGAGGTGTGTCTATCTGTTGAACATCTGTAAAAATGAATAGCCATTTCGAGTCAGCAGTACCTATTTCTTTAGCAATACAAATCTCAATACTGAAAATGTTCACCAGTGGATCTGATTCTGGTATTGTAGGAAGATATGAGTTTGTTTTCACATCACCTTAAATAATCCTCTTATTTGTGTTCAACCAATGAGGGAAGGAAGAAAGGATGTCAGAGATTATCTTCTTTCCTTATCAACTGGCATTAAACCGAGTGCAGACTGCTGCAGTCCTTGTCATAATGAATAAATGGCGGTTGTTTTCATGTGGCAAGATTGCCCCCTTGTGGCTTCAAAATAATTTCTGCTGTCGCTTTGCCCTCAGATAAACTGAGATGCTGAGATAAAATTAAAATCAGCTCACCTCTTTTTTCACATCCTCAGTCAGATATCTTTGAGAATCGAATTTTTTTGAGAGCGGTCGTTGGGTTTAATCATTCGCTCTGGAGAGAATGAGTCATTTGCTATTTAGAGACAGCTGAAGATCTTCAGGCATACAAGTAGACCTTCCACTCTTGAAGCTCTCTGCATGTATTTGCATGTAGAGCTCATTGTGCTTCATCTCAACCTTCTTACGCAGCGTCCCCTGCCCTATCTATCCATCAAACCGCTAGTCAAAGTTTTCCACTTGACATGAGGCTATATCCTGTCTCTGAAAATTATACCAGCAGAAGATCTGTTCTCCTTCAACATCATTAGAGTTATATTAAATAGCAGAGAAAGGAGAGCACTGACAGCAATTGGGACTTTAATGGAAATATGTAGAAATATATAAATTCAGTAGTGTTTTTAAGACAAGAGGGAGTATCTCAGAGAGCCATACGTTGTTATTTTAACTTCTTTATTTGGTCCTGAAAATCAGATCATAGCATTTATAATATTGTGAGGATTTTCATTTTGATGTCAGATTTTTGAAGTAGTGGCAGTGGGTAATAATGTAAATAAGTGCAGTTCTAATGGAAATATTAACACATATGCACATTATTCAAACATGTGGGACAACATTTCACCCAACAGGCTCTGGTCAGTACCAGTGCCTCTGTGGATTTAGAAATGTAATAATGTCCTCCTGGAAAGAAGACAGGGGTTGTGGCGCATGAATAAATTCCTTCATTCATTTGCACCCTATACTGTTAACCTTTGACCTTGACAGATGCACACAGAAGCTGTCAGCAGGTGAATGGCAATCCATTTACAGGCCAATGCAGAGCAGTGCAGTCACATTTATAGCCTCATTCTTTGAAAAATAGCCTGAAATAAAATTATTTGTCCATTAAATATAAGATTAATATAAGATGTGACTCTCTTGATAATCTCTTTCTATAAATCCTTTGTGTGGATGATTCAGCATCTCGGGAAGAGACTCATTATGGACTGAAGTAGTGGCCAAAATGTAGTGTGCTAGTTTAACGTGATCTATAATTTTATAATGCACACACTGCATTCTCAAAATGTCAGAGCTTCTAAGAAGAAGAATAATAACAAGTTATAAATGCAAGCAAACTCATAATAAGAAGCTATAACTTGAAACACAGCAAATGTGAAATATTAACAAATGAGTTCCCTATCAGTCGGTCACTCTCGACGTCACTCGGAGGACCGACGAATTGGGATATCGCTTAGAGAACCAATCCACTTCGAGTGTAAACTAAACGAGCCAATGCACAATTGGCATGGATTATTGCATCCAGCTGCCGCTGATCACAGCGTGATATAAGTAGGCAGCAGGTGCAGCACATATTCAGCTTTTCGCATCGGAGCCGAGCGTTTAAATCGTTCTGCTCCTGACTTCTGCTGACGAGTGAATTCAACGAGTTCAGCACGCTCTTCGGAGAGACTCTCGTGCTGGCGGACGCTCTACAGCGTGGTGGTTCTTCCCGTGTCGAGTGACTGCACACATCAGGCTGCACTACCCCCTGTTTGTGTTGCAGATGACAATCTCCCCTGTGTGCTTCAGCACCTAAAAGAGTTTTTTCCCTAAAAGAGCATTCACGGGTGCGTCTTTTTTAAAGACGAGTTGCGTCTGGCAAACTTGACGTTGCGTCTTTTAAAGACAATGGGTCTTGCTTCAGACAACGTGTCACCCGTGCGTTTCTTTTCTGGATGCGGTCGTTGCCTGGCGCTGGGTGATGGTCACGATCGCTGCCTCGCGTGCCTGGGCAGTAAGCACGCTGAGGTGGCGTTCGTGGATGAGTCATCTTCTCACTGTGGATGCTCATCTCGGAGTTGCGGCCAGGCTCCGTTACCTCGACAAAGGAGCGGAGCTGTTTGCCTCCGTCTCGATCTAGTTCTCGTCCTGGCTGCAGACAGGCAAGGTCTACTTCAGGCGGTAGCACGGCTGGTCTGAGGATTCAGTGGTGGCAACCCTCAAGGGACCATCGCTCCTCTGCGCTCCGCAACCAGTTGAGCTGCCAAGGAACACGCTGGCCCTCTAAAGGAGCGTACCACAGTATCCTTGGCACTCCTCCTCCCACGACCAGATGTCAATTCGCTGCATCGGAGGGTGAGCCGAGCTTCTGGAGAGGAAGATTCGGCTGCGCTGCTGCTCCGTGGTAGCAATGCCTGAGTGGATCTGGAAGTGACGGCTATGCTTTCCCGGGCCGCCGAAAGGGTAGGGCTCGAGTGGGAAAGACACCGTGTCCCGAACCCTCGAGGTTGGACGACCGGTTTCTCGGTGTAGCTTGTGCTGGTTCTCAGCGCCCTGCCCTGGGTGCCTCTCTCCCGGACGTGCATGAGGAGCGTACAGGTCGTGGACGGCACCTTTACTACCAGAAACTGACCTGTTAACTCCTCCTCCCTCACCACCCTCGCGTGGTGCAGCTAAGGGTTACGGGGGTCCCCCCGGTGGAGCGGTCAGTTGCGATGCAAGTGTGTCCTTATACTGTCTCCACCCGCCAGGGCAGACCGTGCCTCCTCTTCCGGGCCTGTAGGTACTCGTCTGGTCTCATCCAGCGATGCATGTGGCCTGTGGAGATGATGCCTCCACCTAACGCTACGGCGTTACTGCAGGTTCTTCAGGCTAAAAGCACTGAGGGACATGCACGGGGGTGGTCATGACCCAGAAGTTCTGAAAGAGCTCTCTGTACATGCGCCCTGACCTCGCGCCACGAGCGACGAAGTTATGGCACGGTCTCTGGGTCGTGCGATGCCCACACTTGTGGTCCAGGAGCGCCACCTCTGGCTGTGTCTGGTCGACATAGGGACGCCAACAAGTGTGGTTTCTCAAGCTTCCTGTATCCCAGACTGGCCTCTTCGGCGACGCAGCCGGTAACATGGCCCAGCAGTTCCTGGCTGCACAGGAGCAGACTGAGGCGATCACGATAACACTTCCTGCCTCGGCGGGCAGCTGCTGCCTCCACCCGTCCGCCGGTTGCAGCGCCCAGCCTGCTCGTCGCCGAGGGCGGTCCCCCTGCATCCACCCCCGCTTCCGCACCGCATCCGCAGCAGCCTTCAAAAGCGGTGCCCTTGAGCTAGGTGTAGGCAGGCCGCCCCGCCCGTCCTGGCCCCCGTCGACTGGCGGTAAGTGGAGGAGCAAGAGGCCTCGGGACGGGCGACCCAGAGAGAGAGGGAACTGCTTTCGGAGAGGGTAAGTGCATCTCTCCCTCCCCCGGACGAGGGCCGGGTGGATAATCTGTTTTTTTCAAGAATCTCGACAGGAAGCGGTTATCTCTGTCTCTGGGTCCCAAGAGGGCATGGAGAGTCATGGACGGATCAACTTTTTGACCACGCTCATCCTCCCTCTCGCCAGCAGGCAGCAGTGGGCGGTTTCGAGAGCGTCATCAAAGCTACTCACTCACGCACCTCTGCCAAATTTTGGAAGCAGGTAAATGTGCACCGCACACTCAGACCCCTTCTCGTCTGCCACGGGCCAGGTCCCTGCATTCCACCTCGCTGCCCTACCGCGGGTACGTCGGTGGTCCCGATAGTCCCGCTTGTACGGTGTCTGGGTGCCGGGAGCTGCCCAGCCGTCTCGCTGGCTCCTAAGGACCATCTGACTCGGCTATGCGATTCAGTTCGCCCGGTGTCCTCCCGAGTTCAGGGGCATCCACCTCACAGCAGTGAAGGCAGCCGATGCCCATGTCTTGTGAGAGGAATCACTGTCCTACTGGCGAAGGACGTGATGGAACCGGTCCCTCCAGCCGATATGAAGGCAGGGTTTTTCAGCCATTACATCATTGTGCCCAAGAAAAGCGGTGGGTTACGACCAATCTTGGGTCTGCGCATCTTGAACTGGGCCTTTCATAAACCTCCATTTCAAGATGCTCATGCAGAACCTCGTCTTCGGATGCATCCGTCCCCAAGTTCGGTCTGCAGCATTTGACCTGAAGACCCGTACTTCCATGTGCCGATCCTTCCGCGCCACAGGCCATTCCTGCGGCTTGCGTTCGAAGGACGAGCATATCAGTACAAGTCCTGCCCTTCGGGCTGTCCCTATCGCCCCGTGTCTTCACGAAAGTAGCGGAGACAGCCCTTGTTCCCTTGAGAGAACAGGGCGTGCGCATTCTCAACTACCTCAATGACTGACTCATACTGGCTCAGTCTCAGATCAGTTATGCGAACACAGGGATTTGGTGCTCTCGCACCTCAGCCAGTTGGGCCTTCGGTCAACTGGGAAAAGAGCAAACTCTTGCCGACGCAGAGGATCTCTTTTCTCGGTTTGGAGTTTGGATTCGGTCAATCAGACAGCGCACCTCACGCAGGAACGCGCTCAGCCGGTGTTTGAACTGCTTGAATACGTTCAAGAACAGGACGGCGGCACCACTGAAACAGTTTCAGAGGCTCCTGGGGCATATGGCAGCTGCGGCGGCGGTCACGCCGCTGGGGCTGCTCCATATGAGACCGCTTCAACACTGGCGCCATGGCTGAGTCTAGAGGTGGGCGTGGCAGAGCGGCACGCTGCGGGTCCAAGTCACTCCAGCCTGCCACCAAACCTTCACCCCGTGGTCAGACCTTTCGTTCCTTCGGCGGGAATGCCCCTGGAACAGATCTCCAGGCATGATGTGGTTTACACAGACGCCTCCGCCAAGGGCTGGGGGGCCACGTTCAACGGGCTTGCAGTGTCGGGGGTTTGGACGGGTCCCCAACTGCACTGGCATATCAACTGCCTAGAGTTGCTGGCAGTACGCCTGGTCTTGAACCGTCTCAAGAGACGCTTACGAGGCGAGCACGTACTGGTCCGTACGGACAGCACTGCGACCGTTGCGTACATCAACCGACAAGGTGGTCTACGCTCCCGTCGCATGTCGCAACTCGCCCGCCACCACCTCCTCTGGAGTTGGAAGCATCTGAGGTCGCTTCGCGCCATTCATATTCCGGGCTTGCTCAACCGGACAGCCGACGAGCTGTCACGAGCTGTGGTCCCGGAGAGTGGAGACTCCCTCCCCAGACGGCCAGTTGATTTCGCGACATTTCGGACTCGCACAGGTAGACTTGTTCGCGTCCCTAAGAGACGTCGCACTGCCAGTTGTTTTACTCCCTGACCGAAGGAACACTCGGCACGGACGCACTGGCACACAGCTGACCGCGGGCCTTCGCAAGTATGCATTTCCCCCAGTGAGCCTTCTCGCACAGACACTGTGCAAGGTCAGGGAGGAAGAGGAGCAGATCCTGCTCGTGGCGCCATACTGGCCCACCCGGATTTGGTTCCCAGAGCTGATGCTCCTTGTGACAGCCCCTCCCTGGCAGATTCCTCTGAGGAAGGATCTACTGACTCAGAGACGGGGCACCTTATGGCACCCGCGTCCAGACCTCTGGAAACTTCATGTCTGGTCCCTGGACGGGACGCGGAGGTTCTAGGTGACCTACCCCAAGAGGGAGTCTACACCATCACTTCGGCGAGAACACTGTCTATGAGACACGCTTACGCCTTGAAGTTGAACCTGTTCGTCGAATGGTGCTCTTCTCACAGAGAAGACCCCGGGAAGTGCCCGATCAGAGTCGTACTGTCCTTTTTGCAGCAACGGTTGGAGCGAAGGCTGTCTCCCTCCATCCTTAACATCTATGTGGCTGCGATTTGCTGCCAACCACGACCCCGTGGATGGGAAGTTGGTGGGGAAGCATGACTGGGTCATCAGGTTCCTTAGGGGAGCGAGAAGGTTGAATCCTCCAAACAAACGGCCCCCTCTATACCCTCTTGGGACCTGTCTCTAGTGCTCAGAGCACTACAGCAGGGCCCATTTGAGCCTTGTAAACAGTCGAGCTGAAGTTTCTCACAAATGAAAAACTCTACTCCTGCTTGCACTAACCTCCATCAAGAGGGTTGGGGACCTGAATGCATTTTCTGTCGACGATTCGTGCCTAAAGTTTGGACCGGCGGATTCCCAGATAATCCTGAGGCCCCGGTCTGGCTATGTGCCCAAGGTTTCCACTTCTCCCTTCGGGGACCAAGTGGTGAGCCTGCGAGTGCTGCCCCCGGAGGAGGCAGACCCAGCCCAAGCTTTGCTTGTCCCATCCGAGCATTGACATGCTACGTTGACAGGACGCGAAGCTTCAGGACCTCAGACCAGCTCTTGTCTGTTACGGAGGCCGGCAGAAAGGGAATGCCGCCTCCAAGCAGAGGATGGTGGATGCCATCACCCTGGCTTATCAGGCACAGGGTGTGCCTTTCCCGTTCAGGTTGAGAGCCCACTCTACAAGAAGTGTGGCATCCCTCCTGGGCGCTGGCTCGTAGCGCCTCACTGACAGATATTTGTAGTGCTGCGGGCTGGCGACCCTAACACATTCGCTAGATTCTATAGCCTTCGTGTGGAACCGGTTTCCTCCTGTGTTCTCACCTCAAACGGGTAGAAGCACTTAAGGGGTCCGGTTTCGGGTCAGCTTGCTAAAAACTACTCCAGAGAGTCCAACTGTAGACCCTGTCGAGCTCCTCCATCCCCTCGGCAGCTGGACGTAGCGGAGCTTCCGGTGCCAGGCCCTCACTCGATGAATCCCTGAGAACCGGTAGAGGGCTGGGTTCCATATGTAGAGACCGTTCGGATCCCATATGTGTATTTCCACAGGTTTAGCCTTAGAGCCCGTGTTTCCCGGCAGACTTCCTGCTACTTCCAAGAGGTTACAATCACCTCCAATCTTCCATATGCATCTGACTATTGTCCATATGTGTAACTGCCTCTGAACCTCCCTCGGGAAGGTAAGGGCTTCCGCAGCGTTCCTGTTCTGAGCTGAACGGGTACGTTCTCCCAGTGTTATCCGGTCCTACTGAGTGGGTAGTGCCATAGCAACAGTAACGGATCTTCCTATGGGGACCTAACCTGCGCCAAAAAATAACGGCACAGGAGGCCTCCACGGGACACTGGAAGGGGCAGTATCCGTGGCCTTTTGGTAGGGATCCCAATTCGTCGGTCCTCCGACGTGACGTCGAGAGTGACCGACTGATAGGGAACGTCTCGGTTACGTATGTAACCCTCGTTCCCTGAAGGAGGGAACGGAGACGTCACGTCCCGTCGCCACGGCTCCTGTACCACCGCTGAGCGGCCGGGCCCGGCTTGGCTCCTCAGCGAAAACCTGAATATGCGCTGCACCTGCTGCCTACTTATACTCACGCTGTGATCAGCGGCAGCTGGATGCAATAATCGCATGCCAATGTGCATTGGCTCGTTTAGTTTACACTCGAAGTGGATTGGTCTCTCTAAGCGATATCCCAATTCGTCGGTCCTCCGACGTGACGTCTCCGTTCCCTCCTTCAGGGAACGAGGGTTACATACGTAACCGAGACGTTCTTTCATGATTGAACAGAGGGGGCAATTCATTTTTCATGTAGGGCCAGTAGGTTTGGACAGCTTTGTTTTCCTTAATAAACGAAATCAGTTTAAAAACTGCATTTTGTATTTACTTACATTATCTTTTTGTAATATAAAAATAGTTTGATGATCTGATTCTTTTAGGTGTGACAAATCTCGTCACCCGCACTTTTTCGGGTAAGTGTGTTCGCATGAAGGTTTTCAAGAGCCGGTATGAATAAATATAGATTTAAATTCAAAGAGATGGGATAGTCTGCATGACTTGATGTTTTATTCGGACCCAGAATAAGGCGAGATGAACATCACGGAGCGCTAAACACTCATTACATGCAGTGTGTGTTCATTCATACTGGACGTCAGAGGGCTCTCTGGACGTCACAGAAAGTGCACCAGGAAGTTCCTAATGTGGACAAATGTCCAGTATGAAAACAGCTTTCAACAGTTTTCACAGGAAAAATGGATGAGTTTGGAATTTCGATTGCGACAATATATGGTTTATTTGTGTTTTTCAAGTCATCTCCAGGTAATAAAGTATATGAACAATGCAGTGCTAATTGACATAGCATTTATTACATATAAACTATTCTGCCTTATTATGTGATTAAAAAATGTGTTTGTAGTATATAAACAAAACATTATTATTGGTTATTGTCCAGCAGTGTATCTGATTTCTAAGCCAATAAAAAAAATTAAAAAGAGAAAAATTAAAGTTGCCTATACAATACCAGTCAAACGTTATTAAACATTAAGGTTGTTCATGTTTTTTAAAGAAGTCTTTTCTGCTGAGAAAGCCTGCATTTATTTGTTCCAAAGTAGGCCTACAGCAAAACAGCAACATTTTGAAATAAGTTCACTATTTAAAATAACGGTTTTCTATTTGAATATATTTTAAAATGTAATTTATTGTGATTTCAAAGCTGAATTTTCAGCATCATTACTCCAGTCACACTATCTTTCATAAATCATTCTGATTTGCTGCTTAAAAAACACACATTTATTATTATGATGATGTTGAAAACAGCTAAATCGATTCATTAACATATGTAATATATATCAAATTTGTAACATTATAAATGCCTTTATCATCACTTTTGATCAATTTAAACCATCCTTGCTAAATATAAGTATTAATTTCTATAATTTCTTTTCCAAAATAAATAAATAACATACTAATTATACTGACTCTAAGCTTTTGAATGGTATAGAGCAGGGTTCCTCAAATCTTTCCCTGGAGGTCCAATCTGCTGCAGAGTTTAGCTCCAACCCTGATCAAACTCACCTACCTGTGATTTTCTAATGATCTTGAAGACTCTGATTAGCATGCTCGGGTGTGTTTGATTAGGGTTAGAGCTAAACTCTGCAGGAGTGGACAGATTTGAGGATGCCTGGTATAGTGTATAATGTTACAAAATATTTTTATTTCAGACAAATGCTGATGTTTGGATCTTTCTATTCATAAAATAATCATGAAAAATGTACACAACTGTTTTAAATATTAATAATAATAATTATTATTATTATTCAGAATGCTTTTTGAAGGATCATGTGACACAAGACAGGAGTAATGATGCTGAAAATTCAGCTTTGATTACAGGAATCAATTACATTTTACAATATAGTCAAATAGAAAAGCAGCTGTTGTATATAGTTAAACAGTATTTTGGATCAAATCAATGCAGGCTTGGTAAGCAGAAGAGGCTTCTTTAAAAAAAATATATATATATTACTGTTCAAAAACTTTTGACTGGTAGGTTATATACATTACAGAAATGTTATATTGTAATGTGATTTAACACACACACACATATTATATATATATATATACACATACATACACATATCATTTCTGTCCCCCTCACTTCTGAAATGATGGCTACAGGATTTCAGTCCTTTGCGGCGTAGTGTGTTACCAATTGTTTCCTTGGTGATTATGGTCCCAGCTGTCTTGAGATCATTGACAAAATCCTCCCGTGTAGTTCTGGGCTAATTCCTCACCGTTCTCATGATCATTGAAACTACACGAGGTGAGAGGTTGAAGAGCCCCAGTGCGAGAGATATTGACAGTTATTTTGGGTTTCTTGCATTTGGAAATAATCACACCAACTGTTGTTGCCTTTCTTACCAAACTGCTTGGTGATGATCTTGTAGCCATTCCCATATATAAATAAATAAATAAATATGTATACAACACACACACACGCACGCACGCACGCACGCACGCACGCACGCACGCACGCACGCACGCACGCACGCACGCACGCACGCACGCAGCACACACACACACACACACACACACACACACACACACACACACACACACACACACACACACACACACACACACACACACACACACACACACACACACACACACACACACACACACACACACACACACACACACACACACACACACACACACACACTGCATTAAACTCTAGATGGTGCAGTCCGATAGGTCTAACTCAATCTTACATAATGACATCATTATCACATGGCACAGCTGATTGGTTCTCTCCTGTATGATTGGTAGCCAATGAGCTCGCTGTTCAACATTCATTTATATGACTAGTGTTTGCTGTAGCAATTGCAGCATGCTTCAGAAACCCTTCACCTTCCCCAGCTCCACTTGTATAGATCTGACATGGGGTGATTTGTGTACACTATGGGGGTTATTTCATGTATATTATATGTGCAGCAGCAGTATATCTTACATGCTCATAGCAGCATCTTGTGGATGTATTCTCGACACTTGCTCTGCCATAGCAGCAGTGTAGCTGATTTATTCCGCCAATACTAAACACATTAATATTGTTATGTACATTACCATGCCAATCCCTCCCAGAGTTGTCATGACAGAAATATATGTTAAAAACTGTCTCCTTGACTTACCCAATAGTTATCTTATAATACAGATGTATAATTTGAAGTATCAGGTCTCATTATCTCCTATCTCTATCCTATCTCTAAATAAAGAGAAAAAGATCCAGCTATTACAGTGTATGTGTGATGTGGTGGGAGGTGTGTGAATACTTCTGACAGCTTGTAATCATAACTAACTAGCAAAATTATTCACACAACGGATCGTTAAAAAATACATAAGCATAAGGTAAATTGACACAGACCACAATACAACTATCAATATGTAATGGGCTTTTCAGAAAATGCTAATACTCTGAGACTTCAAGATATTTAAAATTGACAGCCTTTTTCTTGCCCGACTGGCAGTCTGGCAATTGATGAATGTCAGAATTGTCTTTGTAACGTTTGTTTCCCCCCTTCATTTTAAAAAACTATTTTTAGTGAGCCAAAACAGTGGAAAACACCTACCCGTGCAGAGGACATTGCATATTTAATATTTTTATTTAATTTGTATTTATTTATTTCTATAATTTTTTTTAATTATGTATTTTCTTTTTGGAGGGGATGAATTTTTACAATGTTAAGGACACTGACACTGTCTTTGTGACATCACAAATTGTAAATCCCGCCTACTGAAATTTGAATCTTTGGGGGGTGGGGAGAATGCTCTGCACATTTCAAAATCGAAACCCATGCTGGTGTTTTTATATCACTGTATTTCTGATGGAAACCAACTGTTTTCAGAAAATGTTGGATGTCATTTTCATTTCATCTTGCATATAATGTCTGATAAAGCAGTGTTTGTGACCGGAGCTCAGTTTTGTGTACAGCGTTACCAGGGAAACCTCGAGCTCTCCCGCTCCAATAGCCCCTCCCGCTGGCAGATAATTCATTTGCATATATATTCAGCCACAAATAGTGTAAGTCTGTCGGACTATGGTATAAATACATTTAACTGTATAACAGTTTCAGTGCAATTCATGTTATAATGTTAGAATTAAAGAACAATAAACATAATACATATTACCGTTGCACTTATCTGTACATAGTCAATGCAGTTATTTTTAAACTGTTATTGACATCCTATCTTAAACCTGATTTAGCCACAAAAAAAACAACAACAATATCCGTGATATATATTAATAATAATATTGTATTGCAATATCCGTGCATGCAATTGTTCTGTACGATCCTCTTGTTCAATATTCTTGTGGTCTGAATTGATATGGCAATATTGACGAACTTACTGTTCTGGCAAGGGGCGGGGCAATGCTTAAACAACGTCTAAGCTGTTCGCCAATCACAACGCAATGGGACAGCTAACCAATCACAACACATTTCGTTTTTTGGAAGGCGGGGCTTCATCAAACCGTAACTAATCAAGTCGTTTGTGTCATGCTGGGGAGAGAGGTATTGTAATAATGCAAATAATGTGAAAAATAATGCTATTTTCGAACCTCCGAGCATGAGAGCATGTTCTAGTACACCCCAAAACAAAATCAAGACTTTGTAAAAGAGCATAATAGGACCCCTTTAAGTCAATAACTAAAAGAGTATTCTGTATCTGCGCACTCTAGTGTTAAATGTAATAATTGCAATGGTGCAGTAAAGACGTGTTCCAGATAAGCTCTGATCTGATTGTATTCCTTACTGTTGTGTAATTGCAAAAACATAACAGAACTGGCGACGAGATTTGAAAGGAACCTGATGTGCAGCAACCCACACCGATTTACATCTATCTTTCCTCAAAAGTTCTGCAAAGTTGCTGGATGGAGGAGGGGACACCAGAGCCGATCCTCCCTATACGCAGAATACGCAAGCTGCATAGGGCCCCCGAAACACCAGGGGGCCCCCTTGCTCTCAAAGATGATTTCATTTTAGTTTCGTTTTGTAATTTGGCCAGCGGCTATGAAAACATGGAATGATAATTTATTGTAATGCGGCGCTGACGCCCTTTCTACGTGAAAAACAGTCAAATCATGTAATGTGCATTTCGTAAAGTCTCTTGCTCGAGACTAAAAACGGATTGAATGCATAGCGAGCCGCGGAAGAGACATGTTTCTCGAGCCGAGACGGAGTGAAATACGGACAAATGCGTCCCGCAGACAAATGCGTCACGTCTCCCTCCCGGTGACACAGTTTTGCGTAGGGCCCCCAGAATTCTAGGATCGGCTCTGGGGGACACGTTCAGTTCTAATGTGCTGTGAGTAAAGTGCAACAGAGACAGATATTCATCGATTGAAACAAAAGGAATAGAAATGTCTGGGCGTGTCGGACAAATGGATGCTTTTGACAGTACAGTGGAAGACTGGGCAACGTATGTAGAGAGAGTTGAGCAGTATTGTTTAGCCAATGACATCGGGAACGAGATAAAAGTGGCCGTTCTCTTGAGTGTAATCGGGACGAGAACATACAACCTCTTGCGCAGTTTAACTGCACCAGTCAAGCCAGCAGAGAAAACATTCAAAGAAATTGTGGATGTGCTGCAAATGCATTTGAATCTGAAACCCTTGATAATTGCAGAGTGTTTTTGCTTTCATAAGCGGAATCAACAAAAGACAGAGTCTGTATTGGAGTACATGGCCGAGCTCCGGTTGGCTCGCAGAGCAATGCCAATTCGGTGATGGTTTGTCTGACACGCTCAGAGATAGGCTTGTTTGCGGTCAGCACAGTGAGAGCACGCAAAAGAGACTCCTTACAGAAAGATAACTCTTTTTGGCTCAAGCACTGGAAATCGCCCGTCTCCATGGAGACAGCCGTGAAAAATGCGCTGGAACAGCAAAGAAAGGCGACCCCTGAATGTCACGTAAACAAATTCACGACAAAGCAAAGTGAAAATACTTTATGTTTCAGATGTGGTAAAAGGTCACATAACCCTACTGAATGTTGGTTTAAAGAGAAAGAGTGCAGACAATGTCATAGGAAGGCCATACAGAAAATGTGTAAAGCAAAACCAATTGAGAAGAAGAGAAGAACATTTGCAAAAAGAAACACAAAGGTAAAAGAAATTAACTGAACGAATCAGACTCAGAAATCTCTGATATGGCAGGCTTGTCATACATTGAACTGCATGCCCATAAAAAGACAGATCGAAAAATCATCTGGGTGACTCCAATTATTGAAGGGGTTAAACTTAAGATGGAACTTGACACAGGATCAGTGCTGTCAATAATATCATACAAGGATTACAAAGGCCATTTTGACAAACTAAAACTGAAGCGCATCTCGGTAATACTCAAGACCTATACAGGTGAGAAGATTGCACCCATTGGAAAACTCAAGGTCAGATTAAAATGTGAAAACAAAAGGCGAGTCTTGGATCTTAATGTGCTGAAAAAGGGTGGAGTCCCCTTGTTTGGACGTGAATGGCTTAGGAGCATTCAGCTCAATTGGCAGTCCATAAAAGCCATACAAGTTACCCCCAAAGCAACACCGTGCTCTGTACAGGATAATGTAGAGCATGTGCTAGCAAAATACGCACAAGTTTTCCAAGATGGCATTGAAACACTGAAACACATTAAAGCAAGGCTCTACTTGCAGATGTCAGATGGAAGAATACCTGACAATAAATACGCATAAAGGTGTCTTCCGCTACAATAGACTTGTTTTTGGGGTGTCATCAGCGGCAACTGTGTGGCAAAGAGCCTTGGATCAAGTTTTGCAAGGTGTCACCGGCACACAGTGTTATTTAGATGATATTATAGTCACTGGCCATGACGATGATACTCATCTGGCGAATTTGAATGTTTTTCTTGAAAGACTTGCTCACAGGAATGTGTCATGTGGGATACCCGAGTAATTGTGCCGCACAAGCTACAAGCCAAGGTACTCACTGCCTTACACAAATTACATTTAGGTGTTGTTGTAAAATGAAAAGCATGTTAAGAAGTTATGTTTGGTGGCCTGGACTAGATCGCCAAATTGAAGATCTAGCTAAGACATGTTCTGGGTGGCAACAGATTCAGCGACAGCCACAAGCAGCACCTTTACATGTGTGAGAATTTCCCACCAGTCCATGGCAGCGAGTCCACATTGACTACGCAGGACCCTTTCTTGACCAAATGTTCCTGGTAGTAGTGGGCGAATATTCAAAATGGCCAGAGGTATTTCCTGTAAAAAACGATACATCTACGATGACTGTGGAACTGCTCCACACATTGTTCTCCCGCACCGGCTTCCCAGAGCAAATGGTAAGTGATAATGGTACACAGTTTACCTCAGAGGAATTTCAGTCATAGGGAATGGAATTAGGCATACTACATCTGTTCCTTACCATCCTGCAACGAATGGCCTAGCAAAACGCTTTATTCAGTTCCTGAAACAGTCACTGAAGGCCATGGGAGGAGAGAAAGTGCCTCTGCAAGAAAAGATTGCAAACATTCTTCTGGCATATAGGAACTCAGAGCATGCAATCACAGGCCAATCTCCAGCCACACTCTTCATAGGAAGAAGTCTCCGTTCACGTCTAGACTTACTTAACCCTGACGTACACCGACATGTGCAAACCAAGCAGTGTAAACAAAATCCAAAATGATCAGTACTCAGGACCTTGCAAGTTGGACAAAATGTGCTTGCTAATGACTATAGACTATATACATCATACCAAAAGTGTCAGCCAGGTAAAATATTGTCCAAGACTGGGCCCCTCACTTATACTGTACAAGTTGGTACCAATATGGTTTGGCGCAGACACATTGATCAGCTTTTGGATGCAACAGCGACACAGGTTAATTCTTCTCAAAACATCGCAGAGAGTGCGGAAACTTCACAAGGCTCGAACGAGTATGCACTCATGACACCTGAGGCTTCTTCGACAGCCACTGATGTGACAGGACCAGAAACTGAATCGCTCAGCTCACAGTCTCTTCCTCAAAATGCAGAGCCTCAAGGGAAACATTATCCTGAGTGTGTTCGTAAACCACCTGACAGGCTGGACTTGTAGTTGTTTGCATATACTCAATTGAAGAAGTTCTGTATTGCCATGTTTGTTAAAAAAGAAAAAAAAACAGTTCTGAATGCCAGTGTTCTTCATAGTAATGTTAAATTTGTGCAGCTTAAAATGAGTGCAACATTTGTAATGGTTTTACTAGTTATAATGGGACTTGTATTGTTTTTACTGGAAACTGTAATGGACCCTGTTGGTCTCTACTGGTAATTGGTTACCTTTTGTTGGTGGCTTGTTAAAACCAATAAATCCTAATGGAATATGTCCCAAAACAATACAGAATTTTTTTTATGGTTTTAATGGTTAAAAGTTGATGGTTTGTAATGGCATTTGTGATTTATTTATGATGGTGTTAGAATTTTCTGTTATTCATAATATGGTTATATTGTGTTTTTTTCAGCAGTTGCCTCATTGTTTTAATATAATGCATTTTAAGTCATTTTAAAGGCTGTTGTTGGCTTAGGTCTGTTTTTATAAGCACTATATATACATACACATACACATACACACATATATATATATATATACACATACACATAGTCTTCTACGATTTGACTTGGATTGACTTACTTGGTGCCCTACGCAAACTGCGAACTCTGCATATAGGGCTGTACTGATTTTTATTCCACAATATTGTTTATATCGCGCAGACCGGACCGCAAGGGTACTTTAGCGTCAGACCTCAAAGGGGCAGGGACTCGAGCCCCCCTACGCACGCCACTGCGCTATTTTCCTCTCATTCAATATATTCATTCAAAGGATGCACTCAATGTATGGAAGCTTTTAAAGATGCACCCCTGCGTATAGTATCTAAATGTTTTTTTGCAAGTCTGTTTGTTGAAATCCTGTATAGTCCATACATGTGCATTCTTCTACTACCTTAAATAAATGTAATACAATTTAACCACATGTAAACGTAAACTTGTTCATGCTGTGAAATCTGCAGCTATTCATGGAAAAACATGATCACAAGTTGTCACCTTCTGCTCGTCACCTAACACTCCTCAGCAGTGCATCTCACCTTCATGTCTACTTCACACACTCACACTGCAATCTTTTTATATCCCATAGCCGCTGGTGAATAAGAGTCAGACAACTCTGGAAAAGATGTCCTCTAAATCCTTTGGATTCCTCTGTTTGGTGCAAATGATGTTGAGATGAAATTGTATCCATGTGTTCTTTCATTTCTTTTTAATGGCCATGCTTGAATAATCCCAAATATATTAATATAAAAAAATTTAAAATAATAATATACAATCTCAATGAATTAGAATGTTGTGGAAAGGTTTATTTCAGTAATTCAACTCTGTATTAAATAAATTCAATGCACACAGACTGAAGTAGTTTAAGTCTTTGGTTCTTTTAATTGTGATGATTTTGGCTCACATTTAACAAAAACCAACAAATTAGAATATGGTGACATGCCAATCAGCTAATAAACTCAAAACACCTGCAAAGGCTTCCTGAGCCTTCAAAACAGTCTCTCAATTTGGTTCACTAGGCTACACAATCATGGGGAAGACTGCTGATCTGACAGTTGTCCAGAAGACAATCATTGACACCCTTCACAAGGAGGGTAAGCCACAAACTTTAATTGCCAAAGAAGCTGGCTGTTCAGAGTGCTGTATCCAAGCATGTTAACAGAAAGTTGAGTGGAAAGAAAAAGTGTGGAAGAAAAAGATGCACAACCAACCAAGAGAACCGCAGCCTTATGAGGATTGTCAAGCAAAATTGATTCAAGAATTTGGTGAACTTCACAAGGAATGGACTGAAGCTGGGGTCAAGGCATCAAGAGCCACCACACACAGACGTGTCTTGGAATTTGTCTACAGTTATCGTCAGAGGCGTCTTACCTGGGCTAAGTAGAAGAAGAACTGGACTGTTGCCCAGTGGTCCAAAGTCCTCTTTTCAGATGAGAGCAAGTTTTGTATTTCATTTGGAAACCAAGGTCCTAGAGTCTGGAGGAAGGGTGGAGAAGCTCATAGCCCAAGTTGCTTGAAGTCCAGTGTTAAGTTTCCACTTATGAAGTATTCTAATTTGTTGAGATAGTGAATTGGTGGGTTTTTTATTAAATGTGAGCCAAAAAAGAACCAAAGACTACTTCGGTCTGTGTGCATTGAATTTATTTAATACACGAGTTTCACAATTTGAGTTCAAATACAGAAATAAAGGAACTTTTCCACAACATTCTTATTTATTGAGATGCACCTGTAGTTCAACCATGACAACTCTGTGGATAGTTTTAGCACAATATGACAATGTTAATTTATTTGGTCTTGGCAGACTACATCTGCTATGCACGCTGCTGCTGATGTAGCAGATGCAGTCAACCAAGTCCAAATACATTAACATTGTCATATCATGCTAAAACCATGCACAGAGTTGTCATGATTGAGCTATACGTGACCAATATTTAATTTCAGAGCAAGTTACTGCAAATAGATATACAGACATGCCACTGTGAGCATGTAAGATATGCTACTGCATGAATAGGCATACATAAATTGCTTAGACAAGTGGAGCTGGTGGAGGTGGAGGTTTCAGAAGAACTCCAATAATGACGTGATAGCTTGTACCGTGTAGTACATTTGATTGCTAACATATTGGACATAAAGAATCTGCGGCATCTAGAGTTTCTTGCCTGATCTAGATATTTATTTTATGTCAAGTCCCTTCTTGGTATGCTTGTGTAGATATCACGTGAAAATGGCCTGAATTCTCCAAATCCAGAGCAACGCAAGTACTGTCCCTGTAAAAAAAACAAACAATAAAAACACAACAAACTGCATATGCTGGTCAGGTATGTTCTGCAGCATGGCTGTTGGTTTGAGCTGGTTTATGCTGGTCATGTGCTGGTCCTGAGCAGGAGCTAGTTGCTTAGTACCATCTTAGGACCAGCACATGACCAGCTCAAACCAGCGGCCATACAAAACATACCTGACCAGCATATGTTTTTTTTTAACAAGGGTAGGTAATGTGAAATGGAAAGATATGTATTGTGTAAAGTAAGTGTCTGACCTAAATTATTGAACCAATATTATCTAGCAGGTAGTGTTTTAGGTGTTTGTGAAGTGGATAGCATCCCTCTCAGTAATGCAAATCTCAGGGCAATGTTTTCTTGGTAATGCAAGTGTGCTCAATTAGAGGACATTAAATGGTATGAGCTCTTGCCTCATGAAAAGGTCAGCAGTTAAACCTTGGCAAAATGTCAGCCTTGTGTAACTAGCGCTGGCCAGAACATCCTTGGCCTAAACAAGCGTAGAGTTCATGAGAGATCTCTCTAAATGTATCACCTGTCTACTAGGGAATGAATGTACTGTATGTTATAAATGATAGCTGTACAATTTCAAGGAATGACTGACAAATTAAATGTGCTAATGGTGAAACCAGGTCCTTGGAACATGTAGAAAGAAAGGTCAAAGACACAGGTTCTTCTCATACAAGCATTTTCCTTATAGTTGTGGGTCTAAAAATAGTGGATATAATATCAATAAGTCGTGCAAACTTTGACCTGATTCGACTGCATGACAATACGAAAATAAATCCTTGAGGTTACAATGAATGTTCTGTTGCACCCTGTATTACGCTTTAATATTGAGGTCAGGCTCAACAAATCCTCCAGAAATGGCAAATGGATGGGATTAAGGCTATTGTTGATGCAGTTTGAGCACTAGCACTTTTCGTGCCATATCAGCAGAGCAGCTCAATGTGTTTGATATATTCCAAATACGATGACAGCTGACCTTTGCAATCTATTAAACAGGTCTGTTCAGCTCGGTTTGTGCAATTTTAGTTTAGTGTTAGTTTGAAGTAGATGTTGAATTCCAATACATACTCTCAAATGTTTCAGTTATCTGTGTCTATTTTTCAGAGAAAGCCTTGCAAAAAATACAGTGGCAGTACTATGGAATATGGAAAAAAGCAAGATATTTTGAAAAGATTCAGCTGGGAGAACATCTAGTAACTAATTAAGTTAATTGATATCAGGTCAGTGACATGATTAGCTATAAAAGGGATGTCTTAGAGAGGCAGAGTCTCTCAGAAGTAAAGATGGGCAGAGGCTATCCTATCTGTGAAATAGTGTGTAAAAAGATTGTGGAATACTTTAAAAACAATGTTCCTTAATGTCAAATTGCAAAGGCTTTGCAAATCTCATCAGCTACAGCGCATAACATCATCAAAAGATTCAGAGAAACTAGTGAAATCAAGGCCGAAGACCTTTGTTGGATGCCTGTTGTCTTTGGGCCATACTTCCAGAAACCACTGTTTGTAAACATAATCTGCCATGCCTTTTGCAGATGCCAACTAAAGCTCTATAATGCAAAAAGGAAGCCATATGTGAACATGTGCCAGAAGGGCCGTCGTGTCCTGTGGGCCAAGGCTCATTTAAAATGGACTGTTTCAAAGTGGAAAAGTGTGCTATGGTCAGACGAGTCCAAATGTGACATTCTTGTTGGAAATCACGGACGCCGTGTCCTCTGGGCTAAAGAGGAGGGAGACCTTCCAGGGTGTTATCAGCGTTCGGTTCAAAAGCCAGCATGTCTGATGGTATGGGGGTGCATAAGAGCATATGTGACCCTCTCTGTGAAATCCAGGCTAAAGTCTCAATCTAATTATGAGAGAACAAGCATCAAAGTTTGATTTCTACCATTAATATAACTATAATTTAAATCTTTGACATGACCTTACTCAGTCAATATTACAGATATAAAGGTAACATTTTCACAGAATGTTCTTTACCATATGAAGGATGACTGTTTGTAGAAAACAGCAAATCACAAAAAAATGACTTTAGCTGCGTTTTCACAGAGAGGGTCACATATGGTATGGGCAGCTTGCATGTTTTGGAAGGCATTATGAATGCTGAAAGGTATATAAAGGTTTAGAGCAACATATGCTCCCCTCCAGACAACGTCTATTTCAGGGAGGGCCTTGTGTATTTCAGCAGGACAATACAAAACCACATACTGAAGCTATTTCAACAGCATGGCTTCATACTAGAAGAGTCGGGGTGCTGAATTGGACTGCCTGCAATCCATATCTTTCACCTATAGGGAACATTTGGCGCATCATTAAACGAAAAATACGTATAAGACAACCACAAACTCTTCAGCAGCTGGAAACCTATATCAGGCAAGAATGGGACAAATTCCAACACTAAAACTCCAGAAACTCATAACCTCGATGCCTTCAAACTGTTTTGAAAGGAAAAGGAGATGCTACACCAGTGTAAACAGTCCCCCTGTCCCAACTATTTTGAGACCTGTAGCAGGCATCAAATTTGAAATAAGCTAATTTTGTGCCAAATTTGTTAATTTCTAAATTTAAACATTTGTTGTTATGCTACACTGAACAAAATTATAAAAGCAACACTTTTGTTTTTGCCCCTATTTTTCATGAGCTGAACTCAAAGATCTAAGACTTTTTCTATGTACACAAAATACCTATTTCTCTCAAATATTGTTCACAAATCTGTCTAAATCTGTGTTAGTGAGCACTTTTCCTTTGCCGAGATAATCCATCCACCTCAAAGGTGTGGCACATCAAGATGCTGATTAGACAGCATGACTATTGCACAGGTGTGCCTTAGGCTGGCCACAATAAAATGCCACTCTAAAAGGTGCAGTTTTACTGTATTGGGAGGGGGTCCCGAAAACCAGTCAGTATTTGGAGTGACCACCATTTACCTCACGCAGTGCAACACATCTCCTTCGCATAGAGTTGATCAGGTTGTTGATTGTGGCCTGTGTAATGTTGGTCCACTCCTCTTCAATGGCTGTGCGAAGTTGCTGGATATTGGCAGGAACTGGAACACGCTGTCATATGCATCAATCCAGAGCATCCCATACATGCTCAATGGGTGACATGTCCGGTGAGTATGCTGGCCATGCAAGAACTGGGATGTTTTCAGCTTCCAGGAATTGTGTACAGATCCTTGTAACATGGGGCCATGCATTATCATGCTGCAACATGAGGTGATGGTCGTGGATGAATAGCACAACAATGGGCCTCAAGATCTTGTCACGGTATCTCTGTGTATTAAAAATGCCATCAATAAAATGCACCTGTGTTCATTGTCCATAACATATGCCTGCCCATACCATAACCCCACCACCATCATGGGCCACTCGATCCACAAAGTTGACATCAGCAAACTGCTCACCCACACGACGCCATACACGCTGTCTGCCATCTGCCCTGTACAGTGAAAACCGGGAATTTATCCATGAAGAGAATACCTCTCCAAAGTGCCAGACACCATCGAATGTTAGCATTTGCCCACTCAAGTCGGTTACGATGACAAACTGCAGTCAGGTCGAGACCCCGATGAGGACAACGAGTATGCAGATGAGCACTTGCAGTCTTTTTTATTGATTATTTTTGTTTGAATCTCTCAACATTTTACAACAGTAGCCAGGTGGTGAAGACAAAAAAACAAACCTAAAATATAATGTCACTTGCAATCGATGCTTGCACTTTCTGCTACCTGCGACGTCACTTGCATTCGACACGAATCGTCTGCATTGCCAACGGAGACAAGACGCTGTGGTGGTTAAACGATTAAAACTAATTTAATATCATAACATACAAGGTCCTGCAAATCATCTGTAAGAGAAAAATACAAGACCCGCAAATCCATGGCTACAGAACAGCAGGACCTTGTATGTCTATTTTAACACTTGTATTGTAATGTTTATCCTCTTCCGCCAGGATGTGATGACAATTCGACACGAATCGTCTGCATTGCCAACGGAGACAAGACGGTGGGGTTAAACGATTAAAACTAATTTAATATCATAACATACAAGGTCCTGCAAATCATCTGTAGGAGAAAAATACAAGACCCGCAAATCCGTGGCTACAGAACAGCAGGACCTTGTATGTCTATTTTAACACTTGTATTGTAATGTTTATCCTCTTCCGCCAGGATGTGATGACAACCCGTTTAAAACATGTATTTGACATCGAATCCAGTCGTGGCCTAGTGGATAGAGCGTCGGACTTGTAACCTGAGGTTGTGGGTACGAATCTCGGCTCCAGCTGGAATTGTCCACAACTGAGGTGAGACCCTTGAGCAAGGCACCGAACCCTTGTGTGTGTGCACCTGGATGGGTTAAATGCAGAGAACACATTTCACTGCTGGTTATACTCTGTATAATTGGGAATGTGACAAATAAATCTCATCTGAGCTTAAATGTTTTTTTTTTTTTGGGAATCCTTCATTCAGGAGATTCCAACAGTGAAACAAGTCTTTATGAAGTGAGAGACTGACTCCTTCATTGAAATTTGTATTTTGTTCAAATGAATTATATATATATATATGAAATTTAAAAAAAATAAAATATAATATATATATATATGAAATAAAAAAAAAATTTATATATATATATATATATTATTATTATTTTTTTTAAGACTCAAGCAATGAACATTTTGTCAGAACCACTAGTAAATTACGTTATTTTGTGAGAGAATCGTGATTTCCAATTTATACAAAAAAAACTGATTCTCAATTTGTCCAGAATCGTGCAGCTCTAGTTTACATGTTTATTCGCCTACTGCATATAATTAATTAAAAAAGAAGTTTAATTTCATAAAGTATAAGTTGATTTCAAAATGCACCTACATTTTTTGCATTTTGTGTTTTTCAGTTGAACGAAAGACTATTTATATATTTCATAATTGAGGATCTTTCAAAAAAAAAAAAAAGTCTCATCTCGTCTCGTTCTCGTGAACCCAGTCTCATGTCTCGTCTACAGATTTGTGAACAATATTTGAGAGGAATAGGCCTTTTGTGTACATTGAGTTCAGCTCATGAAAAATCGGGGCAAAAACAAAAGTGTTGCATTTATAATTTTGATCAGTGTATATTCTATTGTGAATAAAATATTGGCTCTTGTGATTTTAAATTCTTTAATTTTCATTTTATAAAAAAAAAAAACGTCCCAACATTTCCGGAAGTTGTGTTGTATTTGTCAATGTTTCATTTTTGTTAATCTCTTTTCATTTATTTGTGGATCATAATATATTTATTTGGAATTATGCAAAAATTCTACCCCCATAACTTATAGACCCTTTTTTAGCACTTGAGCTTAACTGAGATTTCAATGTTTGTATTTAAGAGGCTGTTGTGTTGACAATGATTTATTTCAATATTTAGGTGCTGAACATGTGATTGTTCTGACAAATCCCCTAATTTCTTGTTTTTCTCTGCCATTTCTCTTATTTGTTGAGGACTATTGCATCTTTGAGCCTACACTCTGTACGAGTAAAAAAGTTAAGTATTGTTAAAACCAGATACTCTAAGACATTTACTCAAGTCGTGTTGGAATTTTTGACTTGTGATGGAGTCATTTTCACTGTAAGATATCTGCTCTTTTACTCAAGTTCAGTTTTCAGGTACACTTTACACCTCTGAAGCCTGGGTTGGAAAGTTATACAGATTCGGCATGATATATGAACTAGTAAATGACTACACAATTTTCATTTTTGAGTGAACTACCCTTTTAAGGCCCATATGAATAGTACCTGGTTTACATGGAGACATGATGTCATTTTGTTGGCAATGAAGTTTCAATCTGCATCTTGAATGCCGTTCATACTGATATCATCATCCCTTCTACAGACACTTCTGCTTTACCCAATAATAATGAGTTCCCATCAGGAGCAGCCCAGCATATCTGGAAAAGGACTCGTACTGTCCCTTCTGCTGTCAGTATGTTATAATATCTATTATCACTGATGTGGGATGAATTACAGGAAGATGAATGGCATCTCTTTGATAATAAATAAAATACTAAAATGCTGGCATACATTTGGATGGATGCCTCAGGTTTTGAATATGAGATTCGTTGAATGGGGATCGTGTCTGCAATGTTGTTTAGCAGAGAATGCATGTGAATTAGAATGCACTGCATTGAACGCAAGCTCTCTGTGTGCGTGCTTGTCTCAGAAGATTGGTCAGCAAGAGATTTCAGCAGGAAGCTGCTTTCAAAGCTGTAAATGACATGCACAGCGACAAACATGCTTGCAGTGCCATTTACCGACAGAGAGGAAGACAGTGAAATAAGGAGAGGTGGCCTTAATTACCTCAGAGCCTCAGCAAGTCTCTCATAATGGGTTGGAATCACAAAGCTTGAATTAAGCCTCTCTGTGGAACAAATAGAACAGCTCTCCTTTTTCCTCATGTTCTCAATGTAGATGTGTGGCTGTAACCTTCTGGTGAATATAGATTATTATGTTAGGCTTGGTCTATCTTACATGGTCCATCTGTTGAACTGCCAGTAGTGTGTCTCATGAGTAGTGTGTAGTGCACGTTTCTAGGTTAGGCAGGATCACTCACTACTTGTGTAACTTATTCAACAATTAGTTCCAGTCCTCAAATTTGATTGACTGAGCAGCGTTCCAGGAATGTTGGTGGTGGGGATTTTTTAGTGACTCTCTATGGTTAAATAATTACGTGTATGGCAACATATTACTGTTTTGAATCGTTAAATCATTTCTCAACTGATTAATTCAAAATGTGATCTGATTTGAGACTCACTTATGAGGTGGCTTTTTTTAGTTAATTTTGGCAGAGCAAAAAAAAAAAAAAAAAAAAAGAGACAAAAAGGACCTGGAAATATTGTGTGAAAAGGTTATTTACTATGTATTTTTTTGTTTGTTTAATGAGCTGCCATGTAAGAGCTAATAACGGACATGGTTTCAATTCTTCCCACATTACAGCTAAGGATTACTGTAATACAAAATTTTTTTAATGATCACATTTGGAAAAATCTGCTGATTTCTAAGCTCATAACAAGTTAACATCAGCTAGTTTGCTCATAATGGGTAATAATGAACAGGAAAAACTGCCTGCCGTGAATACAACACAAATATCCTCCTTTCATAAAGGAGGAAAAAAAAAATGTATAGACCCAAACAATATATGACACTTACACAGAAGACTAGATTTTCTGTCTTCATCCATCTCAGTCACTCGACCTATGGAAAAAAAGAACACCTTTTAAGACACATAAAAAAAACATCTAACTTATTAGGAATGCAGCACATTGACTGATTTATTGATTACCTCTGGAGTAAACTGACCTGTTGTTAGGGATGCAGACTCACACAAAGCGTCAAGGGATAACAAAATTAGTTTATTGACTGGAATGCAGTAAATGGAGAGAAGCAGGTGGGTAATACATCCAGATGACAAGTCAACGTGGAGAATGGGTGTTAATCGTGAAATCTTCTCATTACAGGAACTCGTGGAATACAAATGAGACACACACCTCACACTTGCTGGATCTAGGGACAGGCTGACTGGAGATCGCTGAAGATGGAGTATGGAGCAGACACAGACGAGGACACAGGAGGTAGGTTATTCTTCAGACGGTAGGTTATTCTTCAGACGGTAGGTTATTCTTCAGACGGTAAGTGGCTCATACGCAAAGAGCATCCACATACATATAAACTCTTCCATGCAATGTAAACAAACAAGATCGGACACTGGAGTGCAGTGAGGTGTGCGTTTAAGTAGGGGTGGTGATGAGGTCTGAATGAGGTGCAGGTGTGCTCAATGAAGGTTCAGGTGGAGCCAGGTGTGCATTGAGAATGGAGGAATGACAGACCGATCCGTGACACCTGTCACTGTATAATTAAGATATTGATATTGCATTATAAATCTGTATTGGTTCACAAATTGATAGGCCAAGATAGAATTTGAACTTTCCATGATAATTTTGCTGGAAAAACTATTGTCCTATACATTCTCTGATGAAATAGGTGTGTATGATTGATCTGTAGAGAAAAAGTCACGAGAATGAAGAAAACATTTATTTCAAAATATTTAATTGTTACACTTCATTAGTTAGTTGGCCCTAATTCAACCGTAATCCGCATGTAAAAGTGTATTTCTGCTCTGGAAATGTCTAATTTGGTGTTCATTTAGCAGCAGGTTTGTGAGCCAAAGATCTGGATCAAGGCCATTTGATCCCATTTCCAATTAAGCACACTGAAAAGGTTTAATCTGTGAAGAACACTCATTTTCCCCTGAAGGGGCTCATGCAAACGGTTTTGGCACAGTCAAGGCATTTTAACAAGGGAGAAACAGATAATGACTTTTCAGCTGAATCAATGGTACTGTTGCAGGTATCGCGTTTTCCTATGATTGCTGGTAAAACAGTACATTTAGATTGAGTTTATTGATGGTGTATTTTTAATAAACACAACTGCATCACAAATGATGAATTATGATGAAATGAAAAAAATCACAATAAAAATAACTAAATAAAAGTTAAATGAACAATAATAATAAAGTAAAATAAAATAAGTCAGCCATTTCCACATTTCTCTTTCCACAATAAAAATAAATAAACAAACAAACAAACAAATAAACAAACTAATGACTGAATGAATGAATGAATGAATGAATGAATGAACGAATGTGTTTGTCTCAATTTCTCTTTCCTCTGCAGCTTTAAGACTTGGCTTTTGTCCTTCTCTTTCTCCAAAGGGTTGTTTTCCCCATCCCTTTGATGAATGAGCATTGACGGTTCTGCTTGGCGAATAGATCTACACAGATATTGTGACTGCAGGGAATCCAGAGTCTCAAAACAGCTATTGCTTCATTTACTAGCTTTTGTGCCTGAATCAACTAACACTGAATAAAGTAACAAATAACTGAAAATGTCAAATTCTGCATCTATTGTCATATGATGATAATAAAACTATATCTTGATTTGAATGGTCAAATTACATTTTTAAAACGGCCAGGGGGAATTTAGCACCAGCCAGCAAGGAATATTAAACACAAACAACTGAGGAGAAAAAAAATAATTATTGAAGAAGCTCTGAAATGTCATTAGTTTTAAAAGCTTATGGTATTACTCTTTGTGTATGCAGTTCTGTTGTCCTAAAGCAATACATAGATTGATGCAACAGTTAGTTTATTGGCATATAAAATGTAAACCAAACAACCAACGATTTATTTATTTTTTTATTTATAAAAAAAATTGGTTGTGAAATTGTGGCTATTATAGAAAGTGGTCTTGTGCTGTATATGATGGGCTTGGTGGCCTTAGTTACCAGCTCACACTCCATGCACTAAGTGTCAGGGTTCTGTCACTTCGGTCTAGTGTTATTCATGGTTTTGTGACAGAGCCCTGATACTCCCGTCATGTCCGGGTTTTCATGTGAGTGCGCTCTCGAGTGTGCATACATTGTTTTGTGGGGAGCGTGGTGTTTGGATCCCGGCACTCATGTCTTGAGTTTCGGTTAGTGTCGGGGTTCGGACACTCGCACTCCATTTTCTGTCATTGTGTGAGTGCGCGGTCTTGAGTTCGCTCGGTACCTCGCACTCTTGTCCACGTGTGTTTTGTTGTGTTGCACGCAGTTCGTGTTTCTATCGGCTGCGTGCATTTATGTTATATCTTGTGCTGTGTTGCACACAGCTGGTGTTTTTTCATTGGCTGTGTGCTTTCATGTTTTCATGTCTTGTGTGAACACGTGGCTAATGAGTTTTCTCATTAGCTGCGTGTTCGTGTCTTGTTTTGCACATGGCTGGTGAATAGTTTGCTGGCCATGTGCTTGTGTTTTTGTTTTGTGTGAGCACGTGACTTCTGTCCTAGTTTTCTGTGTGCCACGTGCTCTCATGTCAATTTGTCTTGACGCCACCCCATCTTGTTACCTGTTTATTGATTCATTTTCTCCACTGTTTCCCCTCGTTACCCTCATCATTTGCTCCCTTTAAAACTCATTGTGTTTGCAGCTCCGTGTGGGAATACAATGCGCCAAAAAACGGAATAAGAAGAAGAAGAAGAAGAAGAAGAAGAAGAAGAAGAAGAAGAAGAAGTAGAAGTAAGAAGTAGAAGTAGAAGTAGAAGTTCCGTGTGGGTTCGTTACCTAATGTTAGATGTCGTCTGTGGTGCCCTGCCCTGCCCTGTCCTGCTAGCCAGCCAGTCTGTTTTTCCCCTTCGGGTGGTTTTTGTTTGTTTTGTTTTTTGTTAAGAATAAAAGCCCTTTTACCTCCAGCAATTGGGTCCTCACCTCATCCATTCCCCCAACCCTGACACTAAGGGCCTGTCTTATTATGATGGATTTTTATAGTTTGATTTCATATCTGCCTCCATCCAAACATCAGAACTTGGAATCAAGTAAACATTTTATTTATTATTTTCAATAATCCGGATTCAATTTCACATGAAAGTGCTTCAGGGTTATGCTAGTAACAGTTATTTGGTTTTAATATAGGATTTATCTGTGAGGGTAATATTTAGAAATACATATTTGAGTGGATGCATGCTCCTTTGTTGGTCCCTAAATGTCTATGGTAGTCACCCTTTCTAATGATTGTTAGAATTGTCTACAATAGAATAAATATATAATAAATGTATAGATTTACAGAATAACATTTCTGGGGAAAATTATACTGTTTCCTGAATTATTTAATGGCAAAAAAAGACAAAAACCTAGTGCATTCTAAAGCTTCAAGCTTGTTCTGTGTCTTCATGCAAGATGGAATATTGAATACCTAAATAAAATAGTTGCATAGTTGGTTATTTGCTGGGGGGGTGTTAGGATATTTTAACTAGTTACCAAGGCATTGCTTGGTGGTTGCTTGCAAGCTTAAACCATTAAATTAACTTCAAGATTTATTAAAAAAGAAAAGAATACAAATTAACACTAAGAACATGAAATGTTAAGCTCATTTGATTTAGGAAGCAGTCCTGAATATTTCTGGTCTGTAATTACTAGCTGAAACAGTGTCTTGCTTTGTTTTGTCTAATGACTGTGAACTGTGCAGCATATGCTTTTGAAGTTGGCCATCAGACATGATACTTGTGACTGCTCTTTCACTCTGTAATCCAATTAGCAATGTTTATAAAACACAGAAAGGTGCTGAGCAAATCACATGCTTGTTATAAGACACATTTAGTTCAATGAAACTATTTGGATGTGTCAAAAAATGCCAAAAACTTTTTTTTATTTTTTTTATGTTCTTGGAAGGGACACAATAAATAGTATTATAATTTTATAGTAGTATTCTACTCGACTGGATGTCACTGTTGCTCAAGACACAACCACTCATTCAAATTCTTTACTAGTTGTGAATTGATAGTGGCATTTTTTTTATCTGAGAGAAGATTAAAGGCATTTAAAATTTGAAGCACATCTCTTTTAGCTGATCCCAGTTTTATGTCTTTATAAGCCTCTGAGAGAAAGATTTGTGAAGGAATCATTTGTCAACTTCGCAGCTCCAAAGAATCAGAAGGCCACAACCATCAAATCACTGGAGATAGAACAGCATAGAGCAGACCATCATTTCTTTTTTTAAATCCGAAAAGCCACAGCATCACATTCCATTGGAATGTTTTCCTCATTTTTCACCTGCCAATCTAGAAGTTCTATCAACTACCATTAAAACATTTTTCTCATGACGGCTCATCACTTATGATAGTTTAGCAGGCCTACACCAAATTATACACAAATTTAGTGAATGAGTTATAGTATGTTACTCCCGGAGATACCCACTGCTTTCCTTATATTGAGTCAAATAAAATCTCTGAAAGGATATTACATTCATCTTCAACAGTTTACGTGTCTGCTAGATATAAGAAGACTTCCAGCTTTTCACCGCTGATAGACAAATTGACCTCTATTTTCCAGGTGTCAGTCTGTCTTCCAGACTCATTACACTTCTGCTGGCCCCTTCAACCCCATCCGTCAAATCTCCATCAGTGATTCGTAGAACTACCACCCACCCAGAAGTTTCAGTTCCATTGACTAAACATTGCTCTATACTATCCATATATTTTACCTGTATGTAATGTACAGTGTGTACAGTATATATATATTAATATATTAACTTTAACCCTACTACTTTAAAATAAGGTTCCATTAGTTTACTTTAGTGAATTTTAATTAACAGGAACTGAGAATTAAATATTTTAAAAATACTTTTAAAACATTTAATTGTCAGGGATTGTGAGGATAGATGAGGCGAGGACTCAAATGCAGGAAAAGTGTCTTTTTAATAATGAAATAAAGCAAAGAACAAAAACCACCCAAAGGGGAAAACAGACAGGCAGAGAGCTGTGTACACTCAACATACACACACGACGTAAGACAACGGATCAGCACAAGACTACAGACACCAGGAGGCTAAATAGGGAGACTAACGAGGGAGACACAGGTGGAGCAACTGAAACAATGATTAGTTAACAAGATGGGAGGGGGCAGACAATAGACAGGAGAGCACATGGCACCAACAAAAAACAACAAGCCATGTGCTCAACACACGGAGACATCTGGTGGCCAGCCCGGGCACACCAGCAGGACCGTGACATTAATAATGTTAGTTAATTTCAAAATGTTCTAATACATTATTAAAACCAAATAGTGTCATAGTTTTTTTAAATTACCTGAACAGTTTCACCTGATTTGAATATTGTTCAACTAGCTCTTGTCAAAGTCCATTTTTTCGTCCATTTTCCAACACACAAAATTCAAGAACTGACTATTCACTTGTGACCTAATATATCACAACCTTTGACAGGTGCCATTGTAACAATGTAATCAATATATCACTCCTCAGTGGCTTTAATGTTGTGGCTCATCAGTGTATAATTACATGGCTTGAAAGTTTTCTTGGTCACACTTTAGTTTGGAGACCAATTTGCACTATTAACTAACTATTAAGTATGACATTTGGATCAATAAACGCCTAATTTGCCGCTTATTAATAGTTAGTAACATAGTTGTTAAGTTTATGGGGTAGGTCCAGAATATGGTAAAGCATAATAATAATTAACTTTATAAGTACTAATATGCATGCTAATAAGCAATAGTGAGAATTTGTCGCTAAACTAAAGTGTTACTTTTCTTTCTTAATGTTTGATTTATTATGGTACAGCCGAATGCAACACTGACACATGTACACTGTAGTGTAGTAGCTTGAATATTGAATATGATAGAAGGCTAATCAGTTACTGGTATGCTTACGTAGCTAGCTAATTTGTAGCAGTATGCTAATTTGATATGCTTACCCTTTAACTTGTGATTGTACTTTTTGATTTATTTTGGCTACATATTCAAATTGTACTTTCTAACCAGTTTTCGACATTGTAATGCTCATCCTTCCACGTGATTCTTGTCTACATTTCATGGTTTATATCTGATATCAGATTTCTGTGCCTCCTACAGCAATCCCCCATCTCCCAAGCAGAAAAGTGGAACTAGACATGCAAAGTAAGAAGAATCTTTATGGACCATTTAATACCACATTAATCAAACAACACTTTTGCATATTAGCAGAGGAGAAAGTGAAGAGAGAATAAAATAGCAACGTGGTATTAAATGTCCCGTGTCTTCTAAAATAATGTCTTTATAGTTGTCAAAGTAAATGTCTTTCTTTACCAGAAAATATAGTTTCATTTAATCCGCACGTCAAACTCATAATCCACTTTAATGTAAGGCCTCCCTGTGCTGACCCTTCTCTTTCTTATACATGTAATTAGCTTGCCAATCATGAGGAATTTCTTGAAGACAATTATGTATAATGCTACTAGATCTGAAATGAGAGAGAACAGAGACTATCATTATTAGCATGGCATAATCCTCCATGAATTAATGCTGTCACTGATTCCCGTCACTTTGACAGATCCGAGCCCCCTGCTAGGACAGATGGAGCTGTGGGAACGAGGAGACAGAATGCTGTTGAGCTTTAGCAAGAGATTGCCAAGGAACATCATAGCAAAATGCAGACTTCCCTCATGGCTGGTGGAAAATGAATGCCTAAATTCTTGCTTAGAGTGCCATACTTGTTTACTTTTTGTAATGTAGCAGCATATATTTAAATGCAGATGACACAAAGTAGACAGAGCAGTCCAGAAGGTTCCTGCAAACACCACATGATGCTAAACCTACACAAGTTTACTAAAATTTGAAAATGCTGTCATTATTTACTTACCATATTGTTCTAAACCCAAAGGAGATATTTCAAAGGTATTCAGTTGTCCTTCTCCATACAAAAGTAGACACTGTCCAGCCATTGAAAGGATAGGTCAACCCCCAAATAAAATGTCATAATTTACTCACCCTCATGTTGTTCTATGGCTTTTTTTTTTCAGTGGTCACAAAATTGTTTGGCCTCCAACATATGTTTTGTGTCCCATTGAAGAAAGTCATAGAGGTTTGGCAATCCGTGTATCATTCTTTAACGCATCTGTCACTATACGAGCTGTGTCGAGCCATTCATTTGTTTGGTTGTTTGATGAGAAAAAAATAAATTGTAGTTTAATAAACGCATAAAAAATTCATACACCTGCAGCAGTGGAGGACTATTGCTCTGCTGTGCGAACCTGCATAAGAACTGATGATGGCACGGTTTGAGCTTCAGCTGACCTATCAACAGAGAGGGGCATTTAATTCCCGCCTATATGAAGAAATCGAATATTCAAGCTGTTTATTCATTTTTCTACCCCTGAAGGAAAAATTACAAATTAAGCTGAATTCTTGTTTTTGGGGAAAAAAAAGAAAAAAACGAAATAGGAGCCGTTTTCTCATTTTTCTACTTTCAATATTAAATAAAAAAGGAGTGAACAAACAGATTTTTTAACTATATAAGTACTACTAAGAGACTATCACACTTTTTTCACTTTAAAGGGGTCATCGGATGCCCATTTTCCCCAAGTTGATATGATTCTTTAGGGTCTTAATAAAAGGTCTGTAACATAGTTTGGTTAAAATTTCTCAGTGGTAGTGTAAAACAACAGCGTTTTTACACTGTATAAAACAGCTCTGTCTGCAGCAAACCGTTTTATTGTATGTTGCTTTAAATGCAAGTGAGCTCTGCTCACACTACCCCTCTCTTCCGAGCCAATCTCTGAGAGATGGTAAACTTTAGCTGCATTCATTATGAAACTGGCTAACTAGCACATTGTTAGGAAAGGCGATTTGCAAAGATTCATTAAAAAACCTTCCACTCACTTCTTCTGGAGGTAAAGCTGGATAACGAATGATTAGCGCAGATAGACGCATTTCGGCAGATCGGGAGGCGCATTCCCTTCATAAACAAATGTAATCCACTGCGTCTTTAGTGGCTCAGATGTCGGGAGTAAATGACAACTGCTATGTTAATTATTTCATCCAACAGCAAAATACCTAAATCACTTAGGACAGCGGTTCTCAATTCCAGTCCTCACGCCCACCGCTCTGCACATTTCATATGTTACTCTTATCGCTTCAGACGTTTGTTCTATTCAAACATAAGTGCCCTGCGAAGTGGATATCACAGGATATTCCGCCATGATTCCAGTTCGAAGCGAACGTATATATTCCATTCAAAGTGCATTGAAGTGTGCGAGACGTGAATTAAAATTGTATATATTTACAGAGGTATATGATGTCACACTCGACCGTGCGTGAAGACGTTGTGGAGCGCAAATCCATGAATGAATGTTCTGATGTGAAGTAAACTTCAACGGATATCCACTGCTCAGGGAGTAGGGAGCATTAGACACTGTGTAGGGAGCATGTCAATAGGAACACAGTTCATGCACGGAGCGCACTTCTAACGAGCAGATTATCTGAATCAGGTGTGTTAACTAAGAGAGACATGCAAAATATGCAGAGCGGGTGGGCGCGAGGACTGGAATTGAGAACCACTGGCTTAGGAGACATTCTTGCAGTGCACTTCCGGCAGTGAAACAATGGCGGACTGATGACAGCTGACTCAGGGCAGGTCTAAGATAAAACACCAGTCCAGTCTGCGCGGAAACAAGACTGTCAATCAAACAATCGTGGTAGGGGCCTGTCAGTGTGACGTCACACAGACAGGCATCTGAGATCAGCTCGATTTGAGAAAAGGGAATTGATTTAATGAAAAAATAACTTTATCATTATAGGGTGGTTGTGTACACACACTGCCAACACACAGTTCAGTTTAAACAACTTGTAAAAGTGCATGTCGCATCTGATGACCCCTTTAAGCTTGTTTCGGTCCCTTTCAAAATAAAAGTCCTTGCTACTCACTCATAAAAACAGTCTGAATAATATAACTTTCTGCGAAGATGAAATCACAATCTCTAATGGACCCTTTCTCAAAACCAAATACAGCATATTAGTTATATAAATATTATTTATTTAACAGTAATATATAAATGAACAAACAATAGCCATTTACAATATGTTCTAGAGCAAGCATAGATTAATAAGGCCAAAAATTGCCAGTTTAATGCAAACTAAATTAATTAAACCTTGTATAACACCACCCGAAGGACTGGTCGAGATAAAGCTGTTCTTGGCAGGTATGTGAGTGCTGAATGGCAGCTGTCAGCCTGGAGCTAACATCTCAAAAAATGTCTAAACAATTTGTCAAATAGGCGCTATCTTTATCTGAAAATGCTTTATATGGATTTTAAGATGTAGCCTAATTAGCGATTTGAATAATTAAGTTAGAATCAGGACCTCGGTTTAACGTCTCATCCGAAGGATGGTTCTTTTTCCAGTATAGTGTCCCCTTCACTACACTGGGGCGTTAGGACCCACACAGACCACAGGGTGAGCACCCACTACTGGCCTCACTAACACCTCTTCCAACAGTAACCTAGTTTTCCCAGGAGGTCTCCCATTCAGGTACTGACCAGGCTAAACCCTGCTTAGCTTCAGGGGGCAACCAGTCTTGGCCTGCAGGGTGATATGGCTGTGGCAAAGAAATGCATACAAGTTCAAAAGCATGAGGGTAAGTAAATGATGACGGAATATTCATTACATATATGTACCTGAATGAAATTAACATTAAAGCATGTTTTTGTTTTTTAAACAAAATACATGTTATTAAAGCACATGCTCTGAATTTTAACTCTTGCTCTTGGAGAGACAACAGAAAAAAGAAACTGTCATATTGTTCAGAGATTCATTTTGATGCATAAACAACAAAACGATGTGCTCCAACAGATAAGAAAGAACAAAAGCAAACACTTGTGTGGTACTCTTTAGAAACAGGTGCTTACTGCCCAAGATGTGTGGTCTGCAAAAGCCTGACATAATGTAATCACTATGGTGATGTTAATCCACCCACTCTTCCACATGTTGTGTGTGTGTGTGCATGTACTGACAAGCACACCACTTACAGTACGCTCCATTTCAACAACATGTTCGTGATTACAATACAATGTGATGTAAATGTAAAAGCCCAATTTGTGTAGGAGGACAGAGTATTGGTCTCCTCTGTTTGTATTCATGGAAAGCTTTGATGCAGAAGGGATTTTTTCCCCTGAGCTGCTCAACAATAGGAAACAAAGTGACTTTGAATTTGTATCAGAGTATGCTGCTAGGCAACTGTGAGTGGAGGCCAACCAACTACAATTCCCCTAATTTACACTTGTCATGCTTAAGATAATCAAGTTCAATGTATTACCCAGAGTGATTTGCGGAGGGTGTGCAGATAGGTGACTTATGATATTTGACATTTAACTAATGCTGTGTCATCTTTTCCCTTGCTACTGCGCTAGTTCATTTCACATGCGGTTTTGCATCTTGTGACACCTACTCCCTAGCAGGGATGGACAGTATTTCGAATACATGTATTTAAAATACGTATTTGAAATACAAAATACTATTTTGTTCCTGTGGCTCAGTGGTTAGAGCATTGCGTTAGCAACGCAAATGTTGTGGGTTCGATTCCCAGGGAACACACATACTGACAATACAAATGTATAACCTTGAAGCAATTGAAGTCGCTTTGGATATAGCGTTTATGTAAATTAGATATATGTAATGTAAATACCTTAAAAAAATCTAATGTATTTTGTATTTAAATACATTTAATCTTAGTATTTTTGTATTTTCAAAATACATAAAATACTTTTTTGCCAATTAACCTCTTTATTAGACAGCTGATTTCCTGTATCAACAATTTCATACATGCCACTTTCATTCATGTGAGCTGCATCTGAAATTGGGTAATGACATTTTCTGGATTCCTGTAAGGAAATAAGCAACAATAGTGATGTGACGTTCGACACCGAGGCTTCGAAGCTTGTATAAAAAAAAAAAAAACATCTCACATTGAAGTGCTGTATCGGAGCTTGATTCGTTTTGCCAAAAGCACGTGATCTATGACGTCTGAAGTTTCATGAAAACCATGTGACTGCTTCATATCTGGTTCAAACGAAGCGAACCTCAGCGCCGTTTCCTTTACATTATATTACATTATAATGCATTAGAATTGTTTTCTTTTTATCCTAATTTATATATTAAGGTCAAAAGAACTTTGCCCATGAAATAACAGTCTAAGGACTGAGGCAGAGTTTGCATTGACAGATCACAGATTTAATTCATGAGTTTATGTTTAATTTATTTGAATTATTTTAGTGGCAGTACACCGACACAAATTAATGACTTTGACAATGGCCATTATTTTTATACAATAAATTAAAACAAGGAATCAGTAGTAGAACCAGATGTGAAACAGCAGCTGTAATGAATCACAGCACTTTGGAAGGTGTTATTCATTTTTAAGACCACAAGATGGCCACAGCATGAACCGTTTTAAAAAGCTTCGAGTAATGAACCTTTTTCCGATACAATTGGGTTGAAAGCTTTATTGGTTCAGAACGCTTCACTTCGCCATCACTAAGCAATAATACTGGCTTTTCTGTGCTATCAAAATTCCTACTTCCAATTTCAGAAGTCCTGATTACAAGCTTGTCGCATTCAAGTGCTTTTCTGTTGGACTGAAATGGAATTGTGGAGGATGCCAGGTTTCCTGGGAAAATCTTATTGAAGCCAAAATGATAGATATTCAAGATATTTAAAGGGGTCCGATGACGTTGCTAAAAAGAACATTATTTTGTGTATTTGTATTTGTAATACAATGTGTTTATAATGGTTTAAGGTTAAAAAAACCTTACATTATTTTCCACATACTGTACATTATTTTTGCTCTATGCTCCGCCTTTCTGTAAATGCGTCGATTTTTACAAAGCTCTTCGTTCTGAGAACGAGACATGCTCTGATTGGCCAGCTATTCAGTGCGTTGTAATTGGCCAAATACCTCAAGCGTGAGACGGAAATGTTACGCCCCTTACCGTATTGTGATGTGCAATGAGACTAAAACAATAAAACCCATTATAAACTAGGCATTTGTTGTATCCAGCAGGGACATAATTACTGATTATAATGACTCATACTGTCTTTTTACGTAAACCCGTTGCATCGCACCATGTAAACATTACCATGTCTGCGTTTGTGATTGGAGATCGATGATTGGTAGTGATCGGTAACTCTACACTGAAGAATTAAAAAATTATTTAAATAAGAAATCCTACTTACAGGCTGTGAGTCAGAAGCGCCAGACTGTCCTTGCAAATTTGGAGTTGCCTCACTTTATAGAAACAGCTTTTGTGCACAGCTGGCATTGTAAGCTACTCTTCCAGGTTCAGGAAACAGTCCTCCGTAAAATACGCTGCACACACTCTAATATTTGGGTTGAACTGTTCTGGAACAGTGTTTTAAATACAACTTAACCACTGATTTCTAGTTGTGTCCACTTTTGGAAGCCCAAAAAAAGTACTTTCACTGAAACCCAGCATTCACATGGTGCCGGCGGCTGCATGAAATAATAGTTTGGCACTTCTTTCAATAATTATACATTTGCAAATCTCCACACACCGGAAGGTGTAGCGTTTTAGGAAGGTGTAGCCGAGTGTAGCTCAGGGATCTTATCTATGCACAAACAGCTTGTAACACTCCAAAGATAAAGCAAAACTTGAAATCGCATCATATGACCCCTTTTGAATAAAATGTAGCATCCCATTCGTTGACAACTAAACATTCACAGTGCTATCTTTATAGTTAGCTTGTTGACGATTCTGGATTTTCAGTCAAAAACATGCTGTTTTGCTGTGCATAAATTTAACATTAAAATAAGGTGGTCTTGCTTTTGTGGGGAGAAAAAGCATATCTGTCCCAGCAGCATCTGTTTTCCCCTCCACCATGTTTAAAGTGTATGGCCTGCACAACTCAGAAACTTGGGTATAACAATTATAGCAGAAAGTAGAAAATATGACAACAGCATTCCATGTCCAATTTCCAACTATAAAAGTCATATATATACACAAAAAATATAGCCTGTGAAGGCAGCATAAGATAAGCTAAGGATGTCATGATCATTTGTACTTGTTGATTAAGGTTAAAATGGAAAACCATTCCGATTTGCTTTTAGTTAGCAATAACATGAAGGAAAAAAGAGCACTAGCAAGGGGACCATAGGTGACCCTCTCTTGGGTGAAAATAGGTGAAATCCAGGAAAGTAGTTCTCAAAATCTAATTATGAGAAAACAAGCATCAAATTTTAATTTCTGCCATTAATTTCATTATAATTTCAAACTTTGACATGACCTTACTCAGTCAATATTAAAGATATAAAGGTTACATTTTCACAGAATGTTCTTTATCAAATATTTTTGTAGAAAAAAGCTAATCACAAAAAATTACTTTAGCTGGGTTTTCACAGAGAGGGTCACATTTTAGCATTAGCACTAGTCAGTCTTGATAGTTTTTTTTTTTGTCAGATTTTGGTTTTATCAACGAGCTAGTCAAATGTGTTCATTAAACTTTAAGCATTACTGCTTGCTATAGCGATATGACAATATAAATGTTGGCGATGATATAAAATGTACATCAATTGAACTTTTTCTATATTATTTCTATATTGTTGTGATATGCAAATATATTTGTGGAGTTTATAGTGACCAGGAGTTATTGACATGTCAGAGCGATAAAGTATGTATTTTGTGTATTTTCAAAATACAAAATTTGTATTTAAATACATTTTCTCACACAGTATTTTGTATTTGTATTTAAATAAATTTTTCCACACAGTATTTGTTTTTTTTTTTATAAATTTTGATGTATTTGTGCCCATCTCTGCTCCCTAGGAGGTAAACACGGGTAAGTAAAATTTGCAACGCCACAAAAAATTATTTTGCACACGTACCAAAATACAGATATGCACACACACCTCCCGGCTCCTGACTTGTGAGCAGGTTCACTCTGTTTTTTAACACTTGACAGCTAGCATGGCAGTATATATGTTCTTGTCAAGTTCTCCTTGTCAAGTGTAACAATTCATCGATATGGATCGAGTTTTGAGAACACAGCAGACGTGAAGGACTATAGTGCGACAAGAGCTCACTTAAGTATTGGGGAGCTAAACCATTCAGGGCTTTATAAATAATTAGCAAAATTTTGAAATGAATATGATGTTTAATAGGGAGCCAGTGCAGTGTTGACAGAACCGGGCTAATATGGTCATAATTCCTGGTTCTAGTAAGAACTTTAGCTGCTGCATTTTGGACCAGCTGGAGTATGTTTATTAAGTGTGCAGAGCAATCACCCAGTAAAGCATTACAATAATCTAACCTTGAGGTCATGAACGCATTAATTAATGTTTCTGCATTTGACATTGAGAGGTCGTAATTTAGATATATTTTTTTGAGATGTAAAAATGCGGTTTTAAAAATGCTAGAAACATGGCTTTCAAAGGAAAGATTGCTATCAAATACCACACATAGGTTCCTAACTGATTATGAAAAATGTACAGAGCAGCCATCAAGTGTTAGACAGTGTTCTAGGTTATTACATGCAGAGGGTTTTGGCCCAATAATTAACACCTGTTTTTATTTCAGAATTCAGCAGTAAGAAATTACTAGTCATCCAGTTTTTTATATCAACTATGCATTCCGTTAGTTTTGGAAATTGGTATGTTTCATCAGGCCACAAAGAAATATAGAGCTGAGTATCATCAGCATAACAGTGAAAGCTAACACCATGTTTCCTGATGATATATCCCAAGGGTAACATGTAAAGCGTGAAAAGCAATGGTCCAAGTACTGATCGGTATGATACCTCTTCATTCATTAAGTATGATTTGAACCATGTCCAATGCACTTCCGCCAATGCAACATCATTTTCTAGTCTATTCAAAAGAATGTTGTGGCCGATAGTTTTTAACGCAGAGCTAAGATCCAGTAGCACTAATAGAGAGATACAACCATGATAGGAGGATAAGAGTAAATCATTTGTAACTCTATTGAGAGCAGTCTCAGTACTATGATACGGTCTAAATCCTGACTAGAAATCTCATAGATACTATTTTTCTCTAAGAAGGAATATAGCTGTGAGGATACTACCTTTTCTAGTATCTTTGACAGAAAAGGAAGATTCGAGATCGGTCTGTAATTAACTAATTCCTTTGGGTCAAGTTGTGTTTTTTTAATAAGAGGCTTAATAACAGCCAGTTTGAAGGTTTTTGGGACATATCCTAATGACAATGAATAATTTAGAATAGTCAAACGAGGACCTATGACTTCTGGAAGCACCTCTTTTAGTAGTTTATATGGAATAGGGTCTAACATACACGTTGTTGGTTTAGATGATTTAACACGTTTATACAATTCTTTCTCTCCTGTAGTAGAGAATGAGTGGAGTTGTTCCTCAGGGGATCTATAGTGCACTGTCTGATACAATACAGTAGCTGATACGATACTAGTACTTTAATAAAGTAGTTCATAAAGTCATTACTGTTATGCTGCTGGGAAATGTCAATGACTGTTGATGCTTTATTTTTCGTTAATTTAGCCACTGTATTGAATAAATACCTGGGTTGAGTTTGTTTTCAACTAAAAGAAAGAAAAGTATTCAGATCTAACAGTTTTTAATGGTTTTCTGTAGGAGAAGGTACTTTCCCGCCATGCAATACAAAATACCTTTAGTTTTGTTTTCTTCCAGCTGCTCTCCATTTTCCGGGCTGCTCTCTTTAGGGTGCGGGTGTGATCATTATACGATGGTGTGGGAATGTTTTTCTTAATCTTCCTTAAGCGTAAAGGAGCAACCATATCTAAAGTGCTAGAAAAGAGAGAGTCCATAGTTTCTGTTACATCATCAAGTTTTTCTGAGATATTGGATATGCTGAGGAATTTAGATTAGTCAGGAAAATGACTAACAAAGCTGTCTTTTGTGGTCGAGGTGATGGTTCTACCATATTTGTAACAAGGAGTTGAATTTACAGCTTTAGCTAAATGGAATACAAACGAGACGAGATAATTATCTGAGATATCATCACTCTACTGCAGAATTTCAATGCCATTAACATAAATTTCATGTGACATTATTAAATCTAAGTATTTCGACAATGAGTTGGTCCTGACACATGTTGTCTAACCCCAATAGAGTTCAGTTGTGTCGTTGTTTGATGTCCAATGTTCCATATGAATAAGACAAATAATACTATATATATATATATATATAAACAACCACAAAAAGGCTATTACCATCTGATAACTGAACCATGGTTCTGCCACAGTCTTTTTTTTCTTCAGTAATTGCAGACTCTCTAACCTCTCACAGATAAACAACAAGCTTGTTTATCCTAATTTTGCAAATCTATCAATTAGCTATTTAACATTTTTTCCCTAATGGATGGTACCATTTCTGCTCTGTTCTGCTCACATGGGACTGTATACTCCCCTTACACATAACAAATGTGTTTTGTGCTATAGTGTCAGAGTTCTCACCCCAACATCTCGCCCCTTCTGCATTTGGTACAGGTTGCCATGGCGACTTATAACCTGTTCTTGTTCAGATCTCAGTCAGAACCAGTACAAATAAAGAATATACAATATACTTTAGATCTATTTAATGCATTGTGAATTTTTTTTAATAGATTGTAAAGATTGCATGTTTTCTAGCATACCTTAACATATAAATTATCACATTTCAATGGTATTAAAGATAAATCTTGAGTCAACTTCATCCATATTCCACCAAAGAGTACTTTAATCTTTTAAAAGAACATGATGGCTATGAATACATTTTGGTGTACCTGTAACATCCAGCAAGCCTCTCTTCATTGTAAAATGGAAAGCTGCTGTCCTTATCTTCTCCTGCAAGCAACACACGCACACACTCATATTTGAGCACAGACAGACAATTAGAGAGAATGTAAAAAGAGGAATCTATGCTGATCTTGGGAAAGATGCCAGTCTTCTCTCAACTGAATAGGTGAATAGTTATTAAAGCCTTGATTGGAGCCTAGATTAAGGTCAAACCGCTTGTCTATTGTGATAAAGGGTGACAAAAATTCCTCTCATAGCCGGCGGGCAGAGAAAACAATTTCTTGATAATCTCTGCAGCGTGTGATGCACTGGATTTACATGTTCTCAGCAAACGCTGTTATCAAAGACTGGATCCACCTGTACAAGTGTAGGAAAAACAGAGATCGATGCTTATTTAGATACTATTGTCACACCCCAGGACTGTTTGTTGTGCTTTCTCCTTCATGTGCCCATATTTGGTTATGTTCCTGTTCTCGTTATGTCATTATTGGGTCCCCCTTGAAAATAAGATGAATCATCTCAAGGGGCTTTCCCTTAAAAAAAAATTCAAATTAAATTATTAGTTCATCCTCCTCACCTGTCTGTCCCTCATTAGCTCCACTACATAATCAAGTCTGTTCATTCTGTTTTCGTCCGGTATTGTGAATGTTACTTTGTGTCTCTGTGTCTATGTCTGTGTGTGTGTGTGTGTGTGTGTGTGTGTGTGTGTGTGTGTGTGTGTGTGTGTGTGTGTGTGTTTGTTGTTTGTTTGTGTCTGTCTCTGACCTGTCCCTGACCATTACCCGTTGTGGAATTATTAAAGTGTTATTGGGATTCTTCGTCTTCGTCATCTTGCCTAATCCCACACACCGAAGCGTGACAGAATACCGGACCAAAAGAAAACTAAGACGCTGTGATCTACCCCGCTTATTTACAATTTTTTCCAGCTTTTTTATTCTATGGAGTACACCGCTAGATTCACGGCCGTGTTCCCTTTCAAATGTTCACTTCACATTTTGTATATGGGGAAAAGTCCTGTTTTACTCTGTACTAAAGCCTGTTCACGTTTGTGTAGCTGCACAAACCAATGACGCTTTAGGCTGCCAGAAAGGGCGGAGCCGGCATCTATATAAGTCAGCTCGCAGCGCCATTTCATCAGATAATTCTCCTTCAGCGGCGAGGATCATCTCTTCGCTGACTCAAGATGAAGCCAAGAAGAAGCCAAGGAAGAAGAAGCTCCAGTTCTGCTCGCCACCATTGAAGATGCCCAAGCTGCGAGGATTCCTTGCAGCCATCCGGCGTGTGAAGAGCAAACCAAAAGTGAATTTCCTAAAGAGCAAATTTCAGCGCGCGTTGTTGCAAATGTTACGCTGCGAGTATAGCTCATGCAAGGATCCCTTCTTGCATCAGATGGATGGGCACAATGAGTCTCTGCAGTGCCCACGCAGAGGCTGCGCTCACTGAAGGCTCATGCTCCTATTGCAAGAGTATGTGTCTTTCCGGTCTCTGCTTACGGACATCTTTTTTCCACGAAGGTAATCCCCTCGCTCAGCTCTCCCGTTTCCTTTCTCTCCTAAGAGAAAGAAACAGTGGAGCAGCGGGTCCTTCTCAGCGGGTTCGAGCGATTTCACCTTGGCTCAGCACCTGTGTGTCCCGCCCTCTCATCTCGCCGGTGTGTTTCACACAAGAAGACCAGCGCCCCTCTTCAGCTGTGAGAGGGCTGGTTTATTTTGGCGCGTCTGAAGAGGTCGTCATCATTGAGGACGTTATCGCTGATGACTCCATGTCCTTGGCAGCATCTGATGCAGAAGAATGGGGAGGTTCTGGCGGAGAGCCCAAAATCCTTCACCCTTCTCAGACTCTGAGGCCGAAGCCGGATGCCGAACTCATCCGCGTCCTGTCGAAGGCGGTAGAGGATCTGGTCTTTGAGTGGTCGGCTCCAGAAAAGACCGCCCACTGCCTGTTAGACAAGTGGTACCTGACGGGAAGCCGTCAACAGTCCTCTCGCCAACGCCCCATCCCGTTCATGCCTGCAGTTCACGATGAGCTCACTAAGACGTGGCGCTCCCCCAATGACAAAGGCGCCACTTTTTTTTAGTTGGTTGGCATTTATGATAAGCCAGTCAGGAACAATCATTGAAGTTCTGTTTCCAAATGGATCTGGGAGCAAAGGTCAGTTATTAGAACGGCGCCAGGAGGTAGCGCTATAAATCTTTTCCTTCCTGTGTCTTTTACAGGGGTTAGCAAAAATCCTTATCAGGTTATTTTGATGTGAGAGATTCCATGGTTCAATGGGCCTGTTCACATAAGTATTACAGCGTGTTCGACTTTAAGCGGCGCTGCATAGAATGGTCAGTGTATGACATCAAAGTACCGCGAGAGCCATTCGAAAGCATGGGATCCATCTGCTCTCTTATCGCTCTTGCGGTACTTTGATGTCATACACTGACCATTCTATGCAGCGCCGCTTAAAGTCGAACGCGCCTATAGTATAATGATCGTAAGGCATAAAAGTATGGCGAGAGAAAGCATTTGGAGACGTCCGCTCTCCTATAGCTCTTGCGGTACTTTGATGACACACACACACCGATCTGCGTTGCTTCAAGTCAAACACATCTAAGCAGTCTTCAGAGGAAGCATCATGTTGGCACGCTGCTATGTTGTCAAGTCCGCAGTTTGCCGCGGGTTGTTTTCGTGTCCGCGGGTCTTTCATAACATGTGGAATGGACGCGCTACATGTAAACGATATCCTTTGTTGTATTTTCCTGTCAAAATAACAGAGTTCCGTTTGAATACTTCAGCTTTTAAGAACTGCCGGTTTCTCCTGTATTGGGCGGAGCTAATGCCCAAATGACAATTTCATTGGCCGACGCTCACCTATTATCATCCCTGTTTAGATTTCAGCGAATCAATTTGAGCGAACGCAGACTACGTGATTAATATTCATGAACCCAGCAGCTCAATAATCCTTAGTGCGTTTTATATTGTTATTATTAGTATAATTCGTGGTAGTCAGCATTATTTGTAGGTTTTTTTCCCCTTTTTTTTAAAACACTAAATGACAAACAATATCTTAAGCAACACCAACAGTCCTAAATTCAGACAACATGATAAATATGCATTCATACATGGTTATTCTAATTACTAAAGTTCTGTCATCATATAATGCTAAAATTGAATGCTAAATTATCATAATATCATCATATTATAATGTTTGACTTACTGATGCTGAGTGAAATATAAAAAGACTGCTATTTTACAAACATAAACTTATGTATATATATATATATATATATATATATATATATATATTAGTATATAAGATCATTCATATTAATCTGGTGAGTAAAAAAAAGAAGAAGACAAGCCAATGGAGATTGTATTGCCAAGGTGTCAATAGAGGGTTGATAATATTTGCAATAATCAATTGAATTTGATAAGTGTCTCTCACATTGTCCCACAGAAACAATAAAATAGTGTATCATTAGTTTTAGTTTACACTAGATTAGTGTACCATGTTTTATAATAATAATTTATTCTATTTTCTATAATATAATATATTAGAATGACCACTTTTTCAAAATTTCATTCATTTTCTCTCCTTCCCTTGCTAACTTATTTAACAATGCCTGAGACTGGGTTATTGCATCCTCTGTATGTTTGCCTCTTCAAGATTATCGCTTTATGACATTGTATTTGAAAAAGCCCTTTTTTAAAATTTAGTAACAATAGTTAATTTCACTGGTAATTAGTTTATTTTATAATGATGTAACTATTTATGAGAAGTAACTAGTAATATAACTAATTACTTTTTTAAAATAATGTGCCCAACACTGCACACTATTCAATAATTTATTGCTTGTCTTTGTTGAATAATAAAGAATATAAAGAGCTTTAAAAAAAATTGCATATTAAATCGCAATCACAATATTGGTAAAAAAAAATCGCAATTAGATTATTTTCCAAAATCGTTCAGCCCTACTGGTGGCTTATATCAATCACCCAGTCGGTCTCGGGTCACACACTCTTTTCAGGATGGCTCATCGCCTCCTCTATTGGGCACAGAAAGAACTCCACACATCAACCCGATAGCATTATTTAGATTTCATGTAAACACAATGTTCAGAGTCATCAGTTTGAATGATTCTTTTCTGATTGAAACAAATATCCTTGTGTCCTTGTAAACATGGCCACTGTTTATGGTTTTCAGGGGAATTAAACTACCTATGACCTAAAGGAGCAGTTCACCTTTATTGTATGTATGTATGTATGTATGTGTAAGATATCTTGCAAAGATAGAATGGCATACAGGGTTGGAACAGCATGAGGGTAAGGGAATGACATCATTTTCATTTTTGGTGAACTATCCTTTTAACATACTTAACTCAAAATAAGGTAAAATTAAGGACTTCCCCTTTAAGAAATGTAATAATAGAGTATCTTAAAAGTCATTAGAAATTGTAAAGAAAAACATATTTTTCATTGATCTTATGAATGTTACACGTTTCTAATGCCATGTCAATAATCAGTTTAAAAGGCCAGGTAATGCATTTTTATTTCTTCCCACAAGACCCTGAGACTGCAACAAGAAACCCTTTGTCACAGAAACAGGGTGGAGGATTATTTATAGCAGATTTATATATGGAGACATCTCTCTTTCTCACAAAACTAATAATGGTGTTTTCCCGGAAAACTGCTCCCAAACTGTTCCAGAGAGACCTGTTTACTGAGAAAACCTAATCAATTTCATGATTGAGTGAGTTAGCTCATAAAAATGCTGTCTCCCCAACTATCTAAATGATGAATCATCCATCTTTGGTGAATCTATAAACAAAACTCTTAATATTTAGGCAAGAAAAAAGAATATAAAAAACAAATATTTGAAAATTAAAATGTATGCTTACCCGACTAAATAAAGATTTTATGCAGGTACTGTATAATGCATTGTTGTAATTCAGGTCATTTTAATGGAAGGTTAGTGTGAACTTGTAATGGACCCTCTAGGAGAGCAGCAATGAGGTTCTCAACATGAAAGCGGGATAAGAAGATGGGGCTGGAAACGGCAGAATGAGGACTCTCGAGTGACCGAGTCTGTCAGAATCATTTAGCTTGTCTTCTTGAGAGAGCTTTTCTACAATAAATAATGTAGGTTTGGCTTAATGGGATGTTAATGTTTACCACAGCAGTGAAAGGCCACTCCATTCTGTCTGGTTTTCATTTACTAGACCAATTTCCAACAGTCCAGTACACGTATTTTGATAAACTACATTTTTACAACAAGCTAATATGGTGTTCCAGTAGTGCAAAACATAACGAAATCTCCACAGCACAATGGAAACAAACCACAGCACAACTAAATTAGCAAAATACAACAGAAAGAAGCTGCAAAAGAAACAAGCCACTAGTGGTTGCACAGACTAATCGACTAGCGCAAAACAGTCGAGCCACTTCAGTGCTCTGCCACAGACTAATCAACTAGTAAGCTTGAAGTCGACTAGTTGCACGCTTTAAGCTAGAGGGCGCGATGAAGTCGACTACATTTACGTTGCAAGTCTGAGGGCGCGATTCTACAACGCTCTGTTTCCAAACAGTTAACCCAAAGACTAAAGAACTGATAAAAAATAAGCTGTTATAGGTGCAATAGTCATGTGGGCAGCGCTGTGTCATATTTCATAGCTGTGCACAAGGTGTTTGTCACAGCTCCAGACTTATTTGTTCATTAATGACGTCATCAGCGACTAGTCGATTTCGACTTGACTTTCATCACATAAAAGTTGACTTTGAAAAATCAGAAGTCGTTCAACCCCTACAAGCCACACCACAATGGAAGCAAGCCATAACACAACAGAAACAATCTACAACAGCAAAATTAGCACAGCAACAACACAATGGAAACAAGCCACAACACAACACAGCAAATTTTCACAACACAACGAAAACAACCGACGACATAACAAAATTAGCACAACATAATTAAATTAGTCCTGTGTGTTGTTTGCAGCGATTTTGTTGGGTTGTGCACTACTGGGCCACCGTAAAAACAAGTCATTGCCATGCTAGGGCAATGTGGGTGGTTGGTTGGTTATCATTTTAAATCCCCAACCCTAATTATTTGTTACAGTAATAACAATGTTTTCTTGCTACACTTGAATTGTATATATTATTCCTTTAAGAATTTTTAAAGTTAGGACAATATAAACAGTGTAACTAGGTACTTCACTGAAGATTATAACATTATTATGCAGTGAAATTGAATAGGTGTACTGTAGATAGTGCTAATGATTCTTGTACTTTAAGCGACTACTGTGCTTCACAGTGGTGTTTGTATTTTTGTGCCGGCATATTCATTTATGGTTGAAAGTATTGATTAAACAACAACCATTAATTGATTAAGCATCTGATTCATTTAAGTTGGACAGCAAATAGCTGACAAAACAAATGTTGCATTTAACATTTGGCTATACAATTTTACAAAGCCAAAATGTAGTATGAAAGCCCCCCAAAAATGCTAAATTTCACCAAAAGAGTGATTTTGTGAAAACAAAATGCTTCCTGACCAATCCAATATCCCATAATGTCTGACAATGAACACCATTTTCCACAGCGAAGAGTCCTATTAATCCTAGCCAAAATGTAATCAGAACTGTATGATAATAAAAGGATTTATTCAATTACAATGCAAATGGGTCTTTGTTTCTGCATGGTCTGGCTGATCAGGAAAAAGGCTTATGCATAATGTGTTTGTGTTGGAAATAACATTGCGCTGTTCAAACAGATGGAACAATATAGTTAATATCATTTCATGCAAGAGTACCAAGATAAATATTAATATGAAATCTGTAATTTAACCCCTTCAATACACAAGTATTTTCCTGTTTTGCTGTAAAACTAGGCGTTAGGTCACTGATAAGCTGTCTTTGCTGAAAAGTTACTTAATGTGTTCCACAGCAACCATAAAAGTGTGAGGATGCGGAGATCAATAGCCTCTGAATACTGATGTGGATCTTGGTCATTAAACAAAGAGTTTTAAAAGTGGTTTGTTGAGTGTGATAGCTGTGAACACACCAGTCGATTGCTCGTGGGGTGAAGGGGACGTTGGCAAAATTGAAGCAAATAATTAATGACTGGATTAATGTGTGTTATTGTATAATATCTCCCTTAAGATAGAGTATGTCACACGGTATATTGCTTATTCAGTGAAAAGCACAGGCAATGTGGTGAGAAACCTGATTCACTCTGTTCAAGGTGAGAGCATTTAGCAACAAACATTTTTGTTACACTTATGACATATATACAATGCACTGATATCTTACTGGCCTTCAGTACAGGGCATTGTTCTGCTTCTGAATGCAAGGACATGTGATGTGAAAAAGAGATGGGATGTTATGACAAAGACCAAATGAAAAGCAATAGGAGATCGACATCTGCTGGATATGACTGGATCTGCAATCCAACAGAACCTAAGAATAAACAGAAACATACAGGCATACTGTATGCGTTGGGTTAGGGGACATACAGAGCTGGCTAGATTACTTTCAAATTACAATTCGTTACTGATTACAGATTAAATTAAGAAAACTGTAGTTAGTAACATAATACTTATTATATGTAAAGCAATCCGACTGCTTTTTATGTATACTTTGATTACTTTTTTTAAACTTGTTTTAAACTTAAAATGAAATGTACCATATTGATAAAAAAAGCAAGGAGAAAGAAAAGTATAGTATGATTTTATATCAACACCATAAAATGCATTAAACATTATATGAAAACAATATTAATAAACATGAAAACAAAAATGGCATTACACATGCAGCTATGCATCACCCATGTTTAGCAACATCCATAATTATTTGTTTCATTTGTCTAATTGCTTGAGAGTTGCTTTTTTCCCCTCAAATTCATAAACATGGTTTGCAAATTTATTTAAATGACATTTGTGAATATAGTCACAAATAGTTAAATGGTATGATACACAGTAGGATTTTTAGAGAACAATAAAAGAATTAGGGAGAATCAATAAATTATGAATAATTTACTGCCAATGTGTGAATGTGTGAATAACTTGGAATCTAATCACACAATTACATGTAATCAGTTATATACTACCCAACTTTGGGTACATGTAATGAATAAATAAAATAAAATAAAAAATTATAAACAAACAGGGAAAGGAAAGTTCAGTCAGTGAGTTCATACTACGTATTTTAGGATTGTTAAAATGTTTAGCATTGTCCTCTTTTTAGAGATGCCTTTCTGCAGAATTTAACTTTATTTGCATCATTGAAACAATATTAATACTGTTAAGCTGCTTTAACACAAATATTTGGTTGTGTCCTCTCTGTTTGAGTTTTTTTATTCACTACAATATATATATATATATATATATATATATATATATATATATATTATATATATTAGGGATGTGCATCTCCATAACTGAGGCCGATACGCATCTTGATGCATAGCCAACAATACGATACATTGAAGATGCATATGAAGCAGCTATCGATGCGATACGATTTTGATTCGATTCAACACAATGCGATTCGATGCAATGGAAAAAATATGCTCACTTTTATTTCTTTGGTTCAGATAGACAGAAAATCGTAAATTAGCTTATTTTTCTTCTGACTTCTAACGCCTCGAGGCCTGTTTCATAAAACAAGTTTACCAAATAGGCCAGGCTTATTTCAGTTAGTCTGACTTACTGTCAAATTATTTGGTTCCATAAAGCAAATTTAACAAAGATCAACCTCAGTCACTGTGGCTACTTATGCTGGAAAGCTAACCTGGTTCAGGGCAGGCAAACTGTCAGGCTAAACTGAGCTCCTCACTGACCAATAGGAATGTAATATTACCACTGACTCTCTCACATACTATCATAGCCATGCAGACTTTCTCTCTGGTTTTATAACAGCTGTACCTTTTATAGTTAGAACAGATAGCATTAGAACATTACAATCTAACATTGCTCTTTAAAGCATTAACAATCACCAAAGTAAAAGTTAAAATCACTAAATTAAAACTAATTTTAATTTTAACTGCTATAAGAAGCAGATATTAACTCATCTGAGCTTAGTAATTAGGACCGTATTAGCTTACATTGTATTTACCCACTACAATAGTCCCTTTACAGTTTATATTAGGCACCGCTATCATAAAATGCATATTGGGTACAATATTGGGTATACTGGTTATGTATATATATACTGTATATATATATATATATACACTCTCTCTCTTCTCTCTCTCTCTCTCTCTCTCTCTCTCTCTCTCTATATATATATATATATATATAATTTTCAGTATTTTTTTTCCAGTAAATACATCAAAACAAAAAACCTTAAAACAAGTAGCATTTGTGAATCATTGTATAAGACAATCTTGGAGTGCTTTAAGAATATATTGCTTAAAGAAAATATTTATAATTTTTCATTTATAAAGTCTTGTTAGGTTTGTCACGCAAATACTATTAATATTTGCTGTATGCTTGGACATTTTCACTTAGGGGTGTACTCACTTTTGTGGCCAGCGGTTTAGACATTAATGGCTGTGTGTTGAGTTATTTTAAGGGGACAGCAAATTTGCACTGTTATACAAGCTGTACACTCACTACTTTACATTGTAGCAAAGTGTCATTTCTTCGGTGTTGTCAAATGAAAAGATATAATAAAATATTTACAAAAATGTGAGGGGTGTATTCACTTCTGTGAGATACTGTATATATTGCTACTGTGTATAGCAATGTTGTTGAAAATAAGAACTTATTCTCAAGGGACATTTCTGGTTAAATAAAGGTTAATAATAATAATAATTATAAAACTATTACCATCCGAATTCTGGAAATGTTGGGAATTTTTTTTTATTTGAATAAAATGAAAACTAAAAGACTTTCGAATCACATGAGTCAACATTTTATTCACAATATAATATAGAGTACAAATATTTAAATGGATACATTTTACACTTTTATCCACTAAAAGAGCTCAATTTCAAATTTGATGCCTGCTACAGGTCTCAAAAAAGTTGGCATGGGGCTACAAAGGGCTGAAAAAGCAATACATTTTTTTCAATTTCAGCTCGGAGAACATCTAGCAACTAATTAATTTAATTGATATCAGGTCAGTAACATGATTAGCTATAAAAGGGATGTCTTAGAGAGGCAGAGTCTCTCAGAAGTAAAGATGGGCAGGGGCTCTCCAATCTGTGAAAGAGTGCGTAAAAAGATTGTGTAATACTTTAAAAACAATGCAAATGCTTTGCAAATCATCAGCATAACATCATCAAAAGATTCATTCAAGGGACAAGGCTGAAGACCTTTGTTGGATGCATGCATCACTCATCGGCATAATTCTGTCATTGACATTACTAAACTACTTCCAGAAACACAAACACAATCCGCCGTGCCATCTGCAGATGCTAACTAAAGCTCTATCATGCAGAAAGGAAGCCATATGTTAACACCAGAAGCGTTGTCTGTCCTGAAGGCTCATTTAAAATGGACTGTTTCAAAGTGGATGTTCTATGGTCAGATGAGTGCAAATTTGACATTCCACGGATACTAACCTTCCAATGTGTTATCAGCGTTCAGTGCAGCTATTACACCAACATGGCTTCAGAGTCTGGGTGCTGAATTGGCCTGCCTGCAGTCCAGATCTTTCACCTATAGAGAACATCGCATCATTGAACGAAAAATACATCAAAGACGACCACAAATTTTTCAGCAGCTAGAAAAATATATCAGGCAGATTTAAAGTGGCCTGGGAGGATGAACTGGGAGCTGAGCTCTCCGATGGGATGGTACTACTAAGCAGACATCTATACAATTCAAGATTCAATTATACCAAGACCAAACTGCACAACATTTTCTCTTCTGTTTCACCATTCTGTGATAAGTGCAAGATCCCGGAGGATACAACTGCTCATGCTTTTTGGTATTGCCCTTCACTGTCGGGATTTTGGACTAGCATATTTGATTGGTACTCTAAGGCCTATAATAGACCTCTTCTACTGGACGTTGAACTTGCCATTTTCGGCTTTTCACAACACACTTCTACCCTTCCAAAAGCTTTACAACAGGCCCTCACCCTGGGTATGATCGTGGCCAAAAGACTTATATTAAAGAACTGGAAGTCATCTTCACCTCCCTCTTTTCGACTTTGGACTATGGACATGATTTCTGTCATACAAATGGAAAGACTCCGATTTCTAAGGTCTAACGCCATTGAAAAGTTCTCTGCTGTCTGGGGATCATTTCTCGGACATTTAGACAAACAAGCAGCCAAACCAATGTCTAATGTTTCCCACGAAGGTTGAGTTGTGCATTACCTTTGGGCATTTCTAGTGATCTGTTTTGCAGCTCTTTACTATGGTTTCCTCACTTACTGAACCTGTATTTTTTGTATCTTTGGAATTTAATTTAATTTTATGTTTTTAATTTTTTTTTTCTGTATGCTTCTGAAGTCTGAGACAATGTTGTTTGTTCTGTGTTTACTCTGAAAAATCCTCAAAATAAAATAGATATATAAAAAAAGAAAAGAAAAATATATCAGGCAAGAATGGGACCAAATTCCAACACCAAAACTGCAGAAACTCATAACCTCGATGCCCAGACGTCTTCAAACTATTTTGAAAAGAAGAGGAGATGCTACGGTAACATGTCCCTGTCCCAACGATTTTGAGACCTGTTCCAGGCATCAAATTTAAAATTAGCTCATTTTGTGCATAAAATTTGAAATGTCTTAGTTAAAAAAATTGTTATTAGCTATGCTCTATTGTGAATGAAATATTGGCTCATGGGATTTTAAATTCTTTTAGTTTTCATTTTATTCAAATTTAAAAAAAAATGACCCAACAATTTTAGAATTCGGTTTGTAATAATAATAATAATAATAATAAATATACTTCATTTTATCTATTTTTGTAATTTTGTCAGGGGATGTGTCAATTATAAGTCACAATTTTAATCCAACACAAGCTTGGAAGTGACTGCTGGTAAAATGTCTCTAGTAAAAATAAATATACTAAAATATATTTGAAAAAACATTTATTTCTTGTATACTAAGTATACTACAAATACATTTACATATGTATGTACTTAATAAAAATACCCTGCAATTGTACTTTCATATACTAAAATTGTATACTTAAAGTCTGATAAATTAGAACTAGTTTTGTACTTAATGCACTTTAATTGTGCAGAAGTAGTGCTGAAGTCCTACTAATGACTGAAGAATATTTGATTATGCTAAAGTGGAACTATTGCAAGTACACTTTAAATAGCTTTCATTTAAAAAACGATATTATTCAAAAATCTAACAATCATCATCAACAGTGACACTAAAATCCATTTGAGGCTTAATATTAAGAAATGTACATTGGGCACAACTAGGACTCCAAATAAAATGTAATCACAATTTTTATATCAGTAAGTCTCAGGCAATATGTCAGTAAACATGTTAATAGATCTGAACTATACTTAGTATGAAATAAATGTATTTTAATTATATATATTTTTTTTTACTAGGGCTAGTCTTAATGGGCCATGTTTCAGTTACTATTTCATATTTGTTTCATTGTCTGACAACAGAAACAACAACAACAAAAACATAAATGAGAAGGTTTTTATTTAGTTTTTAGTATTTTATTTATTATTTATTATTATTATTACTATTATTATTATTATTATTATTATCAGGATTTAACTACTTTCTACTAAAAGTAACTGGCAACAGTGGTAGCGATCCACGATGCAGCCATCACAAAGAAATCAGTTTCAATCCAAGCAGCTTTCTGCTGGTTAATGTGGGGGAAATTACACAACCAACTTGAGCACGAGCAAAATCTGCATGGGGAACTTCCTTAAGCAAAACTCCCAATCATGCAGATGCTTACTGAAAAGACTGGATTTCGAATGTGAATGTTAATACCGCCTGCAGCCTGTACTAGGGCTCCAAGGTAGGGCAACAACCACCAAGGGAGGCACCACCACCCATAGATATGCCTCGGCCTTCTGTTTTATCATCTCTCAGCCAAAAATCCTAGGTCTGAGAACAATAATAGCAAACATCTTCTCATTAAGATGCACAGTATCATAACCTTAAATATATTTTGTCCTTAGATGGCTAGTGCTATGTTCCTGCACTAGAGGGGGCTATTTTCTCACTTTATCGACTACACATACCATTTTCTCTATATAGGCTGGGATGAAATCCCAACAATTCAAATTCTGTAGGATTAACCAACAGCTTTTAAGAACTCATTCATTTGTATACGGGTATTTAACATTCTCTGCCTTAAGCTCATTTTTGATCATTCAATGTACATTTTAAATGATCTGGGACATCTGCCAGGACGTGGAGAGTGCAGATTAAGGCAAGTCATTGAAGGTCAAAAAATGTATTTTCAAAGGTTTTTAAAGGCCCTTCCCTTTCAAAGTATTGAAGGCTCATAAGTAGGCCTGTCAGCACACCATATAGCCGACCCCACAATGATGTGCTCGAGAATTATTTACATGATCAGGTGTTTCCTCAGGCTGAGGTGAAACACAATGAAAATAATAGCAGTCTTGAATTTAAAGTCACTTCATTGCCGCAAGAGAGATCCCTAATGGAGACAGGCAATGAGGTTAGGTGACAGCCACACAAAAGGACAAAACTGGTCCGTTTGAAACTGAGAAGAGCAGTTATGACTTGGGGAATAATGAGAGATTTTAATGAGAGACGTTTGGATGGCAATTCGTGAATGAGACTGCTCCGCTGGCAGTGGGTTTGGCAGATCCCTTCTTTTACGACACAGGTGAGATCGACATCTTGGAGTCCTTCCATTTGATATTTGATCTAGGTGTACACATTGCTGTCACAGTGTTGATGCATATAATGAGAATATAATTAGGAATGATTGCTCGAATTCTCATGCTGAGAAGAAAATTGACACCTATTATATCTCATTAGATGGTCTTTCAGAGATAAACATCAAATAATGTCAGCCATGTGCATAACTGTTATGGAAGTAATGTGCGTTTTCCTAAAAATAAGCTTTATAAAAATAATCTTTGAACTCAGCTTTGAACTCCATGTTGCAGTCTAAAATACTTTCTCTATCCTGAAAACTCATGGGTAGTGCCTATCCCTCTGTGGTTGTATCTCCGGATCCTCATAACTGAGACTCCAAACAAGAGGGCCCCTCCCAATTATATAACACAGATTCCATCGCTTTCATCACAGACAATTGACTTAATTACAGCTCTAAGCGGACCACGGTATTAATCATATTGCCATATCTTTGATTTTCAAGCTTTGTTCCAATAATGGTACTCGTGCTACATAAACACACAATTTAAGTTGAGGTAACCAGTATAAATAAAATTTACACCAAATGTGATTACAACTAAATGGGTCTTTTTTAAATTATGCTTGTGGTTTGAAAAAGGCCCATAAAGGACTGTCTCCACCTCAAGTACTTGCGGTTCCATTGTTGTTTACGTGTGGACTTATTTACGCATGGCTGACAGGCAATAGGAATGTCTTTGGGGCCTGGGATTTTTTTCTGAAAAGGCTCTATTTAGCTTATCCAAAAAAAAGTATGGCATAGGCCTAAATGAGGTAGTGCTGTTGGAAATATGGGAAATTATCAACATGTAATGGTGCCAGACAACAATGTTAACATTAGATGCTGAGAGCTCTAGGAGTGCTACAGACTACACAAAACAAGATTCAAGACGTTTGCTTACTAAACCATCACGCATGGCTTTATGGTAGTGCTTGTCTTAACACGGCACATACACAGTCCGTAATGAGCACTGCGATGGAAGAAACCTTAAGTTTGTCTCGTTTTTTTATCCATTTCTAAACAAATAAATTAAATGTCTTTGTACCTGATTATTCCTTTCTACAAACAGAACACAGTACCATCTGTGAAGACAAAGCTGAAGTTAGATCAAACGAACTTTAACGTCAAAGCAAATCTAAAAATCTAAGACAAAATCAAATTGTGAGAATAGGGGAAAAAATTTTTTTATAAAATTCAGTCAACATTTTCTTCAACTATAGACACATTTGGCCATGTGGACTATATCTTTCTTTAAAAATGTTCTTCCCTTCACAGTGTTATTTCCACCGCATCTCACATGAAGCAAAAATATTTACACCAATTACAACTACAGTAAATGGGGGTTACACTTTATTTTAAGGTGTCCTTTTAAATACTGATAAATATTAATTGTAATTATACATTTAAATACTGAGAAATATTAATTAAGTACATGTACTTACTATATGGTTAGGGTTATGATTAGGGCTGCTTGCATGTAATAATGCATAGTTAATTGTTATTATAATTGTAAGAACAGGTAACGTGTAACAAAGACACCTTAAAATAAAGTGTTACCTATTTCTAAATTAAAAAATTCTGACTCCCTTTTGTCTTGAAAAGGCTAAGTTCACAGTTGGCCAAGTCAAGTACATTTTATTTTCACAACACACAAGGACGATTTCAAGGAAGCATTACATAAATTCATGATGTTAATGTTCATAATATGTTAGTGTCCAAATGTCCACATTTAGCGGTTTAGAACTAGGCAATATAGTTTACATTTAGTGACTATAAACAAATCAACCAGCTGAGATTTGCTAATAGTATATATCGCTTTATGGGAGTGTGCTGTATGCATGCAGGTAACGCTGGATGTATTTATTTGGATTTAATAATACATTTTACGTTTTAAGGTATGAAAGCTGATATAAATAATTTTGCACATATTGTTTAAGACACTCTGCTGAAGACTGTTCAATTCAGTCATAAACAATACCTGCGAGCAGCTGGCTGTTGCTGATGCAGAGTAATATGACACTGATGTATCTTTGTGACAGAGCTTAAGCTGTAAACCTGCAGACCACAAAAGGCTTGTCAATGTCATCATCTAATTAATGGTCCCCAGTGAATACTGACCTACCAAAAACAATCACTTAGTGCAATATGTCTGTTCAAAGCCACTCATTAGAGGTGAAATATTTTCAAGGGTTTCAGGATATTTGCATGAGATTGTACGAAAGATTAATCTCCATATATCTCATCAGTCCATATATATTTTAAGAAATCTTATTGTGGCTTTTTGTCCTAATACTAAATGTCAGTTGCTCGGTTGGTTGCAAATTATTTGAGCTACACTAACATAAATTTGTCTCACAGAATCATCAAATACCACATTGATATTTGATCTCTTAAGGTTATTCAGACAATTTACATAGACAACAGTTTTGACATCAACAACTGTATGTAAATGTAACTTATAAAGACGTCAGAAGCTTTGTTTGATAAATATGATTCATAAACCAAGCTTTTCAGTTGTCTCAACATTAGTACTGTACACATGTAGAAACATAATAATTAATCAAAACAGAACCTGCCCAGTAGAACAAAAGTCATTCCCTCATGTGATGACATAAAAGGGCATCCTTTGTGATTACACAACTTGGATGCCCATATTTGTACAGGAGAGGAGATTTGTGGGAAAATGTGAAAATGTTCTAATGAGATACTCTTTGAACAGAGCTTAATAGTAACTGATTACATCTGGATTAAGTACAAAAATTAAGTACTTGTAGTTAGACTATATTACATTTTAAAATGCTCATAATCAGATTACAGTAGGGGTATAGCGATATGCGTATCACGTACCGAACGGTTCACGGGCATTTTCCAAATGGAAGTGATCATCCCTATCCCCTTGTAGTGGGGACGTTGAAGTGAGCAGGGCACATGCGTGTCATTATGTAGTCATTTGAAATGCACTTGACAAAGGGAGCGATCTAATTTCCTCATTATCTTCAGCTGGGATGTTTCCGTGACAACGCAGCACGGTGTGCGTCAGCAGAGTCTCCTTCGCCTCTGCTGGTCCCATCCAGGTTCCCATCGTCACATTCGCCTCCGCTGGTCCTGTCTAGCCCTCCGTCTCCTGTCCTGAGTTCCCCAAGTTGACCAGCTCCGCTCCTCCAGAGCGCCCCCTAGAATTCCTAATTGTCCCCAAGAATATGCCCGAGGCATATGCCTGTGGTGGCCAAGCCGGCAAAGGCCACGGAAGCTCCGCCATGGCCCTTGAGTCTCCTGATCCGCCATGGCCCCCCGAGTCTCCTGATCCGCCATGGCCCTCCGAGTCTCCTGATCCGCCATGGCCCTCCGAGTCTCCTGATCCGCCATGGCTCCCGGGTCGGCCTGATCCGCCCTGGAGGCCTCCTCTGTGTCCCTGTCCGGCACTAGCCTCAAGGCACCCCCCCTCTGCGGTGGTACTGTTGCGGGACGCGCCGTCTGTCACATGTATGTTCCCATTTAGTTCCTTTTTTCCTTATTTGGTTTAGTTCCTTTTCTCATTATTAGTTAATCATTGTTCATTCTGATCACCTGTGTTAATTAATCTTCTTGTTTGCTCCTTTGTTCCCTGTCTTTATAAGCCTTCAGTTCTAGAGTTTATTGTTGTTTTCAATGGTCCGCATGTGTTGATGTTTATTAAAAGTTTATCTTTGTTTATTCCTGCCTCGTGCGTCTTCACTACAACCATGACCGCGTGACAACCATAGTTATTTCTGCTTTTGTAATATCAATATGTGACCCTGGACCACAAAACCTTTTCTTCAGTCCCTGGCGTATATTTGTAGCAATAGCCAAAAATAGATTGTATGGGTCAAAATTATCCATTTTTATTTTATGCCAAAAATAACTAGGATATTAAGTAAGGATCATGTTCCATGAAGATATTTAGTGAATTTCCTACCGTAAATCAAAACTTAATTTTTGAATACTAATATGCATTGCTAAGGACTTCATTTGGACAACCTTAAAGGCGATTTTCTCAGTATTTGGATTTTTTGCAACCTCAGATTCCAGATTGTCAAACAGTTGTATCTCTGCCAAATATTGTCCTAACCTAACAACCCATATATCAATGTAAAGCTTATTTATTCAGCTTTCATATTATGTAGAAATCTCAATGTCGAAAAATTTACACTTATGACTGGTTTTGTGGGCCAGGGTCACATATGGCATGTGTATGTTTAACATAAGTTACATAAAAAACTAATCTAAAAAGCAGTCAGAATACATTACCTAAAATGAGTAAGTTCTCACCACAATTTTCATCATGTAATGAATCATGAAATTTGTACGTAATACCCAAAACACTGACTTTGTACCAAAGATAGCTGCACTAAGTATACATATAAACCATATGTAGTAATCTACATATCTACAAGTTGATTGTGCTATATAAATAAGCACATTTTGACTTGTGTTTGAAATATGAGACCAGGCAGGTTGTCACAAAATGACAATGTAGCGTTTAAATTCACGCACACAATTTTCTTATGACTTTGTCCAGTCTGTGTACAATGCCACAATATGATAATGGACACAATTTGTATGTCTATACATTTTTATATTTAAATGAAACTAAATGTTTCATGTTCATCGTAGAAAAGATGTATCGCTGTATGTATGAAATTCATTTGTAACACATTTTTGAATAAATTTATTTTTCCAGACTTTCAAAAAACAAAAACAAACAAAAAAGACTATTAGCCACCTTTCTACATAATTTAGGCCTACACTAAATATAATTCAGTGTTGTTTGCATCGGGGGTTTGGCTGTTAGCAGTTCTTCCTTAGTTGTTATTCATCAAAAGCTCAAGTGCACTGATCTTAATGTGAACAATAGCTGTCATCAACACACCTGCTTCCGAGAATTTAATGACAACCTTTAGCCCTTCTCACCTACATGATGATCGTAACTACTGCATTGGCAAAGGGCAAAACCCTCTTTAAATCAACTTTAACATTCTTTTGCAAGACATGATGAACAAGGTCGCAAATTGATTTATATTTCCACGTTTGTAGGTGCTAAGCAAGGGTCAAACTGTGTGGGGACTCCAACGCACTTGAAAGATGGGATAATTGTCGGGCTCCGGGCCAAACGTTCAGCCCTCTAATACCCACGAGGGTCCGCTGCGGCGCCACGCATTGCGAAACATCACTTTTCTGTTCTAGCGAGGAGTCATGGAGAGAGCAGTGCCCAGGGCACCATCAAGGTTAATCTGTTAAACACAGGGTGACAAAGCTGCACCGTCAAATGAGGGGGTTTGCGCATCTCTAAGAGGTGTTTTTTGTAAGAAAAGAAGAGGTTACTGTTGACAGCTTTGCTTGAGTTTTTAGTGTTGCCATCAACCCTAAGGGGTCATTCATATAGATAAAACTCAGTTACATCTAACAAAAATAGCATTGCAGTGCTGAAAGTTTCTACTGCAGGCCTACTGCGGTTGCAAATAGTTTTATAATTGAGATGCGTTTCACCCAAGGCAAACATGCGTTCAAAGCAGGTAAATATGAGGTTACTAGTTTAGATGAGAGTTCAGTAACGCGTAAAAATGTCATCTTGAATCGTCTTTTCATATTCAAATTTCAAATTACTCTGATCTTGAGATTACAATTTAAGAGTTAGACGCTGCTTTGTGAATTATTAACATTTAGCATTTATAGCAAAAAAAAAGTTTGTTTTCCATAGAACAATTATAAATAAAAAGCACAGTCAAGAAGAAGATGGCATCATGTTGATTACCACAAAAAAAAACTAATTTACTCAGAATATTGAAAGTTTATTTGTTAACGTTCATGTAGCTGCACAAACAATTGGCATATCAGCCCACCAAAACGGACAGACAGGGCCGACTGACTACCGTATATAAGTCACTGCTAAATGCCATTTCATCAGAAACATTCCCTTTCAGTGCGAAGATCATCTCCTCGCTGGAATCTGAAGAATAATGAAGGAGCCTGCTCATTTGCCATAGAAGTGCACTCTTTTGATTTGGCATCCCCAGCCTGAGTTATAGAGGCTTCATGTTTGACCCCTCGATGGGACTCTTTACAGCTCCCCATGAGGATAGCTAATGCCATTATCTGCATTTGCTCATTATTGTCAATAAAGACCCTGTTTGCTTCTTCAGTCTGTGTCCCTTTCCACATTATGTAACAACAAGACATAAATACATGTGTTAAGATTTTTGTGTGAAAAAAAAAAATAAATCACTTGCTAATGTCTACTATAAGGAATTAACATTTTACTTTGATGCCATGACAATGTAGAACCTGAATTCCGGAAATGTTGGGACGTTTTTAAAATTAGAATAAAATGACAACTAAAAGACTTTCAAATCCCATGAGCCAATATTTTATTCACAATAGAACATAGATAACATAACAAATGTTTAAACTGAGAAATTTTACAATTTTATGCACAAAATGAGCTCTTTTAATATTTGATGCCTGCTACAGGTCTCAAAATAGTTGGACGGGGGCATGTTTACCATGGTGTAGCATCTTCTCTTCTTTTCAAAACAGTTTGAAGACGTCTGGGCATCGAGGTTATGAGTTTCTGGAGTTTTGGTGTTGGAATTTGGTCCCATTATTTCCTGACATAGGTTTCCAGTTGTTGAAGAGTCCATGGTCATCTTTTACGTATTTTTCGTTTAATGATGCACCAAATGTTCTCTATAGGTGAAAGATCTGGACTGCAGGCAGGCCAATTCAGCACCCGGACTCTTCTACTACGAAGCCACGCTGTTGTAATAACTGTAGTATGTGGTTTTGCATTGTCCTGCTGAAATACATGTCATCTGAAGGGGAGCATATGTTGCTCTAAAACCTCTATATACCTTTCAGCATTCAAAGTGCCTTCCAAAACATGCAAGCTGCCCATACCGTATGCATTTATGCAATACCATCAGAGATGCAACTTAACGCTGATGACATGCTGGACTCCCTCGTTTTTATCCGTGAATTCCAACAAGAATGTCAAATTTGGACTCATCTGACCATAGAACATTTTTTTACACTTTGAAACATTCCATTCTAAATGAGCCTTGCTCCACAAGACACGACGGCGTATCACGATAAATGATGAACATACTGAAAAAAAAAGTTTAGCCTGAATGCACTGTAAGTAGCTTTGGATAAAAGCGTCTGCTAAATGCAGAAATTAAAATGTAAATGTAAATGTCTGAGGGCCCGAAGACCACATGCATCCAACAAAGGTCTTCGGCTTTGTCCTTTACGCACAGAGATTTCTCCAGTTTCTCTGAATCTTTTGATGATGTTATACATTGTGGATGATGAGATTTGCAAAGCCTTTGCAATTTTACGTTGAGGAACATTGTTTTTAAAGTATTCCACAATCTTTTTACGCACTCTTTCACAGATTGGAGCACACATTTTCAGCCCTTTGTTGCCCCCCAGCCAACTTTTTTGAGACCTGTAGCAGGCATCAAATTTGAAATGAGCTCATTTAGTGGATAAAAGTGTAAACTTTCTCTGTTTAAACATTTGTTATGCTCTCTACGTTCTATTGTGGATAAAATATTAGCTATTTAGTATATTATATTTAGTTTTTATTTTATTCAAATTTAAAAAAAAACGTCCCAACATTTCTGGAATTTGGGTTGTAAAGTCAAAAGTCAGATGTCGAAGCAGGCATTGATTTTCTTCTGCGAGGGCGGTGTTTGTCCACATTATTCCATCATAAAATGTTGTCATGGTTTCAAAGGAGGACCCAAATGCAGAATGAGCGGGGGGTGATATTTTATGACAACAAGGTCACAGCAAAAAGATAGGTGAGGAGGGAACACAGTCCAAACAATAGGGCAGCTTGGTCTTGAGGAGAGCTGATATTCGCTATACGCAGAATACGCAAGCTGGGGGCCCCCTTGGTCTCAAAGGCAGGTCATTCCATCAGGAGGGAGCAGTTAATGAAAAAGTCAGTGAAAGTGATTTTGTGCCTCTTTGGGATGCTTACAATAATGCGTTGTTCACTTGCAGAATGCAAGCTTCTAGAGGGCACATAGTTCTGAAGTAGTGAATTTAGGTAAAGGGGTGCAGAGCCAGTGGTGGTTTTGTAGGCAAACATTAATGCCTTCAATTTTATGCGAGCAGCTATGTGTAGCCAGTGCAAATTGATGAACAGAGGTGACGTGTGCTCTTTTTGGCTCATTAAAGATTAATCTTGAATTAATTGTAGAGGTTTGATGAAACTGGCTGGAAGACCTGCCAAGAGAGCATTGCAATAGTCCAGTCTGGACAGAACAACTCCTTGAACAAGAAATTCAGCTTATCATCAATTACAACTCCAAGGTTTCTGGCTGTTTTTGAAAGAGCTATGGTTGATGAGCCTAACTAGAAGGTGAAATGGTGATGAAGTGATGGATTTGTTGAAACCACAAGCAGTTCTGTTTTAGCCATGTTGAGATGAAGGTGATGGTCCTTCATCCAGCAAGAAATGTCTGTTAGACAAGCTGAGATGCGAGCAGCTATCGTCAGGATGGAATGAGAGGTAGAGTTGAGTGTCATCAGCATAGCAGTGATATGAAAATCCATGTTTCTGAATGACAGAACCTAGTGATGACATGTAGACAGAGACGAGAATTAGTCCAAGAACTGAGCCCTGAGGCACTCCAGTAGCTAGATGTTGTTGCGACTTGGATACTTAACCTTTCCAAGCCTTTCCACCTTTCATACCTTGAAGGACCTATTTGAGAGGTAAGACTCAAACCACTGGAGTGCGGTTCCTGAGATGCCCTTTCCCAATAGGGTTGACAGGAGGATCTGCTGGTTGACCATATCAAAAGCAGTGGACAGATCCATTAAGATAAGTAATGAAGACTTGGAAGCCGCTCTTGCAAGTCTTGAATGAATAAATGAATGATTCATTTTTATTTAGCGCTTTATTGTGTATTTTTTTTACACCCAAAGCACTTTACAATCATGTGGTGGTGGTGGTGGGGGGGTCTCTCCTCAACCACCACTAATGTGCAGCATCCACTTGGATGATGCGACGGCAGCCACAGTACAATGGCACCAGTGCGCTCAGCACACACCAGCTACATGTGGAGAGGAGAGAGAGTCAAAGAGCTGAATGGAGAAAGCGCACTAAATTGTTGGGTTTTTTTTTCTCGCGCACTGGTTCGCCAGCTGAACAGCCAATTCAGAATATCAATGACCGACGAGCTCCGACGCCGATATGTCGATCTAACAATCCCGACGGTAGAACTGAGAAAACTTTCTAGAATCAAATATTTATCAATAAAGAAATGAATACAATAATGCCTTGCCAATTACATTTACAGAAATTACACTTCTGATCTCTTTTGTTCATATAGCCTTTTTCTACCAAAATGCACATCAATTTTAGATTTGATTTAGATTTTAAAGATAGCAAATATGGTAGTACATGCAGTAACATAGTCTGGTAGCTTAAACGCTCAAAATATAAACTTTTTGAAGGGTATATACCAAGCACAATGTAATTATGTTGGCCTCAGTTTCATAGACTGAGACAAGCCTTTTTTATGGTTTGTAAAGGAAATTGGCCTGCATTCGTTTGTGATAATTGTGATTTAAATTGACAAAAAGTTATTCTGAAAAGCCCTTTTTGCACTCCTAATAACCCGGCCCTTATGCATTGATTGTTGTCACGCTTAGATATGTTCAAAAGAAGTCCTGACTCGGATACCTACAATGCATCAGCATTATGAGTCAACCACATCAAACCGAAAAAGAACTGGCATCACAATTACAGGCTACCTGAAACAGTTTGCCTGAACAAACTGCTTATTACGCTCTTCCATACCCATATAATTAGAACAGTATTGCAAAGGTATTTTCCATATGATGAAGCACGTCTAGCCAGAAGTGGCCCTACTATGTTTGTCCATTAGGAGCTGTTTTTAGATTCAACTATGTAGTTTATCTAGCCCTGATTTGGATATGCATTAGCATACTAGCAGCTTCATGCAGTCTTTATCACGACAGGCATCAAAAAGACAGCATGCCTCATTAAAAAGAAGTGATGTCATTAAATGTATTGGCAATTTCCTTTTTGACATTATCATAGCAGCACCAAAGGGAACTGTTACTCTGGGTCCGGCACCACCCCTTTCGTTCCCGTCTCCCTCCCCGGATGCTGTGATCAAGGGTAATTACCTGCACAGACATAGCACTGAACAAAGCAAACAGGGAGTGGCCCCAAATAGGAGGTCTAGACTTGGTGTCTCTGCAGTTTTCTCTTCCTCATTCTATCAATTTATATCTAACAATCTATTTGTCTATCTATTTACTAAGATTGTTTGTTCCTAGCCACTGTGTGTTCTGTGTTGACACATCAGAGACAGAGAACCAGAAAAGAAAAACAAGAACATAATTACAGGAATACTGTTACTATTTTGCAGACCACTTTTCATTTGCTTGGCATACAGGAACTTATGGTATTTTTCATATTTAAATTTGTATACTGTGTTTAGGATTTGAACAGTCTATTGATAGAGTATGCATCTAGGAGCTTCCAGTGAATTTGGTACTACTTATGTGCACTTCTTTGTTTCTTTGTAAAGTAAAAACTGTAATGTAGTGGTAAATAGAGTTATTATTTACAACAAACCAAAGCATATACACTTTTTAAGTTTTTCTTAAACTATTTATTAAATAACTATCAAAATATGCATGTTATACTATTCATGAATAAAACATTTGGAAACACTTTAAAGGATCAGTTCTCACTATTAACTAGTTTCTTGTTAGCATGCATATATTGGCTGTTTATTAATACTTATAAAGCACATATTAAAGCCTTGTTCTGCATTATCATATTTTAGATCCCTTGATTCTACACCACACCTAAACTTAATAAATACCTTACTAAGTATTAATAAGCAACAAATTAAGAGTTTGTTCAGGAAAAACTGAATAATAGTGAACAGTGGCACCTGCAGGTGTACGGCTGCATGCACTGTGCGTACCATGAGCACTCAGACCCGAGATTTGCCTTGTTAACCTTTCAGCAGTTAGTAGCTCTATGTGTCCTGTATCTCTGTCGACTGAACAGCCATGCCATTAATTATGAATTGATCAGTCTTTTGCACGCCAAAGTCAATTTCTACATATGAATATCATGCCAAATAAAAACAGAAATTTGTGCTATACACACCTTTATCATATAAGATTGGGTTAGCCTACAATAATTAATTAGGCTAGCTATTTTACAAATGGGAATACAATGAATTCACGACAATGTTTTACATTCAAGCTAGGCTAACCATAAAATTGATCGTGAAAAGTTCTTTAAAAGCATCTGGAATGCAAAAAGTAATTTTTAAAGCTGTTTTTAAAGTGTTTTCTGCATGGATTAAAAAGTACAATAAGCTAAATAATTCACATCAGACAAAATTGCATTGCAGCAAATCTTTTACATTTTAAGGTATTCAGAACAGATTAATAAAATCTGAAAATATAAGCAGCTATACAATTATAGGGTTAACTTGTTGATTTTTTTATGAAGTAATACGTGACTATTCACATGCTGTTTTAATTATGGTGTAAATGCTTGGAAATTATATTTAACGTTTTCAAGTCCATTCATTGCACGCAAGCCACCCAATAATCACAATAAGCTTTGTGTTTTTTTATTATAACACAAAGTCTCATCTTTCTGTAAATTTTGTGATCGAATACAAACAATAAATGTGTTTTGCATTTTTTTATTTGTAGTGAGGTATACTACATTCGCCTCAGTTCAAGCTGCATTGGAATCAATTATATTTTCCTCTTTAATATATTTGCATCATAAAATAAACATGAATAAATATTTGAATGCATATTGAAAAAAAATCAGAACAATTTATACAAACGAATGTCTCATGAAATCGATCAACTGGAGTTTAAAAATATCTATAAACCTACATGTTATTGCTGATTTTTGCTGTGTTTATACTTGTGCTTATTGCTAAAATCACATCGGAACTTAAAATTGCTTTTCAAACATCTTTTTAATTTTCTTCTCAAGCAAAAACTGTTCCAGTTAACCATCTTAAACAACAAACTGTCAAGCAATACCGTATCTACTTTATGCAATGGCTTGTGTTAGTATAATTACAGCTCAATCTCAAGAGCCTTTGATTTTTGTTTCTACCCCTGAAGCCATTTGCCCTTTGGTGTCTTATTACAGCAAATGAAGCTGATTACACAAACTTTTTTTTCGGTATACTTAGGAGGAATATAGTTTCCTTTCCCAAAACCTTTGCTATACGGTGCACATAATGCTTGTATAATCTCTAAATATTATGTCACATATATGGCCTGGAAGTCTTAAATGTGTGCATAGCGGAAACTAATTAGTGGTTTTGCTATTACTATTGCTCATACTAAGGTTGGCGATTTGAACAGTATTAAAATTAATCATGCAACCCTCAAATTCCTCAAATTATATTGCCACTGTAATCTTAAGAGTATTAGTACATATTTTACAAGATATGTGGTTCTACCAAATGTACATTTAATTACATTAAAATGCACAATGCTGACCTATTGGCAGCATCTAAAACTGTTTACATACCAACAACTTTAAAGACGTACATTTAAGGAACCCCTATTTATGAATATTTAATTTATGGAATTAATCAGTTGATACTATTGTATTTTTGATCATTAAGATTATGTTTTCAGTCCCATTGTTGTATTGTTCTGTGTGATTTCTGGTGCCAACTCTTTTCAAATGATTACATGATGTTAAACAAGACGACACGTGAATTAAATTAATTCTTTAATCATTTAACTATTACTTGTCTTGTAATATTTGCAGTATTTTGTTTGCCATGGGACAGGAATTAACCTTGCTCAATATGCAGTGTACTCATCAAATATGTTACCAGAAAAAAACTTGACGACAAGGGATTTATGTAGGGCCCTATGAAATCTTTAATTTTTTCCCAAATTCCGTTTAATTTTTTCTAAAATTTTTTTTTCCATTTAATTTTTCTGGACTTTTTAATGGTCAAATTAAATTGTATTAATAAAAAAAGCATGTCTAATTAATTAAAATCATGAAACTTATACAATTTAACATTAATTTATTAAAAGTGTAACAAAAATAACATGTTTAGGGCTGTATGATTATTTATTTTTTTCTCACCTTATGTTTTATTGTTACCAAATTATGTGTTTTAGGATGTCTAATTATTTCAATGCATTCAAACTATTTTTTTTATTCTTACAGTAGCCTTATTAAATGTTTTTTTCCCCCTCAGAAATTATGTGTTGTGTATTTAAATTTTACTGGTTATCAGATGAAGGCATAAAACATTGATTTAATTTATATTTTAATTAATGAAAATTAAACATTTACATTTTGGCAAATAAAGGGGATTTACTATTAAAATAAAATGTTTTTGTGATTATTTCTTAAAAAAATAAAGTAGTACTATTCTTCAACAGTAGTAGTAGTAGTATTACATACATTCTACTAAATAATAGTAATATAGCCTATTTCTAACACAATGTCTTTAATAAGTTAAACCAAACTCTTATTTTGACGGGTTGCTGTGAATACCTTTAAAGTTCTGCGTGTGTATGATATATTCAAATGAAATGGTAAAATGCTCGTGAAGTGACTCTCAGATCAGTTTTGGAGATATTTTTCATGTATTTTTTCCCTCATTGAGATGGAAGATGCTGAATTCACTGCAAGCGCCAAGCGCACTGTTTATGTTGTAAACAAAACCACGCATCAGCTCCATTCATACAGAGATTTACTCCAGATACCAGTCATTTTTGATTCCTAAGACAAATACAAGGTATTTGGGATCGCGGAATTTATATGGGGGGGATTGGAACGATGCCGCAATTGGAGGATGGGTCATGGGAAATGGCACTCATGGCCATTATCCCGCCTATATTGACGAGGAAAGTCCACTAATGAGTTACTAAGCCGGGCCGTAAATCGATTACAATATTTAATCGGTTTGTTCGGATCAACATGGCATGGACAAATATGGATTTTATGCAATATGGTTGATGAGAGTAGGCATGTTGGTCATAGATTTTTCAAAGAACTTGATCATGTCTATTAGGCACATGAAAAAAGAAATACCAGGTTCCCATTACTTCTCTTTCTTTGCACTGAGCAATTTACTTACACAAGCCTGTTTATATTTTCACACGGCAGGGCAGCTCACTTCTTCTGAACATGCAAAATGTATATATATATTATTTATTATTACATTTGTTTGCTTCTCTGTGCCACATATTGTATTTTGATGCAGCTAAATTCTCAATAAAACTGTTTTCAATGATATATATATTACTCTTTCTGTTGTCAGACAACGGAATAAATATGAAATAGAGACTGAAACGCGACCCATTTCCAAGATGTTAATCTGCACAAATATTCAGATTTATAACCGTGCAGTCGTCTGATAAAATCAAATAGGCTACACATAAGTTAAAGACAATAGCTGAGATTTCGGCTATACTTGCATGTAAAATTAGAGAAGCAACATATCTGTGTTTTAACTGAAAGCGCAGCTCCTTTCAGCCTAAGCAGAGCAGACGCAGAGTGAGAGAGAGAGAGAGAGAGAGGTGTGCGCGCGCGCTGAGCATAGCATCGCAGCTGAGCAGCATTGTGCGCGTGCGCTGAGCATAGCAGACGCAGAGTGAGAGAGAGAGAGAAGTTGGAAGAAACAGCAAAGAACTTACATTGTCAAAGAACATTATGACTGACTTAAGTCTGGCGCGAGTTTAAGCACCCTCAAAAAATACGTCATTTTTTTCAAGTACACGGTATTGGGATGCAGCGGATTGCGTGGGATATGGGGGGGATCACGAATGATGCCGGCTCAACATCATGATGTCTTTCGGCGATGGACGATGGCATCATCTATTGGCCCAACCCATGCTGGGGGAGGGCTGAGCCTATTCGGACCTAGAGAGGAGCGTTGGCGGATGTTAAAGAGAAAACCGATTTTCAATCAAACTAGTCGACGTAAACTTCACATTCAAATTAAACGATAAAATTGATTTATCGCCCAGCCCTAGTTTATATGTTTAAGAAATGTTTAAGGTTAGGTTTAGAGGTTAAGTGGGCAGCTCAAAACATCTATTTAACAGTTATTTAAATAGTTAATTAGCAGCTCAAAACATATTTTTAACAGTACAGCTGTAATAGTAAGGAGGTTATGTTTAGGTGTAGGCTTAAGGGATATAAAATATATCAATAAAATGGTAAAAATATGATAAAAATAGAAAGAATAAAATATTATATAGAAGATTAATTTATGTTTTAGTTTTATATAGCTGTAAATTAGTATTATGTCCAATGTCTAGGATTTTATATACAGTCTTGGTCAGAATTATTGGCACCCTTGGTAAATATGATCAAGAAGGCTCTGAAAATAAACCTGCATTATTAATCATTTTGATCTTTTTTTTTTTTTAATCACAAAAATCTAACCTTTCATTGAACTAAAACTATTGAAAATGGGGGAAAATCTCATTATGATTTTTTTTTCTCAAATACACGTTGGACACAATTATTGGTACCCCTAGAAATTCTTATGAGTAAAATATCTCTGAAGTATATTCCCATTCATATTCATAATTTTGAGCACTCCAGGGTGATTATGAACATGACATTATCCAGCCATTGTTTCCTGTTTCACAGAAATATAAGTAGGAGGGAAAACAAAGCCCAAATTCCCTTAATCGTCCATCACAATGAGAAAAACCAAAGAATATATTTCTGATGTGCAGCAAAAGATAATTGAGCTTCACAAATTAGTGAAGTGGCTTTAAGAAAAGAGCTAGAGCAGTGAAAATTCCCATTTCCACCATTAGGGCAATAATCAAGAATTTCCAATCAACAGAAAATGTTATGAATCTTTCTGGAAGAGGACATGTGTCTATATCGTCCTAATGCACGGTGAGGAGGAGAATTTGAGTGGCCAAAGACTCTCCAAGGACCACAGCTGGAGAATTGCAGAAAATAGTTGAGTCCCGGGGTCAGAAAACCTTAAAAAAAATTGTCAAACAGCACCTACATCACCACATGTTGTTTGGGAGGGTTTTAAGAAAAATTATCCTAGCTCATCCAAAAACAAACTTCAGCATATTCAGTTATCAGACACGACTGTAACTTTAAATGGGACTGGCTTCTATGGTCAGATGAAACAAAAAAAATTTGCTTTTTAGCAGCAAACACTCAAGATGGGTCCTGAATTTCTTCTGGAGGTCCTGGACATCTTGTTTAGACACATGGCATCATGGATTCTATCAAATACTAACAGATAAAAAAATCAACAAGTGACTGACTCTGTTAGAAATCTTATCATGGGCCATGTTTGGATGTAGAAAGTTGGTATATTATTATAGAATGTGCATGTCACAATTGTGAGCATATCAGCGTTTTTACAACATCTTTGAATGTGTCTCATCCAATGAGAATTTAGTGTAAGAAGTAGAGTCTATGTGGTCGACTGCAGGCCAACTTTAAAGTAATTAACTCTTCGTATTAGCTTTTAAAGCCAAGTGGTATCAAGAGCTCTCAAAGTATCAGCATTAATATTTCATGTTTGACTTGATACAAAGCTCTTCTGCCCTGTCTCTTGCTTTCTCTCACTCTCTCGTTGTCTCTCTTTTCCTTTCTGTCCTTCCCTTTCCCTTGTCCATCCATCTGGAGTTGATCAGCTCATTTCCTGACTAGTATTACAGTGAACAATTATCTTCAGATCGGGAGACAGCGGGACTTTAAAGACTCTGAGTAGCAGGCATGCTGAAGAGCAGATGAAAAAGGGGGCACATGTGTCCCATCACCTTAATGAAATCAACCTGACCATCCCGGAGCGACTCCCTCTGCTAACACGACACGCTGTCACCACTTACTTACTTCTTCACTCGCACCAAACCACACAGCAAACACACTCAAGCTGACCTGTCACATCTAATATACACTCAATTATACAATTCTCAGACTGTCAAGGATAAGTTGCCACTTCTCAGACTCAATGATTTTGGTGGACAAAAAGCGTAACATATCAGTCAATGTTTCCTTAGTTTTAGACCTTTAACCCTCTAAGATATTTCCTAAAAAATAAAAAAAAAAACATGCAAAGAAGAACGTAGATTAACAATTCATTGCTGTCAATACTTGATTAAGTGGAAACCATGTCCACCAAAACAAGCAGAGAATTGCTCATTTGCAGCCCTGCCAATCAATTAGACGACAGGCAGAAAACTACTAAAGTTCTTTCTTTCTTTTCTTTCTGAGGGCGCATGCCGGGGCACTGACATTTGAACTTGTGGGCGGAGGGTTCCTGACAGACCCCTGTGGCAGTCTGCTCCAATTGAGGGTCTATTCTAGTGAGAGGACTTTGGAGGGGAGGGGGGGGGGGGGACTCCCTCCCACTCTCTGACTTGACCCACTGTGCCTGGCGTCTCTCTCTCATTAAATGTTGTTGGGGTCGGAGGCAAACGTCTGCTTGGGCTGGGGGGCAGGAAGGATCGCATTAATGAAGGGGACACCCGCTGTCCAGGTGTCGGGTGACATGCCGTGCCCTATTTGTGTTTGGTCTAGAGGGTTTATTGTGGCCGCACTTGTGAATAACAGTCTCTGTCTGTTTTGTTGTTTTAGCTCGCATTCTAATTCCTTCAGTGTCCATATTTAGAAACCACATGTGATATATTTCTCTAAAGAGTTCTTCGAGGTGAACAGACACCATTCAATCTCAACAATGAGTCCAACTTAAAATGATGGAAGAACTTGAGCAGATATCTCCAGGGGTAATTCTTCTTCATGCTTTTGCTGTGGCAACCAATATTTTTTGTACCATTCCCTACATTTAAAAAACAATTACGCCAAGCTAGGGCCTTGACCTAAATTAAAAGCCTGTCTCTGTGTTGTAAACCCTTCTCATAAATCAAGGCTTCCGTGCATTGCTCAGTCACTGTCTGTGAGAAATGAGAGGTCGCGCAAGGGCCCCTTCATTTACTTGTGGGCGTTTACACGGAAACTTTAGTCATGAAGGTGGATGTCATGAACCCTAATGGCTTCATTGGTTCAGGGATCTGGCATGGCGGCAATCTGTGATCACAAAGCATGGCACATCTCCAGACATCCAATAAGAGGACCCAGATCCAAAAAGAGGCCAGCTGAATGAAGTTTGTTTGGTCCTTCTCTTTATTTCGTTTTGTTTTAATGAGGATTTGAAAGTCTTTTAATTCAATACTTTGCCTTCATTAACAGTCAGTGTGGAGTGACATATTATTACCACGTATCGCCTTGATAAAAAATAAATATCCAACAATTCATATTCCTTTTAGTGTTTCAGGGACGATGGAACATACACACATTTTTCTATACATTACATATACATCATTTTTTTTTCTTTACATTAAAATGAAAATTCATGAAATTAAAAAATTCAAAGCATAAAGAATATACCAAGTCAATTGGTTAAATATTTATATAGCACTTTCCTTATTAATTTTTTTTTCAAAGCTTTAAAGAATAATATCACCGTAATAATGGCTTAACTTTCATGTAAAGCTACCTTAAGATGTTATGCTCTAATATATCTGTCTGTAACCCCCCAGTGAACAAGCCGGAGGCAACTATGACAAGAAACTATTCCATAATATAACATACTACTTTTTAAAGAAACATGTACATTTTCAGTTCTTAAAAAAAAAAACCTTAGTCAGCAGCTATTTGCCAACAAAAAGGTTGACTTGCACAACAGGGAACCTATCATGTGTTGAGTGAATCATTTTTTTATATTACATGATCATTTATTTGCCTCTAAGTAATACCTTCCTCCCTTGAGCTAATTGAAGCTGGCGCCATCCTCCTTTGGTGGGTAGCAATTTTCTCTCATTACAGCAAATGTTTGCTCTAAGAGAAGGCTCTGGAAGCCTAATAAGGTACTAATAAAAACAAAGCGATGACAGTTGCTGTCACCTTTGCCAAGTCTTGTCATGTAGTGTAATTAGTGAGACAAGGCTTGTGATCCCCTATTCTCTGCATTATCTGAGTTCACAGACCATACATATAAGTTGCTCTCCTCAAACAAGATTCACATTGCATTGCACCTTCTTACTCTATCCCTTTTGACCCTTAGTTGTCCAACAATTGTGATGTAAAGTTGACAGAATATCATATTTAATGTTCACATTTGAACCAGAGGTAGGTAGATAACATCTGCCAATCTCTATCATGTTCAGTTGACAGAAATCCCTATAATTGTGTAAAGAACGATCGAGAAATGATATGGCCAGGTGCAAGTTTGATTTGGTGGATCATAGCGTGTGTAAAGCTGGGAAAATAGATGTGTAAACAGTTTGTTAGATTGAAGAAATTTAAATAGCTACACAAGCATTCCTGCACTGCAAAGCTGAGCCCATAATTACAATGCTCAAGGTGTGTCCAAACATACCAGAAAAACCAGGAGCACTCTTTTTGACATGTTCTGCACTCTCTGGCAAACCTGCCTCCGTTTATTTACAAAGGTCAAAGAGATCAGAGAGGAAGGAAAGAGGATGTGTTGGTCAATTTCAGAAAGGCTTATCCTAAAGGGTAATTTTCCTGCATCTCTTTTGAATGCTATATTTAAGGCATAACATTGCTTTTTCTTCCCTCTCTCACTGTGAGTATTTCTCATATGTCTCCTGTCAGCTCCTATGATCATCAACTGCAAATGTATGTACTTCTCATCTATCACTACAGTTCAGCAGTCTTTCTCAGTCCATCTACGCAAAGAGTTGGATTGTGCTCGACAAGGTGCCTAAGGGCAGGGGCGTGACGGCTGAGTGTGTGCATGCGTGTGTGTTTGCGTGTGTGTGTATATGTGTGTACAGGGAGGCGACTCCTCCTGAGAGGAGCCGCTAAACTGCCACAGTTTCTCCCCCGAGGAGAGGCGCCTTTCATCTCCCCGCTCACTGGCGCCTTCACAAACCTCAGATTGTCTGTGAAATCACCCTGCTTAATAAACGCGCTGAGGCTCCTGGGAACGAAAAGCTAGCAGAATCTCACCCTGCAGCATTAGTGCACATACAAACACACATAAAGACCAGTCCAACAAGCAGCTGATTGCTGCTCCAGCTATTCATTACAAGAGAAGAAGGGTAATGTTTATTTTAAGTGTGATTGCCTAAATACCCCAAGTGTCATGGTTACAAACAATTCCCCCATCTAGGACAAGACCAAAAGTAATCTGTCTCTGTTAAATGCCTTATTACTGTACAGTTTCTCAGCTTCAGTGTCCACAAGACATAAATTTCATGATAAATACATTTCCTTTCTCTCTCAGAGCGATAATTTGCTTCACTTTGAAGCTAACTCTCGTGTTTAAAGAGTAAACACCCTAATGCTTGCGTTAGCAGTTTACTGCCATTGCCAGGAACAAATGCTTTTTCCAAGGAGATTAGATGGCGTGCTAAAAAATAGCAGACAGCAAATAGGCAAAATATATTTTAAAGCAAATAATAGTAATGATATATTGCATTGTAATGCCTCAAGCACATTTTCTTGTATCTGTCTGGGCCAGTATTGGAGGTAATGCATTAAAAGTAATGAAAGTTACAGATTACTTTTTTCAAGTAACCAGTAAAGTAACACATTGCTTTTTAATTTACAGGGACATATCTGAGTTACTTTCTTAAATATTGACTTTATTGACTGACAGCTCTGTCTCCATGCTGAGAGAAATCAGGAGTAAGTGCATAAGTGTGTATGTGCGCTGTGAAAACATGATGCTTACTGTAGTTCTAGACTAAATGTGAACATGCATTTACTCATCTCACTTACACAAAATGAATAAAAGCAGTGACAATTAAACTCAGAATATGATGCAAACTTGAAATAATTAAATATGTTAACATAAAAATCCTATGTTTTTAATCCCATTTTATTAATGTGCATACTAGTGTTTTTGTTGCTGACCTTCAATGATCCAATTCCAACCATACTAATAAACAAAACAAAAATAAAAAATACTTATATGAACATAACATTTAGATAAGCATAGCACTCAAGGCACACTTCTCTTCAAAAAGCACAAGAAGTAGATTGGCAGAATGGAACAAAATGATTTTGTCTTGAGGCAAAAACAAACCAACATACTTAAAAACGCTACATCTATGGTGTGAAGCTGATAAAAGAAGGCAGCATATTTTGTCAAAGTGGTTAGACTATTTACATAAAAAAACAACTGTCTAACATTCTTAACAAAATTAAGAATTTTGGGAAACAAACTTTCACGACTCTTCAAACGCCAACATAATTACTCCCTGAGGATTTATGTTTGTTAGAATAGTGTGAACTAACAGAACTACAAACAACTATCTCAAATGATCTTTTGAGTGTTTCAGCATCCAAGTCACTATAAATATGTTTAATTTCAGGCAACTCAGTCATTACCCTACATTGTTATTTTTCTTTCCTATCAATCCATAGCTTTACTTACCAAAGTTCCAGAATCGTTTGCTAAACGTATCGCTGTCATTTTGTCAGTCATAATGATGGACACTTTCTTACAAACTCAGTAAGCCAATCACGAGTAACAGAGCGCGCTGCCTAATTCAGCAGCGTCCTCATTGGTCAAAAGTTCGACCGTCGCCGTGTGCTGCTGAGCAACGGAGCGCGCGCCTTAATTTGGCAGCGCTCTGATTGGCTGAATGTTCTGTTGTGGCCGCGTGCTTCAAGGCATCAAAGGCTTCATGCTTTTGGCATGAGACGTCAGAGTCACTTTGAAGTTCGTACGTCCAGTCGCTTGTTGCGAGGAGGATGTCCGCGTCCGCGAGCTTGAAGGAATCAGACGGAGCTCGGGACATGGAGCAGCGCAAAACCCTAGTGTCAAGCCACCCATTTAGTGTGGAGTCTCTTATATCTAGCCACAAAACCAGTAAGGACTTTGAAAGACGGCGAGAGGAGGATGTATTCAGCCAGTCTGCTAAGCCTGAGATCAGGGATTCTTGTGGCTCGGCTGGAATACAAAAGCACTTTATGCAGACCTCACCCGTCAAATCGGAGTCCCCTGAGCCGGATGACTGTACACCGTGGGTTATGAACTCTAGATTCGCTCAAACACGTAAGCAATTTCATTTTCTGAACTGTTTATGCTTTAAATTAAATTAGCCTATATAAATTACGACATGCTCTATAATCGTCATAAAAATATCTTTCCTAAAACGAGCAATTTGGCTCATTTTATTGAAACTTATAAGATATTTAAAAAGTGGCAATGCTATCTTCTTAATTTATAAATAGCCGACATCATATTTGATGATTAGCCTACTTCGTATAAGGACATTTGCAATAATAGACTGTGAACATATACATTTAATGGAAACTAGAGACACACGAGGGTCCACTGGTCAGACAACATAACGCCATAAGCAGTTTCATGTTTTATTTAGGATAACTCTGATTTAATTCAGAACATAACACTAGTATAGCCAAAAGTAAAACATTTGGATTTTGACGTTTTTTTAAACAACTTTGTAATTAAGCAGAATATGTAGAGTAGGCCTAGATGACAATATCGAAATATATTTACTAAATATAACAAAACATTTATTATATCATTATTTTAATTTTACGTATCCCCTACCTTCGCATTCATCATAATTATTATTAAAATTATCAAAGTAAAAAAGAATTAAAGTAAAACACATTCACATGCTTACATTATGAATGAATGAATTATGCATTTTTATATAGCGCTTTATTGTGTATTGCTGTACACCCAAAGCGCTTTACAATCACGTGGGGGGTCTCTACTCAACCACCACCAGTGGTTATGCTATTATGTAGGCTATACTTGTATAAAGTGTATGTTTTATTTGAACTATGAAAACGCTATAATTAAATTAGTTTAAAATCTATTGTTGACCAACCTAAAATCTCCAATAAATCTTTTAATGATTGCATTTTGCTACACTAACGTTTAAACTAAACCTTTTTTTCCCTCCACAGGTCAGGTAAGTTCCTGTCCTCTACGCAAGCACAAAACCAACCGTAAACCCCGTACGCCATTCACCACCTCACAGCTCCTGGCCTTGGAGCGAAAGTTCAGACAGAAACAGTACCTGTCCATTGCCGAGCGAGCAGAATTCTCCACCTCCCTCACCCTCACAGAGACCCAGGTTAAGATCTGGTTCCAGAACCGACGGGCCAAGGCCAAGCGTTTGCAAGAGGCCGAGCTGGAAAAGTTCAAACTGACTGCCAAACCTGCCTTCCACCCCAATTTCAGTCTGCCTCTTCCTCTTGGAAACCAACTTCATTCGGCCATCTCACTCTATGGCCAGTCGTATCCCTACCAGAGGCCTTTATTGTCTGTTGCTCCAGTGGGACTTTACGGAACACCTTTAGGGTACAGCATGTATCACCTCGCTTGAGAAGAAGTGCTACAGTATGGACTAGTACTGAACTGTGGATGTACTGAAAGACAATGTTTACAAACTTTGGGTGTCCAAATCCGAAAAAAGCACCAACCCAAAAAAAACTAAACAATTCAATATTTCACTAATGTGCCTTCACTCACGTCTTAAAATACATAAAATAAAAAGCGGGACATTTTACCTCACTTTCCAATGACTGAAAGATACAATTTTACCGTGTGGATGGATAATTCTGTTGTCAAATCTTTTGTGTATATTTTTGTCATACATCTTTATGTAATATATTGTAAAACTAATTATTTTGTGTACAAAATACTGAGTTTAAATTCCACTGCATTTAATGTTGATGGATTTTTATCCTGTAAGAATGTGTTCTGACAAGTTCATTACACATTTGTTTTTATTTTAATTGCTTTAATTGACGGACAATATTTCACAGAGGTCGTTTTATAAACAAATTAAACGTCAAGGTGAATGATTTTATATGATAAATACATTGGTATGTTCACACTGAGCAATTTAAGAATTTGACAGTGAATATGATATATGCAAAGATGTCTTTGAAATTAGTCACTTCTAACTAAAATGTGGAAGTATTTTTTTCTGGACACATTTTTATATATATTTATACTATAATTCTACGTCACTGAAATATGACATGTACAGTAAACTGCAATTGGCAAGCAAACACAATAGCATTTGTTTATTAAATTAGTTTATTAAATTCATATTTCTGTTTCATGCTTGAGAAAGTATGTGAGAGTTTTCACAATCACATTTATATTCATATTTTCTCTGTATTAATTTCCTTTAAGTTCACCTCTACATTTTACAATAAGTTCTCATTTGTTAACCTTTTTATTCAAATAGCAAAAAAGTTATTTAAAAAAATCCAAGGCTGTTCATATTACAGGAACTACCCAGGTGGTTCCCAGGAATGCTCTTTTCTAAACTATCAATACACTCTTGCATAATGAATTATATATTCATATGAATTCTACTGTTTTAAAAAAAAGTCAACAAAGCAATTTCCTGCAAGGAAGCTTTATATTAATTTCCATTAACAAACAGTATGCATATTAGCAGTTTGAGCATATGAAAGTGTATCTAAGTATGAACAATGTAAAACTTTTATAAATGGTCAATGATTAAATAATGATTTGTTAAAAGTGATATACAGTAGTAATGTTATTATTGGAAGGTGTGCTAAAATGTTACCGATTAGTTCGGTTTTACCTCTTTACTGCCTTGTTATGGCTTGTTCATTAAGTTGTGGCTCTATAAATGGGGACGTTCGAGAGCCTATTTTACTGCTTCAGCGTGACTTTGATGCAATGAGGAAATCGTTTATGGTCAGCACTTTACTCATGAGCTTCCTTTAATCAAAACACGAACCCAGTCATGCTAATCAAACACAGAGCCGCTAAAGTGTTCGCGGATGTGTTTTATAATGTCGACTTTGAGCCACTTACGAGAGTGCAGTGAATCTGGGCAATTTGCCCGATCCTGTTCCTGTGGTGTAAAAAAAGTCAAAAGGCTCTCTGAAGCTAAATTCACAAAGCTGTCAAGTTGTTCAGAACTTGTTTAAATACCTGCCACATATCGGTAAGCGCAGTCTGTTTTATTATTTGTTTCTCATTGGAAAAATCAGAAAAATCCATTTCCAGATTGGACTTGGTGTAATTATATTAAGTGATTAAATTATTTATTTTATTATCATTATTACTATTGATTGATTGATGTAGTTATTGATTTTCAGGAGTCAAATTAATTAGGCTACAATTTTAAAATTGCATTTACATGGAGAAATAGTAATAGTATTTAACTGCTGGGTTTCCATGCGGTCAGAGAAATAGCCTATATAAAAATAATTTTAAAGGGGGGAAATGGGTTCATTTAGAAATGCACTATTATTCTTTTTACACGTGCTTCAGTGCACTTCAGTAGGGGGAAAAAAATCAAGCTTCATTGCACTTTAGTAGAAAAAAATTAGTCTGAACAGAGCGGGTAATGGTGTCAGTCTTACTTTAAAATGTTTCCTATAAAATTAGAGGTGAGGATTTTTAAAGTCATGATTTCCTATACTCCCAGATTCAGTCTTCAAAACTCGTATAATACAGTACCACTGACAAAATAATTGAATCAAACATTTTATTAATCTCCTTTAATGTCTACACTAAGCCCCAAAAAGGTAAATTGTGGATGTTATGTGCACATAATATACCATATTTAGCCTGCACGTGATTTGAAATATTCTATCGCCACATTAATGATGATGACTGTACAGTGTACACTTGTCTCAGGAACATGTTGTCCATGTTTAATGTTGGTCCTTCCATTCTTCTCTTGATTTAGGCCTCCTCTGCTGGTTACAGAGAGAACAACACCATTGTAAGATACAAATAAAAATGACTGGGTGTGTGTACTTCCTTGTGGTATTTCCTTGTATGATATCTTATGCATTCCAAGTCAACTTTTTTTTGCTTAATATGGTGTTTATGGTTATGAAAAATATTTAGGCTACTATATCTTGTATTTTATTACTCTAACGATGTCATGTGCTACAGCCATTAACTACAACTACTAAGTAGGAATGCATTTTCATGTCTGAGTACACACCTAAAAGCTTTAAAATATTGATTTTATTTTACTTTAAACAACTATCATGAATTAGTTATTTATAAATATAATTACATTTGCTGGGTAGTCACACATGATCATTTACAACATACTTCCTTACTCACCTATTCATTCATCGATTTATGCCAAGCTAAATACATTTTTATTTTTGTTATTTATTTCAGACTTTATGGCCACCTAAAAATATCAAAATTTACTTTAATTTGGAAATGGACAATATGCTCATCATAAAGGATGTGTATTCAAGTTACTGTATAAATGAAGTGTATTTTAATGCAAACTTGTAAGTGATACATTGAAAGATTTAAATAAATACTCACGAATGTAACATAGTTAGCAGTTATGATTTCCACCTCTGCTATAGGCAGTTGGTAGTAGTTAGCATGATGCTATGCATTGAAGAAGACACAGAAGAGCATGAACTCGTAACACAATTTTTTTTTATTAATTACTTTCCTAAATAGATCTTGCAGTCACTGGTCCCAAAATGGACGCTTTTCAGATGCAAACAGGTGTAAACACGTGTTTTTCTTCAAATAAAATTAACTTTGGTTTCAAGTCGCACTATTCATGACTTTATTTTAAATTTATTACACATTATTTGCATGCTTCTATTTATCAATAGATAGATAGAGATTTATGGAGGAAATAAAGTACAAATCTAACGTTGTACTTCAGTGTTATTTGCATACATATTTATTTCTGAAATGCGGGAAAATATTTAAAAGAACGTCTAGGTTACGTAAGTAACCCCCGTTCCCTGATGGAGGGAACGGAGACGTAATGTCGTGATGACATAGGGGATTTACCTGGAAGCCCCAATCATCTCTGACGTTGAAAACGCCAATGAAATTGGCTAGTGGATTTTTTTGCTTACCTGAGCCACTCCCCGTGCATACGGGTATAAAAGGGCGACAGGTGCATCCACTCATTAGGTTTTACGCTGAGGAGCCGAGAACGAGTCCCTGGCAACCAGCGATGGTTCAAGATTGTGGCATGGGGACATAACGTCTCTGTTCCCTCCATCAGGGAACGGGGGTTACGTACGTAACCTAGATGTTCCCTATCTATCGGTCACTACGAGTTATGTCGTGACGACATAGGGGTCCCATGGAAAGCGCCACAAGCTGAACCCCTTCACAACCTTGTGGCATGCAGATGCTGACAAACGAGAGCGTGACAGACAAATGCCATGCAAGAGGTTGCAACCTTCCCATCGCCACAGCGCAAATTCGCTAACTTTGGTGCCCGCAGGGACCACTGAGTTCATCACTGCTGGAGATAGCCAAGCCACTGTTCCTTTCCCCACAGAAATCAGAAGGGATTTCGACCTTCAGTGAAAGACGGCTTCAAGTCTTTCCTATTTGTTGTTACAGCTTGGCAGTAACGACAGGGAAGCGAGCCTTCTGGAGAAGGGTGGAAGGGCGGAGGCCACATCCTGCCCGAAGGGAGGTAACATGTGGAGACACTGATATGGACTGACCAGGCCTGGGGCAGTACTACATACGACTGGACTCTGGGGCAGATCCTACCTAGGTGTAGGGAGGAGAGCTGCCAACAGAGCCTGACAGAGAGCTCTGTCAAAGAGAAGACACGGGTTTACCATGAGGGAAACCTTACCGTGGAGGAATACACATATGGGATTACCCGAAAAGGAATCAGGCCATACGGACACCTAGCCCAGTACAGGGGCTGACCGGAAATCCGGGCGAGCTAACACCAGTACTGGGCCTGGCGTCAGACTGCTCTGCCCAGTCTGACTGCCGGGGGTGCTTGGAGGAACTCCACCAGGGTTCACCGTCCGGGGAACTGAACTGGAGGAGAAAAAGGCACTCGTATCCCCGGGTGAGGGGGAATGGCGCAGCAAGCGTGACACCGGCCAGTTCTTCCCGCCCATTACCTGTTACCCAACACACAGGAAGAGACTGGCTCAACACGGAGACTGTAGAATCTTGCGAAGGTGTTCGGTGTCGCCCAGTCCGCAGCTCTGCAGATGTCCGCCAGAGAGGTGCCGTGCGCCAACGCATAGGAGGAGGCTACACTCCGAGTGGAGTGAGCCCTCACCCCCAGGGGGCACGGCTCGCCTTGAGATTGGTATGTCAAGGCGACGGCATCCACTATCCAGTGGGCCAACTTCTGTTTGGAGACATCCTTCCCTTTTTGCTGACCTCCGTGTCAGACAAAGAGCTGCTCAGAGCTCCGGGTGCGGTCCACGTATATGCAAAATGCTCTTACGGGACACAGCAATGCTAAGGCTGGATCTGCCTCCTCCGAGGGCAGTGCTTGCAGGTTCACCACCTGATCGCGGAAGGGCGTGGTGGAACTTGGCCGGCGAACCTTGGCTTACCTATCAGCACGTATCCAGGCCGGGGCGGCCAAAGGAGCCGAATCTCAAGACAACGTGAGAGTAGATCATTATATGCCGGCCCGAACACAAGGGGAATTAGAATCACAGGAAAGAAGTCTTCGCTTACGTGAGAGTAGGCGAAAACGCTTGGAGGTCCCCGACCCATTTGATGGAAGTGAGCGCGGTCAGGAGCGCTGTCTTAGCCGACAGGAATTTCAGCTCGACTGAGTCCAGCGGCTCAAAGGGGCCCCCTGAAGTCAAGCCAGGACGATAGAGAGGTCCCAAGGGGGCGTAAGGGGTGACCTAGAGGGATTCATCCTCCTGGCACCCTTCAGGAACCTCACGATGAGATCATGCTTTCCCAGGGACCAGCCGTCCACTGCATCATGATGGGCCGCGATACATACAATCTCAAGGTGGAGGGTGACAATCTACGCTCCAACCTTTCTTACAGGAAAGAAAGCACTACTCCAATCATGCATCTTCGGGGGTCTTCTCGGCAAGAAGAACACCAGTTCACGAACAGACTCCACTTCAGTGCTCCACTTCATTGCATAGGTTTGCCCTTGCTTAGTGATGGTCTCTACCACTGTGTGGTCTCTAGAGTGGTACCGCTCACCCGCGTCCCGTCCAGAGCCACACATGGAGGTTCTGCCGCGTCCATCCGGTGCCAGGAGCCGAGCCCTTCCACAGAGGATGCGGGTTATGGTGCGAGGAGAGAGGAGGTCCTTCATCAGAGGAATGCAAGCGAAGGAAATGAGTTCGGAAACCAGGTTCAAATTAGTTGCGGTGCGACCAGCAGGAGGTCTGCTGGCCTCAGCCCGAAAAAAGGCACCGGAGCAGAATACCGCGCCCCGCTCTGGCCTCACCAATCATCCAGGGAAAAAAGGCACCGAGCAGAATGCGGTTGTGAGCTGTTGACCTCCAGCCCGATACTCACGGCTGCCCGGGCAAAACCATCATCCAGCATTCGGGACCTGGGTCTTTTAATTGCACGGCTGCAAGCATGGTTCTTCTTAATTACAAGAATTAAAGTGTGACAAACTGCTAAATACCTGCAGGTTTGCTGGAGCTTTGGAATCATGTTTGCAATGTCTTCTTTTTTTGTGAAGGCATTTTTTTTTGTCCACAAAGTGTGCCAACAACTGCCAATTATGTGTTATTTATATTAGATCTGATCGGGTACAATAATTTGATTAGACATTCTAATTCTAAGAACGTGAATGTTTTGTTGTTATCACTTTTAGAAGACAAAGCAAATCATTACCAACAGAAATACAAAAACAAACTACCAAATTACTAATTCAGTGAATCATCAACTGACTGTAATCAGGATTGTAAAGCATATACCTGTTAATGCAATGACATTGGGAACCGTGGTCTCCAGAGAGCGGCACACAGATTGTAAATGATGCTGCGGAGCGGGCGGGAAAAGACGGAGCGGATTAGCGGAATCAGCGGACCGGTAACAGAATGCTTTGAACTGGGGTGATTGGTGAGAGGGGCACCTCAGCCGATGAGGGCAAAGGGGCAGTGAAACTAGCCACCGGGCCACCTCCCTGTGCATGGCCCTGCTTCACAGGGCATCTGTATTTAGGGGTCATCTATTTGACATGGTCTCGATCACCAGTGATTGTCTCCAGCGTATCTTCCCCTCCTTTGTGTTTCCTGTCAAATGTTAAGGATTACTTGCCCCTAGCAATGAGGTGTATGTGTGTGTGTTCACCATCCATGATTTTTTTGCATCTGGAAGAGTTCATAATTCTCATCACGCATTCCAACACTTCATGCTATTTACCTACCATCAGTGTTGGGAGTAACTAGTAACATGTAACAGTTATGTAATTTAATTACAAAATTAATTATATAGTATACTATACACTATACAGTTACATATGAAAATGTTAACGATTACAAATTGGGTTACATCTGAATATTTTCACACACATATTCACACACACACACAATCTTTTTTCTATCTTAGTGAGGACATTGCATAAACTTACATTGGTTTTATATCAGGTTAATTATCAGCTAACCCAACCCTACCCCTCACAAACTGTGAAGAACACTAGATTTAAATAAAAACATCTTTAAATAGTGAGGACCATTTCACGAGTTCACACTTGCATATAATTAGCTGTAGTATAGTAATGCGTAATTGGAGTGCTGGCCGGGGAAGGGCTCCGAGCTTTGGAATGGCCCGGACCAAGAGTACCCCCGTATATGTGTGGTAAGAACTCAAGTGGTAGAACTCAAGTGTGGAGAAGGAGCAGTGGAGGGATGCTGATTAACCCTCAATGGATAGAGGTATGCCAGCTGTATTTATACCTATGCTTTGATTAACTTGAGTGTGTTCCTCTTGTGTTAATTATTGTGTTATTTAGTTAATTAAATATCTGACGTGCTCCTCCCAAACTTTGTTACTAAAACATCATTAAACGTCTGCACTAGTGAGTTGTCATGATCTTTCACTATATACAGTAAGTGAGTATATTTGGTCCCCTTAAGTATAGTTAAATCAGTAAACACACACATACAGATATAATTGATTTCTTTCACAAATTGCATTGCTCTAAAATATGAGACACCAATGTTGGAGTTTAGGACACAGAATAGGACACATGCTTATTTGATAACCATGCATTATATATATTTTTTTTATTTGAGTTCATGTATATGCTTTATTTTGAAATATTAACAGTTTTTTCCAAGGCATTGTTAGATGCAAGTGTGTCCTAACATATTTGCTATGCAATGATTTGATTACAAAAACAGTATTATAGCTATTAAACTATGTTATGATTTTAAATCTGTATTTAACCTTAAATGTAATAAATAGTAATTAGTTACATTACTTTAATGAACTAATTGAAATATTTACGCTACTTATTAGATTTTAAATAGGGTAACTTTTTATTTTTTATCCATTACATTTCCAAGTAAATGTCATTGCACACTGGCCCGAAATTTTCGCATGGTAAAAAAATAAATACGAGCTCACATTTACATGTTTACACACTGTCTCCAAAACTTGGGTTCGATTTTCTGCATTTTCACATCCGTAGCAAGCACTGGAAAGGATGACAAATACAAATATATATATATATATAAAAATGAAAAGACGCATACATAAATTTCGGACTCAGTGTGCAAGGACCATAACCTTCCCAGCACTGCCTGCCATCTGCATTTGCTCTTTACTGTCAATGAAGACTCTGTTTGCTTCTTCAGCCTGTGTTCATGTCCACATTCTGTAACAGGAAAATAGTTAAAAAGGTAAATTTAACTTTAAACTTTTTAAAATAAACTTTTAACTTATTTAAGTAAATAAAAATAATTTGCACAAATATGTCCATAAATTAGCTTAAATGAGCACTTCCCACAAGTTTGAGCTTCCATTAAGGCCATGCCAACTCAGCTAAAACAGGAAATGTACAACCCCCAACCCCGCGTAAATATTTTAAAACCATAAAGAACAGGAATAACACAATAAAAACAGTGATGGAAGACAACTTCAAAGTCTCTCTATCAAAATCTGACAGCCTAAATCAGCATATTTTGCCACAGAGTCCAGTTGTTCTAGGAAAAGGAAGCAACAGGCTTGCCAAAACTTTGGGTAAGATGTCTTTTGTCGCCATGTCCCCAAACAGCTCCTGAAATCGTTGTGATCCCCCAGCTGCCCGCGGCACTTCAAATCAATGCAGCTGCCACTGAATGTGTCTGCCTCTTGCGGGAAGGGCACCGGGGGAGACAGAAACACACATCTATTTAGCTTACATAACATAAATGCGCAGACCAGCTCGGTGAGTGAACAATAAAGCATCTTGCACTGGGTGAGGTATGTAGAATGACACACAACATGTTTCATGTGCCATAAAGATGGAATAGCCTCAGCTAACCAAAACAGAAATGGCTTTTTCTCGGCTTTGAGGTGAAACTAGAGAAGAAATGACGTGCGTGATATGTGTAAGCCAATTCTGAGCCAGTGCTCTTGAGGAATTGTAAATTCATCGGAAAAATTTGTCTACATGACACTGTGTTTTGGGAAAGGACGATTTAGCTGCTACATACACTACAGCCTGTCTTGCGGAAGATGACTTAATCAGATTTCTTGCACTGTGCAAATCAGTATGAGTCATCAAGAGGGAAAAAAAGCTTTGGGCAATGGGGCCTGTGTGGATATGATGCAGTTTACTAACAAGATGGCCAACAGATGGCAGTATACCAGCAATATTGGGCAGCTGTAGAAAGACTATTTTAAACAAATTGACTAAGCAAGTTCAGAATTGCATGATATTACATTTTATTGATCTGCACACCATTTTCTAATCCATTTTATAAGTATATAGGCTGCATACTGTGTATGATGTGTGCTGTAGGGAAATTGTATTCATGCATGGAAAACCAGGATGACCTATTTGTTAAAATGTGCAGTATATAACACATCACACTGCATATAATATTATATCCCACAATAATTATTATTGTTCCATGCATACTTTTTAATATTCTACTTTTAAAACGCAGTAGATATATTCAGTATGTAGGTATGCAGTACGCATAATATTCCATACTAATCTGGCCTATCAGGAAGAATCAGACATGGCAGAATCAGTAGTTTTAGCCCAAATTAGATATTTTAATATATATTTTAACACTGCTCCATAGTTACAGTCTATTGTGCAAAATTCACATTGTGAAGTTTGCAACCAATACAATGAAAAAAAAATCCATCCACTTCACAAGCACATGCTATTTTCCTCATGTTGCTCACGTGCAACAGCGCTTGTGTCCATTTTAACTGAACCCTTAAAACAGCCCAGAGCTTTGCGAGATCAATCTGCCATATGTGCCACTCAGACCTGACTGCAAAACGCTGCCAAATTGACGCCATTCAGTTACGGTGTGACTTCAGCACACTGCTGTCAGCTGAGGCACAGTACCACACTGCTGTCAGCAGAGAGCACCATCACTTATAACACCACATTATTCAAATTAACCCACAGATCATCTCTCAGACATATGTTAATTTGCAAAAATCTGCACATGATTTACATATTTACTGTCAGACACAAAGGGACAGACAATGTGTTAAACAGGGCCATGTTTGAGGTGTCCGTTGGCGTTGGCTAGACTGTTTTGGCTGAAAATTATGACATTTGAATGATGGTTACTCAAACATGGATTTTGTGAGTGTGATTTGTGCTAGTTATTCTGGTAAGAATACACCTGCAACAAACATAAAGTCAGCTAGACTAAGTTAAGCTATAGTTCACTAAAAAAATAAATGTTATGATTTATGAGTTATTATTTGCATTATTTAGGTTGTTCTGTATGGCTCCATATGGATGTGTTTATTTATTTTTGGCTATTGGACTAGTTTTTTAATGGAACAAAAAGTAATTAATAATAATAATAATAATATGGTGGACTATATTAATTACGTTTATTTATTTAATGAATTAATTAATTCATTGATTCATTCATTTGAACTATATATAACAATTTATAAAGACAAAGAACGGCTTTGGAAGGAAGGATTTGGTCTGAATTATTATATCATGTCGACGTGGGTAAAAAAAGGGAGTAAGAGACATGTTTTCTGCAATGGTGTGATGTGGATTACAGATGGATTTAGAAAACCGTGAAGTTCATGTCCTTCAGAAGACAGGATCAACACTGAGCACCTTTGACACCCTCCAAAAAAAGATATAGTGTCTCGCATTTGATGATCTTCAGTATATGTAGCCTATGTGTCTGTCACAGATTTCCTGTCACATCTCCTGACATTCAATATAATCAAAGACTGAGGTTAAACTGGGGTCAAAATGGGTCAAACCTTTGCTCAGAAGCAAGTGCTGTTTAATCCAGCTTTTACGTTATTTGTTGTTGTAATGTTGTAGTGTTCTACATTAGATTGTGGTAGGGCCCAAGTAGTATTCCTCTACAAGTAGTATGGATTGTCCAATGAATAGCCACGTGTTTATTTGTATTATTATTGCTATTTATTTGAGAAAATGGGCATCTTTAGTAGATGTTTGGTTCTACTGAACAGCGTTCCATCTCTCAAGGCTGTTAAAATGTTTTCCTATATCTTTCTGCACTTAAATTGTATCACTTCAAGAACATATCCAGAGGCAAACCTGGTATTTATTTGGCAGAGATTCCATAATTAATAACTTAAGACTCATATCTCACTGCCTTTTTGGAACTGCCATTCCTGCCGTAGCCTGGGATTAAGAAACAAAGCATGGAGTGATACATAAGGAGCATATTAAGTCATGGAACGAGGACATGTTCCAGATATCTGTTATTGTGCTTCTGCTTTAGTAAGATAAGCAGAAAATATCCAACTTACGATTGGAGTCACGCTTCACAACAAAATGTTCTGAATTCTAATTCACCCATTACATCCATCTGACTTCATTTTCCAACTATTTCATCCTATTTATATCTCTTTACCAGTCTTTTTGTCCCTCCTTGGCCCTCTCTCTTTTTCTTCACCTCCATACTTGTCCACTCAGGCATGAAAGCTGCAAAGAGCAATATTTTCAAAAATCAATAAAGAATCTATTACTTCTGAGTTGCGATGGCTCCCTTAGCTGTGTGAAGAGGAATCATAGGCCACCCATTCTGAATGTAATAAGTAAGGGAACTGTAAGGATTTTACCTCTGAAATTGATGCTTCTTTAAGTTTTTAACATTCAAGCGACAAACAGGAAAGATGTCTAATCCTTCTCAAGTTATGAAGCCGCAACATAGAGTGGAAATTAATGTATTATGGGGGAATTAAGGACTCCTGCTAACATTATGAAGAGTTATTATAGGATTTTTTGTAACACTCACAACAACATACAGATTGCACAACTCCAGACAGATTGAAGACTAAATTTCAAATGGCTTATTTTTGGAACTGACTCTAACAACAGTATTGAGCATTAATAAATATAACTCGAAATCTCAGCCAAATCTCTCAACCTGAGATTGACAAACGTTCGTTATTTTTACTTGTCCATTTTTGATGTACTGTTCTACTTCTACTTTTTGACACAATAGCTCAATATGCATCAGACAGAAGCATAAACATACCATCCATTATACATTTTTGAATACGAATAATTATAATTTAAAGATTACATTTATGCTAAACTTGATTTTGTCGAATTTGCTCTGTCTACAATAAAAAGTTAATCTCAAAAATAATTTTAATAGAAATGTAATATGTGAGACAAACTTTCACCCCGAAATTCCAATTTTGTCATCATTTACTCACTATCATGCTGTTCCAAACCCATATTTACTTTTTTTTTCCGTGGAAGACAACAATAATTTTGAGAATGTCCTGGTTACTGTTTTCCATGTAATAAAATAAATAGGGACCAAAGCTATCAAGTTTGAAAAAGAGTAAAATATCACTTTAAAAGTAAGAAATAAAGAATATCATATGGGTTTTGAACAACATGATGGTGCGGAAATGAAAAAAAAAGAAATTAATTTTTTAGGGTGAACAACATGATGGTGTGGAAATGAAAAAAAAGAAATTTAATTTTTAGGGTGAACCTCTGAGTTCTTTTAATGAAAAAAAAAGAAATTAATTTTTAGGGTGAACCTCTGAGATTCTTTTCCAAAAAGTAACCACTACAGATGATTCCAATTTCCATGGGAAAAAGTAACCCCCGATCTTGATTATGATCTTGATCTATTTCCCCTCAATCTAATGAATATAATTATCTGCATGAGGAGAAGTGAACTTATTTAGTTCCCTTATTTTAGCAAAGGGATAAATACAGGCTTTGGGCCCCATATGATAATAGGCTCAGCTTAACACAAGAGGTTATCCCCAAATTAAACTACCAATTCGATCCGAACCATGTACTCAGAGGGTCTGTACTCTACAGCAGCTTTCTCATTAACCCTCAACAGCTAACGACTAATGGATCACCGAACACACACACTCAGGCCCGAAAGCAGGTTTACACAGTCACGGGGCATTGTTTGGGAAGGGTTGGTATCTCCCAGCGTGGTGTTTTCATGTTGTTTGTAATTAAGGTGATCCTCCGCTCCCTGTCGCGACTTTATTTTTAACTCGCCGTTATCTTTTGTCGGTGGCATGAATAATTGCCTCAGCTGATGGGGAGCCAACTGGGAATTGATCCAGGAACCCAATCTGTTTCCATTATTCTGCTCTACTTCTGCCAGCGGCCTCCCGCCACGGCATACCATTACTGGTACTGAGCCTCAGCATCTGAGCCCTGGGAGGCCGGTGAAATATTTACAGGAATACCTCTAGCAACCCCTTTAAATCTCTTAGCTGACAGTTTGTGGCACAGCTAGCAACCTCACCCTCCGCTGCAGAACTAGGCCTGGGATGTGACATTAGTAAACGGTTGGATGTTTTGAAGAGATCCCCTTAACCGATTCAAAAAGTAACCCACTGTACTGCAGGCATTGCACAAAAATATTTTTGTTTAATAACCGTGGCAAGAGAGACAATGTGTTTATCATTCAAATTCCTTTACCTATTTCACAGAACTGAAATACTTTAAAATTTAAACATTTTCAGGATTCTCTATTACTATTCTTGGGGTTAGGGATTTTTAAAAAAATAACTGTTTCATTTTGTCACATAATTTGCAACTTTTCGTGCTACAAATTTCAGTTAATATGGCTCGCTGAGATATTCTTTTAAGTGGTTTTCATATGGCAGTGAAAATAAACCTATCCATAAGTATCAGAGAAAAACTCTTGTTTACATCTTTAGTTAAAAAAGCAATTCTGAAGTAAAACTTAAAATAAGAAACATATTAAGTCAAGTCACCGTTATTTATATAGCACTTTTTACAATGCAGATTGTGTCAAAGCAGCTTTACAGTATTTAAAACGGGAAATAGTGTGTCGAAATAATGTGCCGTTCTCCTCTGGCCAGACGAGACCAACAGTTTAATTATAGGTTGCAACAAAGTCAGATTGTTCAGAGGAATCATCTGGTTCCCGTGTTCTTGATGGCCGTCTAGGTGACAAGGTCTTCAGAGGGGATCTGTCTCTGGGGCTCATCTAGTTGTCCTGGTCTCCACTGACATTTAGGGCTGTAGAGGTCATCTCTCAGTCCTGATTCACCATCTGGACTGGATACAGTCTGGATCCGGGTGACTGCAAAGACCATCTGATCTGGATAAGGACTGGATCTGTTGGCGGCGGTGACCTCGGAATAAGAAAGAAATAGACTAATATTAGTGTAGATGCCATTCATCTTATGATGTAACAAGTACATTGTGTGTTATGGGAAGTGTTCCTGTTCTGGTTGACCTAATTAATGCAGCCTAACAATCCTTTAATGTATTGAATAATAGAAATGTGATAGTGTGTTATGTTTAAGCCAGGTTAAAGAGATGGGTCTGGGAAACTTACAGAGTGTGTATGCCTCCCAAACAGCGGTAGGTATATTGTTCCAGAGTTTGGGAGCTAAATAGGAAATGGATCTACCACCCGCAGTTGATTTAGATATTCTAGGTATTATCAAATGGCCAGAGTTTTGAGATCGTAGCGGCGTGAAGGACTATAATGCAATAAGAGCTCGCTCAAATACTGAGGTGCTAAACCATTCCGGGTTCTATAGGTAATTAGCAAGTTATTAGCATATTAAGTTGTAGTTATGATAAATTAAAAGTCAAAACTAAGAGATAGCCTAGTCAAATTGCGATATGCAAAGTCACACAGTGAGATTCACACTTATGAGAAACAAAATCACAATTAGTAGATAATAAAACGTGGATAGATATAAATTCACATTTACATGATATAAAGTCACATTGTTAGCTAAAAGTTACAATTATGAGAAACAACGTTGCAAATATGAGACCTTTTATGTAGCCCTGATCCTTTCCAGCTCTGTGCTTGTTGCCTTTTGTCTTCCGGTTTGTATTGCAACAGCATGACAGTAAGATCTTATAGATTTCTGAATGAACCGATTGTTTTAAAATCTTCTCGGTTACTGACATTTGTTATGACATGTGTTTTAAGGCCAGGATACACCAAGCCGACTTCAAAAACGGTCAGAGACAAAGGCTGATAGTGTTGTTGCCTTGCGTCGGCAGCGTTTGGACCAAAAAGCTGCACTTGAACACACTGCACAGACACAGACGTCCAACCGTCGGCTTAGTGTGTCCTGGCCTTTTACTTTTACTTTACTTTTTAGTCATTTAGCAGACGCTTTTATCCAAAGCGACTTACAAATAAGAACATAAAAATTTTAAACATTAACCTTTTAATTCATTTTAATGCTCATGACAATGTTCGTTAATTCATTAAGTAAATCCACTTAACCAGCTAATTACTCTTTGACAGCAATGCGATAGAAAACACAGAGATACTGCACAAAAGTTCAAAGACAACATTCTAAAGATGGCTGTGTGGTTGTTTCCTTGGGGTATACTGTCTATAAAGTCCCATTGTGAGAAAAAAATACAACTATGATTTTTCAATTCACAGCGTGAAATATAAAGTAAAGATAAACAAGATTACGAGATCTTGATGTCCTTGTCCAACATAAATCACATTCAGAGATACAGGGATTGGACAAATAATGTGAGCACTCATTACTATAGGAAAAACACTCATTATAGGAATTAATATATGTGTAGATAAACAGTGAAAAACAAACGTTGTGATTATCTTCTATTTATTTTAATTTTTTATTTTCAGTTTGTACAGTAAATCAGTGTTTTATAAGTATTTGGCAGTGTTTAGTACAAGTATTCAGTGAAATGTGTGACTTGTCAGACTTCCAAAAAGACAAATCATGGAAGCCCATTTAGCAGGAGTGTCTGTACCTTAAGTTCAAGTTCAAGTTCAAGTTCAAGTTGAGCTTTATTGTCATTCCGCTACATGTGTGTACAGTGGGTGAGATGTCGTGCCTCACAGGACGGTGCTACATAAATACAGACATACAACACGAAGTAAAAACAGTATAAACCTATAAACAACTAACCTACTGTCAGCTTTGACTACATATGCTATATATAAAAGTGGTTACCATACATAAACTAAAAAATTATAAAAAATACAAACTGTGCAACTGTGCAGACGACTTCAAATACTATATAACATATAAAACATAACATCTCAGTTGTTTTGTGTTTTAAGAACAACAGACTTTATAATGATAACTGCATTCACAAAGCATGGCGAGCGACAAAGAATATTGGGTGAAAACTAAAAGTGAATGATAGGGACCATCAAACACTGCGTAGGTTTGTGTCCAAACAACAAAACTACTGCAGCAAAGTGACTGCAAAATTAATTTATCAACTGTCAGACCCTGTTTCCACAAAAACTGACTGCAGAGAACTTTACAGAACATGATCTATGAAAGAGCTGCATATACTACAATTTAAATACCAGGGATCAATTCTAAAATGTGAAAAAAGATGGAGTCATAGTCATAAAAAACCTGGACAGCACCAAGATGAACTTCAACATCTGCCATGGTCAGCTCAATTGCCTGACTTGAATATTATTAAACCACTGTAGGCAGATTTGGAGAAAAGAGTGAGAAGTCAGTTTCCTCCTTTAACATCTCTAAAGCAACAGACAGATGTTCTGATAGAAAACATACAGCTGGAGACTATTCAGAAGTTGCATGAATCTATTCTAAGAAGGTTGGAAGCTGTATTAAAGGCAACTTTCAAAGAAAAAAAAATACTTTCATATACATTCCTATTTCCTAGGTGTTCACATACATTTTTTCCAACCCTGTATAAAATTGCAAGTATGTGATATAAAATTTCATCGTGAGATATAAAGTTGCAGTTAAAGTGCAAATGGCCTTTCATAGAAAACACGCTCAAAGGTCTAGCTCACTGCGCAACATTTATATAACATTGTTGATAATTATGCTTCTATTAATAGCTTCTGTCATGGGGGGCAGTCAGCATTTTAGTGATTACGTGTTTATATGCTTAACTGCTTAATATCATAAGGTCTTAGAAAGCAACTGCTCAGTGTGAAAACATACAGAACTGCAGGAACATAATTTCTCAGATTGTCACTATTATTAAATTGTATCTGGTCAAGAAAACCTCTTTGCCAATAAATGCAATAGGTTTTTTTTCTCTCTCTCTTGTCACTAAATTTGAACAACAATTTGTTAGATGTTATGGTCCTATTGATGCTGTCTTTTCATCTGAACACCACAATGTGTGAGATTTATTCCAACAGTTCTGATAATAATCTCTATTTCGCTCGCTCTCTTTTTGATTATATGTTGGATATGTTTTTACCATATAATTTAGATTTATATGGTAACAAATATTGTTTTTATTTTAAAGTCAGCAGAAAATGTACATTTATTTTCTAAATGCATGTTGTAGATTATATTCTTAACAATTAATTAATCAATATGCTTATTTATTTATTGTAACCTGTTTAATTAAATCACAACTGGATCTTCCGGTGTAAACGACAGACTTCTCTCTAGAGATGTAAACTGGACTTTCCCAACTATTTAGTCTCCACCCTGCAAGCTTGCATTTAGATGCCTCAACTTTTGAGTACAACGTACACGTCTCAAAATCCAATAAACAACTGATGCATTGAAACAAGTCCCTGTCCTACATTTTTTCTTCTCCAATAATCTGTTTCACTCAGATGCGAGTGTGGTGATGAGTCAGAGGCGTTTGGATCCATTTGCAGCTTTTAATAAGAGTAGTCAGACAGTACAGGGTCAAATCAGTCAGTCCCAGGTATGAGGAATGATGGGAACTGGAGTCCGAATGTGGATGGTTAATATTCAGGGGATGGCTCCCTCTGGTTGTGCGAGGGAGGCGGTACAGGAGCCTCCTCTGTAACAGAACTTGCAACTTGACTTCTTCGGTGATGCGTAGAACCCTTCCTTCACCGAGAGGGCGGCCGTCTAGCGCCTCAACTGCCAGGGGGGAGTCACAGGGGGTCAGTTTCAGTTTATGTTGCAGGGCGAAATCATGTGATATGAAGTTACCGGCTGCCCCTGAGTCTATCAGAGCAGTCTTGGTAATTTTCTTGTTTCGGATAAACAATTTGACCGGTAACTTAATGCTTGATGCAGAAGTTGTGCAATGGGAATTGACACTCACCGATCGAGAACTGGACAACGGACGGGCCGGGCAGGAGATTCTCATGTGTCCGGCTTGACCGCAATAGAGGCATAGTTGGTTCTGCATGCGGCGTTCTCGTTCCTCCGGTGTGAGGTGAGTGAATCCTAGTTGCATGGGCTCGGCTACGGTGGTGATTTCTGGCATGTGGCTTGAGTTGAACGTCGAGAACGGATTAGATTGTCGATTTGGATGGCGAGATCATTCCCTCATCCCGGCAGGCCAGCTCTGACTGCAGCTCTAGATTCAGTCCCCTCCGAAACAAGAGCTTTAGCGTGTCCTCTACCCATGTAGTCTGAGCCGCGAGTGTTCGGAATGACAGGGCGTATTCTGCAGCCGGTTTTCTCCCTTGAGAGAGAGTCAACAGCTGGTCACCCGCACTTCTCCCCTCGGTTGGATGTTCGAAAACTTCCCGGAAATGTTGGAGGAATATATTGAAGGTGGGAAATGACGAACCGTCCATCCTCCAGACAGCGGTGACCCACTCCAGCGCCTTCCCGGTAAGTAGCGAGCAAACAAAAGCAATGCGGCTTGAGTCTGTGGGGTACAGCGAGGGCTGTTGGTTAACGAAAAGCGAACATTGGAGTAGGAAGCCTTTGCATCTGGCGGGTTCGCCATCAAATTTCTCGGGGAAAGCAAGTCGTGGGCTGATTGGGGGTGTCTGGGCAGGTGGGGAACTACTGCGGATTGGGACCTGCTGAGAGGCGGCTTCGGAGGATGATACACTGAGTCCTTGCAGTGCTCTGACCAGTTCCTCGGTCAACGTAGAAAGCCGGGTCAATTGGTGTTGGTGCAAGGTGAGCTGTGAAGCCTGTGCAGCAAGCTCTGTGAATAACTGCAAGAGAGCCGCTGGATCGCTGTGTGGCAAAGTCGTTTGGATCCATTTACAGCTTTTAATAAGAGTAGTCAGACAGTACAGGGTCAAATACCGGCAAGGCAGAACAGCAGGGGTTAGACAGAGACAGGGTCGAGTACCAGGCAGAGGGTCAGGGCAGGCGGCTAGCAAACACAGTTCAGGTGAAACGATCCGAGGTTGGGCAGGCAGAAGACAATCAGAATAACAGGAAACAGTCCAAGGTCAAGCACACAGAAATCAAACTCGGGTATAATGCTCAGAAAAGACAGCCGGGGCAAATCAAGACTTCGCAAGGAGTCTGTGTGTGTGTGTGGCTTATATGTGTGTGTGTAAATGAGCTGCAGGTGTGGATGATCAGTCAGTCCCAGGTATGAGGAATGATGGGAACTGGAGTCCGAATGGGGATGGGTAATATTCAGGGGATGGCTCCCTCTGGTGGTGCGAGGGAGGCCTCCTCTGTAACAGTGAGTCACAATATGGAAGAAAACTTCAATTTTATTGTAACTTTAAAGCGAAACCTTGTCAGGATTCTGGACTGTTTTTTGTTGTGTTTTTTGTTCCCTATGTGTTCCGTGACTCAGTTTCTCCCCTGTCTGTATAGTCTGATTAGTCTTATTAGTTGATTCCCTGCACCTGTCTGCCCCTAGTTTAGGTTAGCAGGCTATTTACTTTGTAGTCCTTTCTATGTTTCGTGGTCGGTTCTTAGATGTCTTCCATGTGAGTTTACTACTGTTCTTGCCTGTTGAGTCATTAAAGACTGAAATTTGAATCAATCCGTGTCTCCTCGTTCCGTGTTCCTGAGAAACGTGACAGTAGAGATGGGAAAATGACGCCTCATGAAGCACTGAGGCTTTCCTCTGACTGTTTCGGGAAAAGATTCAAACCATCTGGTGGTTAATAAAAAAATACAGCAGCCAAAAGCCTGTGAAAGATGCTCCTTCAGACGAAGCAGCGACAACAAATTCAATAGATCGACTGTTACATGCACAAATAAAAGCCTAACAGTGTGTGTGTATGTTTGTTTGTTGAATTTCTCTCTCTGATAAAATAATTTACCCATTAAACTGTGGCATTAAATGACAATATGAATATCAATATGATGTAATAGAATAATATATACACATGAATTGCATATGCCAAATATTTTATTTTTTCAAAAAAAAAATATATATATATTCATGTTACTTGTATGACTGGGTATTTAAAAATGTTTTTAATGAATGAAAACTTGCTCGTAAAGTAAGATCTGGGGTTTCGGACATTCCGACATGTGCACATGATTGGACAGAAAATGAGGCTTCGTTTTTCGTTGATCACGTGATTCTCTGGAAACAATACGCGCTCTGGCACACAGCTTTGTGAGAAATTGTGCTGCTTACTCGATTCGCGCTTTGAAGCTTCAGTGTCATATGTAACATCACCACGTGTCAGAAGAACTGACCAACACAGTTACCTCCGTGTCTACCCTCCGTTTTGTTTACCGTTTTTACTCAGTTGGAGCAGGAGGACTGAACTCTTGAGGACCGTACAAGACTGTTCCTGTTGTTAGCTAACACCACCAGCTACCCGGACGACGCGCTCTGCACATTCTACGATGCAAGCCTGAACACATCTTGCAGAGCACTGTCATCCGAAGATGGTCCTCGAGAGGATTTCGCTGCCTTCATGGAGTGGACTCTGGCAAGAAACGGATCGCCCCTCACAGTCTCTCCTGAGGATGATCTCGTCAGATCCACTCCAGACCCAAAGCCTAGCCCACCATCTCCCCGCGGTACGGAACATCAACCCGAGCCCACCGATGATGGAGAGCAATTTCCCACTTAGATAAATGAGTCAGTGCAAAGCCGAGCAAAGCCTGAGCGGAAGATCATTCCGGAAGTTGAGCCCAACATGTCAGATCAGGTGCGAGAGCCGGCGACAGTACCCACCACGAGGGAGCAAGCCGTGGACGGCGTGAGCACGTAGTGGAGCTCCCTTCCAGGAGGGGGCGCTATGTCAGAATTTTGGACTGTTTTTATTGTGTTTTTTACTCCCCATGTGTTCCTTGACCCAGTTTTTCCCTGTACGATTAGATTCAAGATTCAATATTTTTATTTGTCATACACAGTTATACAGAATATAACCAGCAGTGAAATGTAAGTCAGGTCCACTCCATGGACAGTGCAATTATATGTAACACAAACACAAGAGAATATACATAAATATAGGTAAGAAATTTTTTTATAAAAAAATACAAAATAGGAATAAAAAATAAAAAAGAATAAAATGTGTAATAAAATTAAATGTGAAGGACAGTATACTGTAGACTTAATAAATAATAATATAAGCAGGAATGTGCAAGAAGAATGTGCAAACAGGTTGTACAGGGTATATACATAGCAGCTATATGGATGGTGGAGAATAATTAATATCTTACTTATTATTAAATGGAGTCATGTTGATGTTATGAGACTGAGTTTGAGTTTAGGAGCCTGATGGCCTGAGGGAAGAAGCTCCTCCTAAGTCTCTCAGTTTTTGCCATCATGCTACGGAAGCGCTTGTCAGATGGCAGTAAAATGAAGAGACGGTTACCAGGGTGATTTGAGTCCTTGATGATTTTGACAGCTCTGCTTTTGCAGCATTTGAGGTAGATGTCCTGTAGAGAGGGGAGAGCAGACCCTGAGATGCGCTCAGCGCACAACTCTCTGCGAGGCTTTGTAGTCCTGATTGGAGACGTTTCCATACCACACTGAGATGCACTGAGTAAATACACTTTCTATGGCACCTGAATAGAAAGTTTTCAGGATTGCTGGTGAGACCCTGAACTTCCTCAGCTATTGCAGATGGTACAGTCTTTGCCTGGCTTTTTTATCCTGAGTTTGAATGTGTGTAGTCCAAGTCAGGTCCTCAGAGATGTTTACACCGAGGTACTTGAAGCTACTCACCCTCTCCACAGGGGTCCCACTGATCATAAGTGGAGTGTAGGGCCGTTGCTGTCTCTTCCTGAAGAGGAAGAGTCTGATTATTAATGCTAGTCTGATTATTGGTTGATTCCCCACACCTGTCTGCCCCTAGTTTAGGTGAGTCTACTCCTGTTCCTTGTGAGTCTGCCCATAGTTTAGGTGAGTCTACTCCTGTTCCTTGCCTGTTGAGTCATTAAAGACTGTCATTTGAATATCTCCGTGTCTTCTCATTCCATGTTCCTGAGAAAAGTGACAAACCTTTTTTTTGTGTTGGATGCCTCCATCAGATTGGAAACAAAAGACTCCAAGTGGAAAGTTGTTGCTTGTGTTTTGATTTATCAATTATTATATTTGGAAGACATAGTCTACCATATTCTACCAGAATTTGTGATAAAGTCTCTTGTAATGTTAAACTACCTGTTGTAAAAACACCAAATTACCAAATACAATTCCTACAAAAGTTGTTACAAAGTCAATGTTTGAGCACCGCCGCTAATGCTAATTAACAAGGAAATAGTTCTGCAGGACATCTTTCAGCCACAAAACCAGAAATGTAAATTCAGCCTTTTTGTTTCCATAGAGACATAATCAATTCAGCTTCCACTTTGGCAAACCTTACCAGCCCTTTAGCAATAAATGCAATGGAACAGTATTCATGATTCAGTCAATAAACTGTGAAATAAATAAATAAAGCTTTTGGTTGGATAAAGCCCTCACCCAGAAAACTCACTTGCATCTTTGAAAAGAGATTCAAAAGCCTTTGGTTCAAAGCTTTAACTTCCTATTGTTGTTCGCAGCCTTTGTGTGCCCTTTATCACCCATCTGCCATGATTAGGCCATTTAAAATGGGTTTCATGCATATCGATTATGAATAATAACCAATGGGCCAGAGTTCAGTTCTGTCATGTTATTTAATTGTATTTGTCCCAATCTCTTTGTTAGAACAGAGGAAACTGGAATGCGTTCTGCTTCCATGCGTGGAACAAAGTGAAAATGACTTAAAATAAAAGTGTTAGAAACCATCAATGTCAAGCCCTCAAAGCAAAGCAACTTGAAATGAAGTGCATTTATCTAGAAACCACAGGGGAGAACAGAAATGTACAAATCAGTGGTTATAGGGCACTGACAGATGCTCCGTGCTTCCAGAAATGTTCTTAAGAGAATGATGACTGCTAGAGAAGGCAGTATGTGGTCTCATCTGTTAGAAGCACATATTAGGAGCTCTGAAATGTTATATCAGTACTGCAGGTATCAAATTACCAATAAAAAAAGAATTCATGCTCAATGGCATTTGGAAGCAGATGTGTTAAAGTTGAAGAAGAGACTGATGTCATGCTGCATTGAAAAATGTTGTCCATAATTTGCCCTGTTCCTTTACTCTTTCAAAGCGACAAATGGCCCAGGCGTCTCTCGTGGCATGAAACTTACCCCGGTGCTCCTTTCACTTTCATTTGCCCTTACTGCTTGCTGTTTAGACGACTGTTGAGTGCACTCTTTGTGCACATGGCATTGGCGGCCTTTGACCTGTTGGCCTCCTCATTTTTCACATTCTTTCTAAAGGCTTTTAGAGTATCTTCTTCCAACCTTAAAATGCAGGCCGTCTGTTTCCTTGAGGCTAAGTCATGCTGGCCTATTTGCAACCATGTGAAAGCTGTTGCAGTGGTTTCTTATTGGTTTCTCATCGAGCACTGTCTAAGAACGTTACAATCAGAGAGGAACACTCATTTTTCATGGAATGAAATTAAACATGGACATTAGCTTCTAAATCATAGCTCAACATACTCTGGATCTTTTCCCCAATATCAGCACTTGTGAAATGCAGCCTAAGCTGTTTGCCGACAGAATTTACCATGCAAACTTGCCAAAAACACCTGGAGCGTATAAATAAGGTCTTCGGTTGAGCTCAGCAGAAGTTTTTCTCTGCGTCTGCCATACTTGCTACGTCAGCAACCAGTCAATGTCATACTTTACAGGAATACTTTACCCAAAAAAGAAAATTCTGTCATTATTTACTCAGCTATGCATTGATATTGAAACTCATATGACTTCATTCTATGGAGCACAAAAGGAGAAGTTTAGCAGGCATTGCTCCTCATATATCATATAACAAATGGGTTTTAACAGGGGTATTCAAAGTTGATGCCACAATGCAATAGACCCCCATTTATGATAAAAACGTATGAATACATTTTTTATGCCTAAAGATTAATATATATATATTATATATATATATATACTGAACAAAGTTATAAACGCAACACTTTTGTTTTTGCCCCCATTTTTCATGAGCTGAACTCAAAGATCTAAGACTTTTTCTATGTACACAAGAGGCCTGTTTCTCTCAAATATTGTTCACAAATCTGTTTAAATCTGTGTTAATGACAGGGGTGTGAAGTAACGAATTACAAATACTTACGTTACAGTAATTAAGTAGTTTTTATCAGTAATTGTACTTGTTTCAGTTAAAAAAATGTGTACTTTTACTTAAGTACATTTTAAGTCAGTACTTTTACTCCGCTATTTCCTCCGTTTGTGGTCGTTACATGCTTGTTTAAATTTTATTTTTATCCATCAATGTGGTTGGATAGAGAGAGAGTAATCGGTCTCGTGACTTTCATCAAATCAAATTGTGCATAGAAAACTTTAACCGCCAACTGCTTTTAATCATGGCTGCTGGAAGTGCATTCTTCAGGCATCAATTCAGTTGAGTTATCAGCAGTGTTGGGGAAAGTTACTTTTAAAAGTAATGCATTACAATATTGCGTTACTCCCTAAAAAAGTAACTAATTACGTTACTTAGTTACTTGTTATGGAAAGTAATCGTTACGTTACTTTTGCTTTACTTTTTAGATATGAGCAGGGCTTGATTGTTTGTTTTTAATACAATAAGTTATATTTATAGCAAATTTAAAAGCCCTTTCACACCAAAAAGTGTAATGAATAAACCTCAGGCTGAAGGAAGAGTAAATCGCGTCTGTAAAGTAGAATGCAGTAGAAGAAGGTTCAACACTCTTCAGCAATAAAAAAACAATGAAGCAGAATTGTTAGTTTATCTAAAGCCATTTTTGCTTATTAGTATGACTGAACTGGATCATCAAAGGTCAGCAGCAAACACATTGGTTAATAAAATAGGATTAGATACATTTGTGTTGTTTAACATATTTAATTATTGCAGATTTGCGTCATATTCTGAGTTTGCATTTCACTGTTTTAATTAATTTTGATGAATACTGAATCAGTTTTTTTGCGAGTGGGATGAATTAATGCACATTCACATTTAGTCTAAAACTACAGATCATGTTCACACAGCGCACTGTCAGTCAATAAATGAGAAGAAAGTAACTGGCGTAACTCAGATATTTTCTAGTAAATTAAAAAGTAATGCGTTACTTTACTAGTTACTTGAAAAAGTACTTACTAGTTACTTGTGATGCGTTACTCCCAACACTGGTTATCAGCATCTTCCTCTAATATGTTAAGGTAAATTTCGTATTTCTGCTTACTAAATGATTTGTATATATATTTGCCTATCTACAAGGCCTGACATTTGGTGTGAGGTTGCGGTTATTGCGTACAGTTTCGCAAGTGCCACGTCCGGTATAATTCCCACTCACTTAGAGACGCGCCATGTGTGCCGCCTCTTCTCTCCCTCGCGTGCGTTCTTCAGCAGTCACTTGGATAACTTGTTATTGCTTGTTGAACTAGTTGACTTTGATGTGTTTGAGTGCGTGATGAAAAAGTGTTTTGGAAACACTAAAACACTTGGAAATAATGTACTCAAACTGAGGACCAATATGCACCTTATTGATGACCCGTGGCGTTAATATACTGCATATGTATCAGCGCATGATGTAATACAATTTTTTTTTTGATTGATCCATTTTATACAATTCGCCTTCATTTAGCAAGTGCACTCGAACATTAACAAGTTCAAGTTCAACACTTTTTGTTCCATTCAGTTGTGGATGCTGCTGATTCACCGAGACCGTGAGACCACCGCGGCTCAGAAAAGTCTTGTGCGTTTGCATTCTTTTGAAAAAGTTTCCCCAGAAATACTTCGCTATATAATGCATTTTTTCTTACAAATTGTTTTATCAACATAACAATTCGAGTAAATTTGAAATGTAAATTAAAGATATGGCATGATGTCATCCTTATAGAACAATGTGCATTTATGTTAAAATTGTAACAAATTATCCAAGTTTAGTTATATTACTCTTTATTGCAAAACGCTAAAACTGGCACCATTTTGGAGAGAAATGGGCGCTCACTTTAACCCTAAAACTGCATGGTGTGTGATGCTGAACTATGAATTTCTAATGGTGTTTGTATTTGTACTGTTCTAAACATTAATATTGTATGTGCAACACCAGCATGCTGTCTAGTGGCCTTACACATGCTTTTAAATGATCTGTTCAAACTTTATGATTTAAATGGGGATTAGTGTACTCAGAATAACTTTAGTCTTTTCTTCAACTGAATACTGTTTATGTGCTGTTTTGATGTATTAAAGAGTTTGACAGTCAAATAAGACTGCTGAATGATATATATCTTATTCTTTATGACAACAAGACAATGTGAATTGCAGAATGTACAATGTTTTTTAAATACAAAAAAGCATTGTACAGCGTTTATTATGACGGGTGGAATCACAGCTCAGTACTCACTACTCAATACTCATGAGTACATTTAAATAGGCTACTCTTTACTCTTTCTCAAGGAGTTTTTGGCAGTACTTTATCTTCTCACACTACATTTTTGGAAGGAATGTACTTTTACTTAAGTATGTTTTTTCAGTACTCTTTTCTACCACTGGTAAGAGCACTCTCCTTTGTGAGATAATCCATCCACTCAGTGTGCAGTGTTGGGAAGTAACTTTGGAAATGTAAATAGGTTACAAGTTACCCTATTAAAATGTAATAAGTAGTGTAACTTTTCAATTACTTTATAAAAGTAAAGTAACTGATTACATTTGATTACTTTTTGATTACTTTTCAAAATTTCTAATGTTTCAACTGTCAATCATTTTTAACATCTAAACCAGGCAGTTAGGTTAAACTTACAGAATAGTTTAACACTAATTACTGTCAGACTCTCGAAAGCCTTCATCACTTGAAATAAGATGATAATATTAATTTTTAAAGGAGACAGTGGATGCAAAATATCTTCATTTGCATATAATATGTCTTACAGGTGGACACAATCACCCTACAATAGTAAAAATTAACTCTTTTTCAATCCCCCAAAAGCCTAAACAGTCTCAATTATCAAGCATTTTGATTTTGGAGTGAATAACCAGCTCTCTCCGTCCTCAATACAACTGAGGAGAGACCCTTGAGCAAGGCGACCAACCCCAACTGCTCCCGGGGGCCTCAGCAATAGAAGGCTGCCCACGCTCCGGGTGTGTGCTGTGTGTGTGTGTGTGTTCACGGTGTGTGTTTGTTGCACTTGGATGGGTTAATGCAGAGCACAAATTCTGAGTATGGGTCACCATATTGGCCACACTCACTTCACTTTCACTAAATTAGTTTTGTCTGGCTGCGCAAAATCATTTTATCCAGACTGCTTCTGAATGAGGGACAATTCAGGCAAGTTTGTTTAAAAGTTCAAACTAAAGGATGGATCAGAAACCATTGTCGTGATCCAGCTACATCCAGAAGAAGTAAGTTTGACACTTTATATTTTTTTATGATTATCTGCAAATCGCCTTTGCTCTTACAGAAGAGAGGGGCGGTGAGCAGAGCTCATAACATTGTAAAGAGATATGCACCGAAACGAGTCGCTGTGTGCTTTTAACACCCACCGAGACCATTTCAAGATTACCCTAAAGAATCATGCCAACTTGTGGAAAATGGGCATCTGATGTCCCTTTGAAGCACAGCCACCTCAAAATCGACTTACTCAAAATAATTATGAGGTTAAATACAGATTTAAAATATAACAAGAAATATTTTAATAGCTATGATACTGATTTTGAAATCAATCGTTGCATAGCTATGACAGGGAAACACTGAATCTAATGATGCCTTAGAAAAAACTGTTTATCTTAAAAAAACATATATAAACCATATAGGAAATTTAAGACTTATTGGATAAGCATGTTATAGACTCTGAAACATTGGTATTTCAAATTTTAGAGCAGTCACTGCAATTTATGAAAGAAAAATTAAATCTGTATGTGGGAGTGTGTGTGAAAAAATCGATGTAACCCTCTTTGTATCCTTAACATTTTCATAAGTAACTGTAATTTAATTACACATCTTTTCTTAGTAACTGTAACTAATTACAATTACTTTAATTTTGTAATTAAATTACGTAATTCCGTTACATGTAACTAGTTACTCCCAAACACTGCAGGTGTGGCATATCAAGAAGCTGATTAGACAGCATGATTATTGCACAGGTGTGCCTTAGGCTGGCCACAATAAAAGGCCACTCTAAAATGTGCCCTTTTATCACACAGTACAATGCCACAGATGTTGCAAGTTTTGAGGGAGCGTGCAATTGGCATGCTGACTGCAGGAATGTCCACCAGAGCTGTTGTATAGTTAATTTATGTAAGTGAGAATGGCAAAATATAGTAAACCGTGACATATTTTACCCCAAAATCTTCATACAGTGAAGAATTAAGTGAAATTGATTACAAAAATTGGGACAACATTTCTCAGACACTTTTTTTTTATTCAGACCTGACCATGTTTTGCTTAAGTTTTTTTTTCTTTAATTGCTAATGTGACATTCTTACACCACAGACTGAACACAATTAAGCATTGCTTGGTAATCCGTCAACAAAGTATTGATAGCTGTGTATATATTGTGATACGAACAGTTGTCAAAATTTCTGGTTGATTGTAATCCATTATCAAAGTTATCTTATATTATCAAGACAATTTTTTTCTGACACAGTTTAACTCTGAGTTCTTGTCATATTTAATTACCATTTTCTAAACTATAGCAAATAAACTGCGAGACATGCTGAATGTGTCTGAATCAATTTTGGTTCAACTGTATATTTAATTTTTATGGTGAAGACTTTGCAGTGTTATTTTACATTTTATTATTCGTTCTCTGTAACTGGTCACCTACAAACTTAAAAAAACTTAAACATTGTGTAAATAACACAAATAAATAAATAGAACGAACATACAAATTAAACTATTTCAAACAGGGCTCACTGGTACAACTTGCAACGGGGCCCTGTAAACCCCAGCTACAGCCCTGATGTAGGTATATGTCATATTTAACAATGCAATACAGAATAACATACTATTGATGATAATAATACAATATCTGCACACCGTAAAAGTGATGCGTTGAATTAACTTAAAAAAAATTTAGTAAACCAGTTGCCTTAAAATTATTAAGTAAATGGTAATTTAAAAAAATATATAATTTAAGTGAACTGTCAAGCGTTAAGGCAATGGGTTTTGTCATTTTTTTTAAGTTAAGTCAACTTATCACTATTTACAGCGTCGTAAATATTGATTAAATGGGACTGGGAAATCCTGCCCATGCCCAGCTAGGGGAAAAATGATAAAAGCACTTACTGAAGTGGTATTCTGGAACTGCGATTTAAATTAAACCGCAAAATAACAATGACAACAACAATAACATCTTCATCAAACAAAAAAAGATAAAATTTGATGTACATACAGTACCAGTCAAAAGTTTGGACCCATTACTATTTCTAATGTTTTTGAAAGAAATGTCTTGTGCTCATCAAGTCTGCATTCATTTGATCAAAAATACAGAGAGAGAGAGAGAGAGAGATTTTTTATTTACAAATACTCAAAGACTCTTTACAAAAGACTTGAAAACAAAACATACCGCAAGAACACATTAAGGAAACCAAAACACCATGGCATTATAAGGAAAACACCAGAACATCTTCAAATAGCACAAACAAAGTCTCATGACTGCACCAACAGTTTAACAGTTCAGAGGGGGTGCTAAAAAACTAATTCAATTGACAGTAATGAATGCTTAAACATTAGCTATCAGTTTTTTTATATACTGTACAGCAGCTTCGATAAAGGCATATTTTACTTATTTTTTCTGTGGTAATAAACTTCTCATATGCCACTGTTATTAGTAATAATGCCAAATGCCAAATATGACACTTTCAAAGTAATATAATTGATGAACGAATATAGAAAAGAGAGAAAGGTTGGATTGTTCTTTTTCAATTCAACAAAAACACCATTTATTTTATTTTTTTACAATTCATAAAACTATTTCCACACGGGCACACATTGTGGGTGATAACCTCCCCGTGCTGATTTTCATCATATCATGTGTCCATGATAGCCAGAGATAAGCATAAAAAATTGCAATATTAAGCATGATGCGCTGTGAGTATAACAAAATAGGCTATTAGCTTACTCCTCATTGAAAATATTTTTTATTAAAGATTTTTTTTAAAACAGGTCTATTAATTTATACAATGAATAATAGGCCTATAATTAAAATTATTAACAGTGCAGTCGTAAATGAAAATTCAGAGGAGCTTTATTTCAGGCACTGATTTCAAAAACATGAAATACGTTTCTTCTCATGTGTTTCACTATATGAGCCACAAAATAAATATTAAGGGAATCATTTAAGACAGTTATATACTGTTATCAGCATAGGTTAGAGTAGATTCAGCTCTCGTTGTCTCCGAGAGAATATGTGCCGTTAATGTAGCGTTAGCTTCAGTTATTTTTTTCTCTCACTTTCTCTATAATGAATTGACTATGGAAGTCCTTTTCCGCCACGAATAAAAAAATCTAAATATAATTGCTACTTTTAATCTCGCAATAGATAGAATTGACCTATATATTTATCTATCTGACTATCTCAGAATTGTGAGATAAACTCGTAATTGCAAGTTATAAAGTCAAAATTGTGAGATATAAACTCGCATTGCGAGTTAAAGTTAAATTTTGAGGGGGAAAAGACTGACATGTCCTCAGAATTGCGAGTTTATATCTCACAATTGTGATTTTTTTAACTCGCAATTCTGACTTAATATAGAAAAAAGGTCAGAATTGCGAGTTTGTATCATGCAATTATGAAATCAAAAACTCACAATTACCTTTTTATTCAGTAGCAGAAACGGGCTTCCATAGTTGACTGACGTTCACCGTCTTGCACAAAGTTTGAGTATTATTTGCTTGAGTTGCTTGACCCCGCTCCCATAATATCAATTGTTTATAGAGGCCACATATTAGGCACTTTTTTTTAGGTTTTTAATGTTTATTTTTTCAATGTTAATGAGAGTGACACAGAGAGTTAAAAAACAGGAAAATGATTTGGAAATCCTTGGGGGGGCTGTGCCGGGGCTAAAAAAGTTTCTGATGGGGCTATAGCCCGTCAAGCCCTGCCCTAGTGCCGCCACTGGAAAACACACATAAACATCATCACTAGATCTTTGTTCAATCTTATTATTTCGGCTAATATACACAGCCAACTTAGTTTGTCCTAAAATAAAATTCAACAATTGACAGATAAAACGTTTTTTTTTTCTGTAAATATTTAAAGCCCAAAATAAGTCTCAATTGAAAAATTTTCATTCAACCTACAAAACAACTCTTTTAGCTTCATAAATAAAGGTTCTAATCTAAAACAGTGCATGAAGGCATGACACAATTGTTCATTTTTGGAGACAGAAAGGGCATTCAGGACTAACTTTATGGTTCATCACTGAGATAAACGAATTAACAGCATTAACATAGTGCAAAACCCTCCATTGTATATCACCTACCCTCTTTGACAATGGTGGCTTATACAGAGAACTCCATTTGGGTTTTACATCACTTTTTCGATTTAAAAACTGACCGCCATGGTGTATCAATTCTTCCAATGAGCAACTTCTTATTAAAGACCAAAACACAGACTCCATACAGTTTTTTACCTTCACTTGACAATAAATCTAACAACAAAGATTCACATGGTTTTAAAAGAAAACTTGTATTCTCATCGAGAATGGGGTGCAAAAATAAACAGGGAAAGGGATCCTCAATATCAGGAACATTAACCCCTGTAAAAAAGTATGTCAACATATGGTCTTCTTCAACCGTAAAACGTAGTCTCAACTTGGTTAAAAAATTGCTTGAACAAGCGAACAGATCTAATTCCCAAATGCTTGGAAGTTGCCTCCACATGCTCAAAATGAGGCCCAGTTAGAGTCAATAAATATCCCAAAGTAAAAATCCTGGATTCCCGAAGAGAGGTACTGAGCCCTGAAGACTGAAGACAATGAGTACAACATTCCAGACAAGGAAAAACCTTGTCTGAAACTGATACTGATTAGGTAAGTTGTCATTACCGCACATTCATTCAGCCATTTTAAACACTGTAATGAGCAGCAGGGGCTCGAAATAAGAGCACAAACACATGTAAACAATACAAATGACCCATGGTTTTACTACAAATAAAACCAAAAATTGCAATTGAAGTTAAACCATATAACCACAAATTAACTTGGGTTTTTCTGCAATGACCATAGTTTAACTTTGGCAGGCTTTTTAAATACAATTTTACAATTGTAGTAAAAGTGTTTTATGCAAATGGTAAAAAAAGGAAAAAACATGTCTCTTTTGCGATAGTTAAACCATTAATTTTCGTAAGGGTGTTTATCGGTCAAATTCCTTTAAAACTGTATATTCAACAGGTATGAAATATGATCAGTAAAATTAAAATACTGTTCATAAGAAGACTTTTCAAGATATGCCAGCCCTAAAATGTAGTGATAATCTGCGTTCGCATGAGAACTTTCTGTATGTAAGTGCGCTGAACGCTAACCGGAAACTCCAGAGCCATAATAAGTAGAATGCGGAAGTAATTGTGCAAGTAGTCCATTGGCTAAATAGATTTGGCAAATGCCGCAGTGTGCATTTTTGCTATTCTTTGAGCTATGTAACCAATGGCAGAAAATCTGTTAATTGTAAACGTGAGACATTCATTGTGGAGCATAAATAATTGCATTAATTATAAGGAAACTTCAGTGATCGCAATGAAGATGAGTGACAGCTCAAACTGATTATAAGGGGAGCACTCTTTGTGCATTTTCTGGGCTATATATTATCCATTCAGAATTTAGCTATATCATATATTACTGCCCCTGCTACCAGCACAAAGAGTGAAATAATATTTTCCTTGGCAACACTGTCACAAGGCAAAAATCGAGCCTGCATGTATCCTTATCATATTGATGCATTTATAAAAATGTTTTGCCATGACTGCCACCAAAGACAGCATGTGTCAGGAGGACGATGGTAGCAAACAGACCACATGCATATTGTGCTATTCTATTATAAACTAACCAGTTGAGTAAATATCTACATATGTTTTATCGACGTGTGTCAGTCTATAATCAGGTATTGTTTTGAAGTAACTGACTAGCAGAAATTAGTCATGCAGCCCATAGTGCTAATACCAGTAGTGTTCATGTCTGTGTTTCATAGAAGTAGCAATGTTTTACATTTCACTACTGATTATTTCCTGTATAATTGCGTATGTGACGAATAAATGAACCTTGAACCTTGAATGTGGGGGTGATTTAATGATGACAAAATTTTCATTTTGGGATCAATTGGTCATATCAAACTTAATTTACACAAACAGTCATTCAAAAGAGCAAACAATTCTGTAACTCTGGCAAATTTGTTTGTAATAGCTTTTTTGTCACAGGAGGCTTTGTAAATGTTGCTTTTTCACAGTTGACTGGATTGAGAATATTCTCTGTCTCTGTGGTCATATAACCAACTCTTTAAAGCCCAGTCATCGCCACAGGCCTTGAAAGCCTATAAAGCTTGCCAAGAAGACAGAACGTGGTGCAAGCGGCATTCAGACCCAGCGTGGATGACTTCTCCTCGTGTGCGGGAAGAATAAACAAAACCTGTGGATGGCTTAACATAATCACGCCTCTAATTGATGAAGGGGCTTTGTGTGGCACACATGTTGTTATGACAGTTAAAAACAGCCTTCTGGAGAACATTGCCAAGTGCACAAGCCTGCAGGGATGAGTAGAAGGCCTCTATTTACATGAAGTAATCTTAGTGAGCTTATTCATGGCTTTCATTCATCGGAATCTTCTCCTAGCGGCTTTAGCTCCGTTGCGGAGAAATGGAGAAGGGCTGTTGTCATTGTTTAGCTGTCATTTCTCAAATAAAGCAGAGTGTATTTGAAGAAGAAAAAAAACTCTCCCAGATGCAGCTGTTGCTATGCCGAGTTTAAAAGCAAAGCAATGTGCTATAAATAGACCATTTTGAGAATATGGGCCAGGCTGGCATAGCCCATAAGGCTTTGGAGTATTTTTATCAGTAAAAAAAAAAAAAGAAGTACTTTATTGTATTTTTTTTCTTGTTTTGACTGCGCTGTTGTTGTTTTTCATCCTTCCAAGTTGTGATTTAATCTGTCTAAACTCATCCCTGACCCCTGAAGTGACCTGCTTAATGAATCAAGAATGCCGCTCTCCAAGGAATGACAGATTCATATTCGTGCTGTCTATGAAATGTCTGGTGCAAGTCTGACAAAGAAACATGAAGTCAACCCAACGTTTAGAGACACTGTCATTCTAGTGAGAGATTTATTTTGTTGGACAAAAGGAACTGAAATTCAGTATACAATGGCCAGTGAGTGATTTGACAGCAAATACATTCTGGTTCACGGCTGGAGCAAATCAGGTGTATTTGTTATTAGTCGTTTGTTCCAAAAGTCGCTTGCACAATAACTGTCTGAGTAATGTACATGATTGCGAGATGATTTTATATTTTATTGCTAAATTATTTTAAACAAACTATAAAAATATTACTGTTTGTGAACTATCACTTTACATCACATGTGCATGCAAAAAAATTGAACAGTTTATATTATTTTATAATAAAGCAATAAGGTACAAAAGGTACAAATATAATCACAGCTAAAAGGCCCAAAGTGCTGTGGAGTAAGATTTTTATTTCTGCAAACAAATTCTGGTAAATTTTTCATAACTTTATTTTAGTAAGCAAAATAAATGATTTAGCATTTTTACAATAGAATTGGAATTTTTGTAATATTCTAGTGGCATATTTTTCTCTAGGAATGGCATATTTCCACACATTATATTACACGATCAATTAGATAACATTAGGGATTCATGAGCAGTGATTAACATTTTATAGAATTTGTTCATTTATAAATAATCTATTATTTTATAAATATATAATTGTTAATTCACAATCTTTCATAACTGAAGAACTAATATTGATGTAAATTATTAAATATTTGTATTAAATATTATTAACATTTATGGAACACACCTGGAAACACTAGGAAAATATTTTATTTAGTTCTCTTGCTGGCAGTTGATACATTAAATGTATAAAGTACGGATCAGTCAGAGGTTTAAAAGTTTAGTTTTGAGTGTTAAATACCCTATAGCAAGGGAAAGGACAATGACCTAAACATCATTACCTTTGCTTACCTTGCTTATCTTGTGAACCACAGAACAACTTTTTAATTTTCACACCCATTGAGTATCATAATAAACTATCATAATAAATCTGCTAACAAGTGATGAGTTGGCCCTTCAAGCTTAATGCATTTATTTGAGCACTGTGTCGAATTTTATTTAACAATCCTATGTGTTGCATGAGCACACTCATTTATGCTGCTTACGGATACTTTGCCAACAAACACCCTCCGCATAAATCCCTGACACGCTCCAAGGCCAGATGTGAAGGCGAAGAACAACACCAACACACACACACACACACACACACTACACACACACACACACACACACACACACACACACGCTCACACACAAAGTAAATAAATTAAAAAAGTAATTAATGCAGAACAATTTTTTAACAGTGTGCTGTAGGAAGCAGCAGAGTCAGTGAAAATGACCTTTGAGAGTAAACTGCCTTAATATTCCCACAAATGAAGGCCATTTATTTGAGTTTAGCACCAGGAGGAACATTTGATTCTTTTTAAAAAACAAAGTATCAGATACAAGCAAAATGCCTATGCATATGAGCCCTATAAGTCTACAATTGCTCAAAGCACTTGTACTTACAAATATAAAGTACAAACAATAAAGTCCTTTCACAAAACACAGAAATTAAAATACTTTCTTGCTGACTGAACCAAACCTTATTTATTATTATTACTACTATTATTTTATATTTTTTTGGATGGCAAAATGTTGGATCATAGTGCAACTTAAGAGTTTTCATCATGCATAAATGTACATCAGTGTATTAAGCAAGTGCTATAAGCTTATGGTGTGACGGGATGTGGTTGTAGAAATGAGCGTACGAAGAAAAGGTTTGATGAAAAGAGTTTTAATAAACATCAACACACGTAATCCACTGAAAATAACATTCAACAAAGACTAGACAGAAACTGAAGGGAACAAAGGAGCAAACTAGATAATTATTAAACTCAGGTTATCTAAATGAACGAATATTAACAAAATGAGAACAGGAAATACCAAAGAAGGACAAACAGGAACCGAACGGGAGCAAACATGTGACAGATCGCCCTCCTCCCGGTAGAAGCGGCCCACACCATCACAGTTCTACCGGGAGGGGGGGGGGCACCCTGGAGGCCGGTGCAGGGTAGGATACTGATTAACTAAGACTAACTAAACAGCCTCCAGGAAAAGGAAATGAGACCCGGGTGGGCCATGGCAGGACAAACAGGAACTAACGGGAACAAATCTCAGGTGGCCATGGCGGATCAGGGGTCTCTGTGGCATTGGCCTTCGGCCCGGCCACTATGGCCATGAATATATGCCCCCCCCCCAAAAAAAATAATAAATAAAATAAATAAATAATAATAATTGTGCCCTCCACTAATATTGGCACTTGACTTTGCAAATATGAGGGTGCTCTGGAAGGCGGCTGTGAAGCACTTGAGTGTTCTCCGCATTGTTTATCCTTTGAGCGGGCACTTGAAGGCAAAAAATTCTCTGGAAGCGGGCATTCACCTATCATTGAGGGCATTTTGGAGGAGCGGGCACTTGAGGGCATTTTGGAGGGGCGGGCACTTGAGTGCTCTCTGGAGAAGGCAGCAATTGAGGGTTATCCACAATGGATGGCAGCGGGCACTTGAAATTCTTATAAGTAAAATATCTCTGGCTCTCTGGAGGAGGTGCGGCCACATATTTAAATGTTTTAGCACACCAGGGTTGGGAGGAGCAGCCACTAGGGCGCTGAAATGTCCAAGGAGCCATGGCACTTTCTTTTCCAGAAACAGACCCTTATAAATTGGGAAACACAAGGTGACCCTTACCTTAATCTCCATCACAATGAGAAAAACTTAAAATCCTGGATATTTCAGACACTTGTGAGGGTGCTTGTGAAGATTGTTGAGCTTCTGGGGGGGGCACTGAAGGACGGGCGCTAGAAAGTTGGGCTCCAAGAAGAGTACCCTCAATGCCACCATTGAAAACCCAGGGATTTCCACCATCAGGGTAATAATTAAGAGGTTCCGTCTTCGCCGCGGATGGCGGCGGGCCTGAGTGAGCCGCAGACGGCGGTTAGCATGAGTGAGTCGCGGACGGCGGTTGCCTGAAAGAGGACCTGTTGTCTATGAACCGCGGACGGCCTTGTCGTCTAAGGCACGCTTGCGAGCCCACAGAACTCCTGCGCATGACTCCAAGAATGGGAGATCAAGGATCTGCGGGCTACAGCTGCTGAGAATCGTGCGGTGAGAGATTCCATTGATCTTGGGGTCAGAAACCTAAAAAAAAAATGAAGATGTAGAAATGAGCATAAGGAGAAAGGTTTGATGAAAGGAGTTTTAATAAGCCCTCAACACACGTACCACATCCACTGAAAATAACATTAAACAGAGACAAAGACTTTCAAGAAAAATTCTCCTTACTCATCCAGCAACAACTCCAGCAAATTATAAGTTGTCACAGGGAACAAAGGAGCAAACTGGAACTTTAAATAAATGCAGGTGATCTGGCTTCTAAATTAACAGATGAAATGAAAAAATAGCAGGAAATCAAATAAGGACAAAACCCACCAGGAACTAAAGGGGAACAAATTTTACATATGTACAAACAGGATGTTTAATTAACAAGAACAAATTATAAAACATTAACAATATTTTAAATATATATATATATATATATATTACTTATTTTTAGGTTGAATGTTAAGCAACACCAACGTATTGTGGGCTGTTTTTCTGCTGGAGTGGTCCTGATTTGTTCAAATTAATATGCATGGCATATGGATTCAAATCAAGTAAAAATCAAAACCTGACTGCCTCTGTTAGAAATCTTATAATAGGCGTTTTGGATCTTACCAGGACAACAATCCAAAACAAACATCAAAATAAACACAAAAGGGTCATGAGCACAAAATAATATTTTACGGCTTGCTGTCTCTGTCCTCTTGATTTGTAACTGAAGAGAAGCCAAAGGAGCTTGTAAGTATTGTATGAAGAAAATGGTCAAATGTTCTCCAAACTCTGGGACTCACCAAAAGGCTAATAATTGGGTGCTTGGCCACATGTCATTTATTTCACATGTCACTTTTTTAGTTGTAATTTTTTGAATTAAAAAGTTTTGGTTTTTTTCACAGTGTTTGCTATATTTACCAAGGGTGCCATTAGGGATCTATTACTTATTTTTAGTGCAAACCAACGTTTATAAAAATTAATATGTAATTCTCTAACATAGTTAGAGATTAAGATTTGTAACCCAAAGGTTGTAAGTATTGGACAGTTACATGTTATGTTGTAAAGTTTTGGTACTAGTACTAGCTTTAGAAATATTCATGCTAATAAACAACTAGTTAATAGCGAGAATTGGTCCCTAAACTAAAGCGTTACCACTAAAATTACCTAATTTTCAGATATAGTAGTGATTGTCATTATTGAGAAATGACTAGACTGTATTTGCCTTTGCAATACATTTGTGGAAGACAAGTATCACAATGCTTAGCTTGTTTTTTCCATGCAACATAGTGCAAGCCATTGTTTTCAATTGCATTCATAGATTCAACACTCACACTGCAAGATTTTTTTTTTCAGATCTAAGGTCCCAAAGGAACCATGAATCACCATAATAGTAATTCAAACAACAGTAAATAGTGCTAACAGCTCTATTAATTCTGAATAACAGTGTTTGTACTTGGCTCCATAAATCCCCAAATGCATTGGTTATGCATTAAACTCATAGCCACGAGAAAGATGTCGTTCCCTTAATATAAGAAGTTGTGGCCATGAGAAATGGATGTTGTTCCCTCAACATAGCATCTCGAGGCCACGACATATCACGTTCCCATGAGTTAATATGATGTTCCCACAAATTAATATATCTTGGCCACAACATATTATCACGTTCCCACGAGTTAATATGTCGTGGCCATGACAAAACTAAGTGAACCGAAGACGTCCCCTCCTATTCCCTGTAGCTCTAGTGCTCGCGGTACTTTGATGTCATTCAACAATCTGCCATTTTAGGCAATTTAGAAATCCTGTGCAGAGCATGTCCCTGGGAAGTGGCACGTCTGGTCACCTTACACTATAGACACATTAGAGCCAGCAGCAAATTCCAGAAGATCTGGCCGAGGTGAGGCTGCTCTCTGTAGGTTCATGAACGCTGAATGGCCGCTGACGCCCTGGAGCTCATATCTCCAAAAAAGTTTAAGCAAATTATCAAATAGATATTCTCAATAAAAAAATAGTTATCTTTTACTAAAGCATGTTTCAAACTGGTTTTGAAAAAAAAAATACGTATTTGAATACAACAATTATACAGTCTAAACAACCATATTCTCACATACGAAGCGGGTTGAAAACTCCAGCAAGGAACCGCTATAGTCCAATAAAATTTTATTACATTTACTATAACATTATTTTGACTGAGAAATTTATTATTTATTTTCAGTTGGAGTTTTGTCATCACTAGAATATTTTAAAATTAATAAAACGCAGTTATGAAATGCAACTGGAAAGTCATTATTTTGGCTCTCTTTTTATAAATAAAATGTTTTTATTGTTTATTAAGTTTAAGATAAAATTTTACATGTAAATGTTAATTTTCAATCCTGTTTGTTGTTGTTAGATGAAAGGAGGAAAATTCCAAAGCGGAAGATATGGATTACTTCACTCTTTTATATATGCCAATAAATTTCAGAAAGAACTGTTGTATAAACACAACATTCTTAATGAAGTTGGAGTTTTTGTCACGCAATGACTTCATTCCGAGGGCAGAAAGAAATGTTGTATTTATGAAGCACGCAATTATTTATTTATTTATTTCCCCTTTATTTTATTATATTTGCCAAGTTCACATTATCATTATTCCTTTGGCAGATGCTTTGTTCCAAAGCAGTTTAGAAACTTGGCAAAGAGAACTTTCAAAGAATACAATTATCAGTATGTTCTGGGAATTTACCCTGTAACCTTGGCATAGTGCCATGCAGTTGTGCTACAGGACTTTAACTTAAAATGCTGCCACATCCAGAAGACCTGCTTTGCCTGCACCACACGTGCAATGTTTGGCACAGCTCAGACAACCTTTTCTGTTATGAAAATGTCAAAGTCACCCACATTGCTATTCAGTGTTTGAATCACGGAGGGACCAGAGGGATTGAGACCCACTGATTCCAGTCAAATAGATATCTCCAGAATCAGATTGAGGTCCAACCAACTGTATCTCAAAGTGTAATTTAAGAAGTATCAATACAACAAAGTTGACAAAACTAGCTACAAACTGCTGTTTATATATATATATATATATATATTATAGAGAGGGCTTAATATATTTCATATTAAGGGTTAAAAAAAAAAAATACAGAAAATCACATTGTAGGTTTTTTTTTATGAATTTATGGTAAATTCGATAAGTATTTGGTCATTGATACGGATTGATACATCCCTACTTAAAATGATAAGTAGTGTAAATTTTCAATTCTTTATGTAAAGTAACTAACGATACAATGTATCAATGCAATGTGTATGTTTTAAAAATGTATAGCCTTCAATCACTTGAATTAAGATTATAATATTTTAATTTTAAAGGAGAGTTGGATGCAAATATATTCTTTGAATATGAATGTGTCTTTGCAGTGTGTGGACACAAACACACTGTAGCCACACTCCTTTTTTATAAATAGTAACCATTATTTTTTTCTCTCCGTTCTCACTGTCCACAAGGCACCGACCCCCAACTTTTCACTGCTCGGTGTGTGCTCACGGTGTGTGGTGTGTGTTCAATGTTCATCTATATGGGTTAAATGAGAGCATTTCCACCAACGTCATTAACATACCACCAAGCATTCTCATTTAAACTCACCTCCACCTCTTTCATTAAATTTGTCAGGGATAGATAATAGCCGCCTGGCCGGAGGACTGTGTGGAGAAGACGAAGGAGATTGTCGATGGCCCAGGCCACGCATAAAGAAGTTCGGGATAGCTGACAGAACTGGAGAAAGACACGGCGGTCGAGCAGGCACGACCCCATCCGAGGCAGGCACACACACACAGACAGTTCTCTTTCACTTGAGAGCAGCTGAGAAGATCTTTTTCTCTCCCTCCTCCAGTGCTTGGAAGAACAAACCCGACACACAGCTTCTTCTGTCTGTACAGACAAAAGGACCAACAGACTGCTTGTCTTGGCCCCCCCTCCCCTCTCTTACACCACGAATATCCTGGTAAGCACAGTCGGTTAGGCCTATGTCTTAACATAAGAAGTTGAGAAAAAAAACACTTTATTCTATTTTTTATTATTATTATTATTATTATTATTTTTCTACATGCATATGTATCAGTATATAGGATAAGAGAGAATGCTGTGCTTTGTTAGAATTGACATAAAGGTATTAAATTCACTTTCACTAAATTAGTGAAAAAACCATTTTATTCCAGAAAACTAATAAACATGCAGCTCTTATGATTTTTTAGAACAAAGAAATATTTTGCACTGCTATTTATTTTTACTTGACTAAATTAATAACAGAATATTCTTCGCTTTGGTTTTTCCTCCTTCACTTTACAACAACAAACAAGGTAAAATTAAATTTTAGCTTTAACAATACATTTTATTATAAAAAGAGCAATCTAGGTTTAATTTATACAGTCATATCAACTTTTTTAACTAATTTTTAACTACAGAAGACTGTTGAATAGACATATAATAATTCTCAGATGAGAAATAAGCATTTACATTTGATTATAACAAACAAACATAATGTAATACAGAATTATTAAAATATTTTGTCTTTAGATATGAAACAAGATTTAGAAAAATGTATATATTAAGATGTTTCATTGTTCATGTATTTTATTTTCAAAAACATTTAATGTAAAACATTTCTGTTGTTGCGCTTAAACCGTTAAATGGTAAATGCTTGAAAGTTTGGGACACGGCTGCCACGTGAAACCAGACAGTCAACCGCAGAGAGACCCCTTTCTCATTCACTCAGTCATAAGCTGTGAGCTTCGACAACTCTTAATGCCTTCATTAGTGATGACACTGTGGCAAGGAAGGATTCTGCTGGGGAAATCACTGTGTTGTTGAGTGAGATTAACACGGATTCGTGAGTAAAGCAGTTGAATCGGAATGCATCTTATTGTTGCTGAACTGATGGCATATCAAATGTTCACCAACAAGAAAGGGCCACAACAAGTAAAAATACCAGGGTATTTCCATATTTGTGACTTTTCTGTTTGACTTGACTATACCATCATTGATTTGAGATTCATTGACCGCTGATTCAGTTCACTTCCACGTCTACACCGAACTGTTCAAAGGAATCAAACAGAGAGATTCCTTTAATAGTATTCAATTGCTGTGATAAAGAAAATCCTGCACTTGTCTGAGACTGATTGTTGAAATTTGTTTTCCCTTATTGTTTGTTTATACCTGTAAATGTAACCCTGTATAATTTAAAAGTTAATTATAAATAATAAATAATTAATTAATGAGTTGTTAATATTAAGTAACTGGAAATGAGCGAAATAATCTAAGAAGAAAAAGTTGTATAAGAATCAGTGGAAAGCATTTACGCATGATTGACAGTTTTTGATTGTCCAATTACAAGAAGGCTAACTTGAAGTCCCGCCTCAACGTTAGTTGCTGGATGAGAGTAGCCATTTTCTTTCTTTTCGAGACTGAGAAGTGAACAGTCGAATAGAAACATAGAGTGAATTTCCAGGACAATAACGTCTACAGTGGTAAATCTGGAGGTTTTCATGTTTTAATTTGGTCAGGTTTTTTGTCCTACGATGGAACACCGTTTAGTTCGAGATGTGCAAGATGGCGAAGTGATTCTTTTGATGCTTTGTAATACTGACTGTTGACAGACAGAGAGATAAGTTCCAACCAATCCGAGGAGATGGGTAGGAATGCTCTGATTGCCTACTAGGTATCACAAAATCCGACAGAGCTGTGATAGAGAAGAAAATCTCCACGATTGCTCTGATTGAATCTTTTTGAACTGAATCTTTTGAACTGAATTTTTTGAACTGAACATTAGGAGGTGACCAACGAATCTTCGGAAGCAAATCTTTTTGAGTTTAGTTTGAACTATTTCTTTTGAACTGTTTATCTAATCTTGTGTTTAATACCATTATTTTGTTCGTTTAGAAATGTCAACGAGTTTACTGATGTGAACATTGTGAATGTTGGTGGTGATCTTTAAGGTGTGTATATTAAGGAGATTGCATAGCTTAAAGGGTGCACCCTATTATCATACTCAGGTGAAGCTGTTCAATTTATTCAATTGAGGGTAACATTTCATGTGAATGTGATCTGTGGTTATTAAGGCAAGAATTTACCTTTGTTTCTATAAAATAAACCCATATTAATCAGTACCAAAGTAATTTTAGTACAGAGAGTTTTTTATTTAATTGAAGCGGTTTAATTATTTCTCCGAGTCGAAACCTACTGGCCTAAGGTTAAGTTTAGCAACAAGTGTAAATTAATTGTGTCAGGTGTTACATAAACATGTCATTTGTCACTTGGTTTAAAATAGACTCACAACAACAAATGAATTTGAGAATTTTTTTATTTCATAATGTGAAGTGCAGTTAAAAGGTCTTATTTATTTAATTGTGCTAATCGTATACTTCTTTACATTTGGTTACGTCTAATAAATAATTGTTAATCTAAGATAAACGTTCTGGGACGTATTGATGATTTTCTGGCTAATTGTAAATTTTAGTAGGCACCGTCATATATATTTTGCTGCTCTTGAGTTATACGTTAGTAATAGAAACCATAGGTGAATTTCCAGCCTATTTCTCAATCTATCAGATGGTAAATCAGGCTGATGAGCAACATCAACTCTTCTTCCGAGGTCCTCAGTAATCTCCTTTGTTCATGACATGATTCACTTCCACAAACATGATCAGACTTGGATAGATCCCTGTTCTTTGAGTAAAACAGGTCAGGTACTGTCACGTACTTCATTGTACTGACTGAAAACACCTATGCACAGATGTACTCTAATTTTACCTTTAAATTAACTGCTAATCCAAGAGATTCAAATACTTTTGCCACTCACAGATATAAAATATTGGATAATTTTCCTGAAAAAAAAAAAAAAAAAAAATTGTCTAATTTGGTTGATTGGTTTATGTTTGGTTACTTTGACATATGAAAATCTGATGATGTTTTGGGTTTATGATTGGGTTGATGTTTATGTAGAAATATAGAACATTCTAAAGGGTTCACAAACTTTCAAGCAGCACTGTATATATATATTAAACCAATGGCAGCAGCAGAGCTGCATAGCCTATGGCTGGAAAGCCTGCAAAGCCCGCCAGAATGGGCGGGGCATCTGACTATATAATGTGGGCATTCGCCAAGGCTTCTCAGGTTACTTCGACTGAAGCAACAACTGAGTCGTGCAGCCGTAAAATATGCAGTAATCGTTCCGTATCTCAGAGAACCGAGGCTACGTAAGTAACTGAGTATGTTCCCTATCGATACTACACTTCATACTGTGTCTTGATCAAAGATGCTAGGGGAACCAGTATAATCCCGCCGTGTCTATGCTAGGGGAACGACCAACATTTGAACTTGCCTTAGACACCAAGAGGGACCCAGAGGGACCAAGTATTGTACAGGGAAGCCCTGCAGAAGGTCAAAGGGTCAAACTCATCGAGGTCGACCCAGCCTTGAGTAATCGTCCCAAATAAGTCTGTACAGCCTCGAAGCTTGATTGAGGGCCAAGAGTGTACAGAAGAAGGCAAACGCCCATACTGGTTGTCATGTGACAAAGTGAGCCCGTTAAGCAGAAAGGACCCGTGCCTGTAAGGCAGGGACTTCCAGTATATAAAACCTGGCAAATGTGGATGGCGAGGCCCAGCCAGCCGCCACACATATCTCTGCAATGGACACACTGCTAGATCACGCCCAGGACGAGGCGATGCCTCTAGTCGAGAGGGCTCTTACTCCCATTGGGCATAGTTGGCACAAAGAAGAGCATGCTAGCTTAATAGCATCAATTATCCATCTGGACAGTCTTTGCTTTGTGAGCGTAGACCCCTTGGTGCGGCCGCCAAAGCATACAAAGAGCTATTCCCTAAAGGGGGCGGAACGCTCTAAAAAACGCCCTGACAGGGCAGAGTAGATTCAAACCCTGGTTTTGCTCCGACGGAGGAAGTACCGAGAGAGTAATTGCCTGCTCTCTGAACGGAGTCGAGAGACATTTGGGTTTGTAGCCATGCCTTGGTTTCAGGACGATCTTAGAATCGTTATGACCGAATTCGAGGCAAGAAGGGCTGACTGATAACGCCTGCAGATCTCCCATAGGTTTTACCGATGCTAGTGCTAGTAGCAGAGCGGTCTTTAACGTCAAGGGAACGTAGGTCAACAGACTATAGCGTCTCAAAAGGAGGGCTCTTCAGAGCCCCCAACACTGTAGGCAGGTCCCATGTCGGGACGGTGACAGGGTGGGGCGTGTTGAGCCTCCTAGAGCCCTTCAAGAAACGAACATCTAAGTTGTTTCTGCCGATTGATTGGCCATCTATAGGAGCATGTGAGGCTGCTATAGCTGCTACATAGACCTTAAGCAGTGAGTGCTGTCTTCTGAGGCGAAGAGGTCGACTTCTGACCTGCCGAAGATTCCCCTTATTACCTGAACCGTTTGTGGGTGGAGTGTCCACTCGCCTGAGAGGATATTGCTCCAAGATAGCATGTCTGCTCCCAGGTTAAATTTTTCCGGCACGTGCGCTGCTCTCAGCGAGCGCAAGTTGAGCTGAGCCCACCTCAAGAGGTGCTCTGCTAGGGTAAAGAGGCACCTTGAGGAAAGACCATGATGGCTATTTATGTAGGCATCTGTCGAGACCAGCTTCCTACTGCAGACCATGCCAAGTCTTACAAAGGGGCCTTGCAATGCAGGCCTGGCTCACCTTGATGCAGAGGCGTCCGTGTTTCCAAGCGTGTGGAGGAACTCGAGTTTTCAGCCAGTACTGAAGGGGCTGCATTTGAAGCAGGCCCAACTGAAGTACTGAAGACGCTGAGGCCATGAGGCCCAGCATCCTCTGAAATGCTTTGAGGGGGCGAGGGACTCCAAGTTTGAATGATGCCGCGAGCTGCTGAATAGCCAGTGCACATTCTGGTGTGACCACAGCCCTCATTCGGGCTGAGTCGATAACTGTTCCCAGGAATGAAATTCGTTGGCTGTGGACAGTGTGCTTTTGGTAAAATTGACCCTGAGTCCTTGGCACTCTAAGTGGCTGAGGAGCACGGATCTGTGATATAGAGGCTCATCTTCCAACTGGGCCAGGATGAGCCAGTCGTCAAAGTAATTCAAGTTGCGTATTCCCAGCTGTCTCAGCGGAGAAAGAGCCACATCCATGCACTTTATAAAAGTGCAGGGAGCTAGGGACAGCCCAAAAGGGAAGGACCGTGCATTGATAATCCACTCCCTCGAAGGCAAATCTCAAGAACCGCCTGTGGTGGAGGGCTATCTGAATGTGAAAGTAGGCGTCTTTCATATTCAGCGAAAATAACCAGTCCCCTGGGCATACTTGCGAGAGGATCTGTTTCGATGTGATCATTCTGAACAGCCGTTTTATAAGAGCGCAACTCAGATGTCTGAGATCTAGAATGGGTCTTAGACCACCATCCTTCTTGGGGACGAGGAAGTAACGGCTGTAAAAGCCTGACTTGCTCTGGGCTGGGGAATCCGTTTCCACAGCTCCTTTCACCAGCAAACTCATCACTTCGGCACGCAGGACATGAGCGGTGCTGCGTTGAACCGATCTGGAGAGCAAGCCACCAAATCATGGGGGTCTTCGAGCGTATTGAAGTGTTTAACCTCATTGTAATATCCCCAGAGCCCAGTCTGACATTTCGGGGATGGCCTGCCAGGCCTCGGCCCATATGGCAAAGGGGTTGAATTGTTTCGAGAGGTAGGCCGCCTAGCAGGGGCCTGAAGCTCGTGATAAGAGGGAAGAGGAAAAAGTGCTCTCTTTTTGAATATGTTTGTTTTTTATTTTTCTCTCTACAACAGCGATTGGCTGTGTTGGCGCTATATGAAAGGACCCAATGTTGACAACAGTATTTTGCACAAACACTCTGCCATCCTTACCTGGAATTGGACGGGGTGCTAGGAGGCAAGCCAGAGGGCAATTGGGGGCATTAGACTCGATGCTTTCATAGTGCGAGCAGTCAGCCCCTGCGGGTGTAGCTTATAACAGTCTAAAGCTATCAGTAAAAATCATAGTGACAGCCTTTTCCTCTTTGATCTGCCTAAAAGACTAAACCACGGATGGCGGATCAAAGTGAGCGCATGGATATGTCTGCGTACAGATGACTCACGCCCAATCACTTAGCCTCGCAAGTTTCACTGTTCCAGTCTGGGAGAGGGAACATGAGGAAGGGAGGCAGGGCTTCCTACACAGGAGACCCGTGAGGGAATCAGGACGGAGTCCAGCTTGAAAGCAGGCTGTCTCTGTGAGCGCAGCTTCAGCAATGCCATCCATTCTAATCTGCCAAGAGGATAGAACCACTCATATTAGTGAGGGGCGCTGATTCTCATGTGTGAAAACACCGGTGGATCAGAGCTCTGAGGGAAAACACGAGTGAACACACGGGAACTCAAGCTGGTTTGGGATCATTCAAAACCCTGTTCAGGAGTTGTCAGCGGGCAGAAAAGAGCAAGATGTGTACTCTGAACGTGCTTCTATCTCGGTGAGCGCGCAGGCTCTGCCTGGGCATGACCCAGAGAGGCGGCGTGCTCAGCTGCCTTTCTGCTGCTGAGAATTGTTTCAGAGTGCTGCGGAAAGAATGAGTATGCGGGCAACTTGGCCAGCATGGGATCATTCAAACCCAGTTGCTCAGCTCCGTAGCTCCGCTGTTTCATTCTCCGAGCTTTGCTGAGAGAGGAGAAACGGGGGAGCAGAGATGCCTTAATAAAGGCATCACTGTGAGCGGGTGGGGAGCGCGAAACTCATACTCTGACGAGCATTCCGTCTCGGTGAGTGCACGGGCTCTGTGTTGGCATGACCCTGACAGGCAGCAGGCTCACAGCTCTCCTGCCACACTCGCTGTGAGAAATTTGCTCTTTTATCACTCACCTCTGAAGGGAGAGTCTCCGGATAGCGGCAGGGAATCCGTGGACCAGCTGCTGCAGGCGCAGCGGGCTGCTGAGAAGCAGCGAGTCGGCCGAGCAGAGAGAGGTCTGAATCTTCTGCGATAGCTCGTTCAACGGCGAAGGCTTCGAGTCTCAAAGAGCGAATATCTTGTAGTCGTCGCTGAAGGAGAATAAATCTATATCCAGATGCTCCGCCATTCTGGCGGGCTTTCCAGTCATAGACTGTGCAGCTCCGCTGCCACCATTGGTTTAATTGCAGTACCCACACAAACCAATGGTCGTGCAGTACCTGCATTATTAAAAAAGGCTTCAGTATCGGAGAAAAAAGGAATTTCCCCTAGCATCTTTAATCAAGATGCAGTACGAAGTGTAGTATCGATAGGGAACAACAACATCACGCTGCAATATTGGATTATAGTCCCTTAAATATTGTTGCATAAAGCAATTTGAATTCGGCTGATGGCTCCATGTGTTAGCTAGAATTAATTATCACCTGTGTAATTTCTTATACAGTTTATAATTGTGATGCATACATCCAATATGAATTAAAATAAATAAAGTTGTATTTTTGCCAGTCTATCAAACAGATCAAATGAAAATATGACATTTCTTAATACATGTTTGCTTGTAGATGAACCATCTAATTATGGCGCACTTAATCGTATCATCAAAGATGAGGGGTGCCTGAGAGAACAGCGTGTGCACATCACTCTTGCTTAATGCACTCTGAGTCATGGAAGGAAAAACATAATTAATCCAGTGATGTCTCAAATGTGTTTTGACCAGAGGAAATGCACTTGTCACTGTGGTTTGAATAACGATCTGATGAAGGCGATGATGTATCCTGAACAGCCCATGCATTGAAAATGACCAAAAATAGATTCTAAGCATTTTCAATCTATTACCTTAATGTCAATGTCTAATTAAAGGGCCGTGTTCTGAATAATTGAGACCCTCCTCTTCATTTTACATTCAAGTTCACTCTTTATGTTAATTATACGGGTATCACTCTTCTCTTGATTAGGTCAAAAGCAAGGCAATGCTTTATTAAACTGGGTTATCTGGAAAATTCAGTCTTTGATTCGGTCCCAGGGAGTTGGCAAGATTACCTTTGAGAACACCCTGGCCCCGTGAACATTCCCACCCTCTGAGACTGAAACATACATTGCTGAAAGCTGAGAGCACCCTGTGAGTTCATTATTTTTTATATAGATTTGAACTGTCTTTGGCTAAGTAGACCATGTAGTCTCTAATTGGTCATGAGTCACTTTGGGGAACAGTAATTACGACCACTCATCATGGAAGAGAGGAGTTTTTAAGATCTTCAAAAACAGCAACAAAGAGAATATTAGAAAATACTAAATGCAAAGCTAATACTATGGATTTTTCAGTTCAACATGTTACAAAAATGTACATCATCCTAGCTTAAACTTGATGTTAAAGGTAAATTCTGGTCACAAGTTTTCAGAACGCTTGTTTACAAGCTTTACATTTTTTACCTGAGTTTAATCAGAATAAATTATGGTTTGCACCTTATTCTTACCAAGAAAGGTCCATTTAGTCAGGAAAAGACCAACAAGTACAAGCACAAACTAGAGATTTTAAGTTTAATTTTTTAAATCAGTGGTAAGAATGGAGAAAATGCACTCCTTAAGAAAAGTATATTTACTGCTAAACAGTAAGATATTAAGATAGGTGTTTAACGTATAGTTTAAGATTAAAAACCTAATCTCGTGAGAAAATTGTACTATTTAACGAGGTTGCGATTTCATACAAATCCACACTATGCGATTCAGAAAGTAAGCATGAAAGTCCACTCCACTCTTGTTTTTGTTGTTGTTGTATTTTTTTGTGGTGGTTGTTGGGGGGGGGGGTCTTATTAAAGCCAAAATAAGTTAAATATAATTATTCAATATTCAGATTTTTCAAAAAGTGTAGCATTTTATTTGTTGATAAGCTTATAAACATTACTCATGCTGATAGTCAGCTGGCGATTCTGAAGTTTCAATAATTAAATGCTGTTTTCACTGCATCCAATAAGTATCAAATGGTTAAGTATATGAATAAATACGCATGACTGTAACGGTGTCACAAGCTGTGATGGAGGGAATGACGTGGAGATCGACGTGGATCGACGTGGATCAAAGCAACAGTCTTTAATGAATTCAAAACACGGCTTAATCCACACTAGGAATGGCTGTGACACACGAACATGGCGATATGAGACCCGGCAATGACAGACAGCACAGACTGTGACTCAAATGCATGGGGAAATGAGGACAATTAACAAGACACACCTGAACTAACTGACATGATTGTAACATGAGGGAAAACTAGGTCACGGATTCAAGATTTTTATTCGTCACATACACAATTATACAGAATATAATCAGCGGTGAAATAATTCATAGTGACCTTTTATTGTGGCCAGCCTAAGGCACACCTGTGCAATAATCGTGCTGTCTAATCAGCATCTTGATATGCCACACCTGTGAGGTGGATGGATTATCTCAGCAAAGGAGAAGTGTTCACTAACAGAGATTTAGACAGATTTGTGAACAGAAATAGGCCTTTTGTGTACATAGAAAAAGTCTTAGATCTTTGAGTTCAGCTCATGAAAAATGGGGGCAAAAACAAAATTGTTGCATTTATAATTTTGTTCAGTGTACATAGCAGCAATGCGGATGGTGGAGAATAATGAATACATTACTGATTATTAAATGGAGTCATGTTGATGTTATGAGACTGAGTTTGAGTTTCGGAGCCTGATGGCCTGGGGGAAGAAGATCCTCCTAAGTTTCTCAGTTTTTTCCATCATGCTTCGGAAGCGCTTGCCAGATGGCAGTAAAATTAAGAGACGGTTACCAGGGTGATTTGTGTCCATGATATTTTAGCAGCTCTGCTTTTGCAGCATTTGAGGTAGATGTCCTGCAGAGAGGGGAGAGCAGACCCTGAGATGCACTCAGCTAAGCGCATAACTCTCTGCAGGGCTTTGCAGTCCTGATTGGAGTTGTTTCCATACCACACTGAGATGCAGTCAATACACTTTCTATGGCCCTTGAATAGAAAGTTTTAAGGATTGCTGGAGAGATCCTGAATTTCCTCAGCTGTCGCAGATGGTACAGTCTTTGCCTGGCTATTTTAACCTGTGTTTGAATGTGTGTAGTCCAAGTCAAGTCCTCTGAGATGTTTACACCAAGGTAATTAAAGCTGCTCACCCTCTCCACAGGGATCCCACTGATCATAAGAGGAGTGTAGGGCCACTGCTGTCTCTTCCTGAAGTTCACAATCAGCTCTTTAGTTTTGCTCACATTCAGAGAGAGAGACAGTTGTCCTGGCACCATGATGTAAGTTTCTCTACCTCATACAAGTATGCGGTCTCATCATTGTTGCAAATGAGGCCAAGAACAACAGTATCATCAGCAAATTTGATAATAGAATTGGTGCTGTGAGAGGACACGCAGTCGTGTGTGTAGAGAGAGTAGAGAAGGGGACTCAGGACACAACCCTGTGGGGCTCCTACGTTCAAGGTGATGGAGTTGGAGGTGAACTGGCCTACTTTCACCACATGAGGTCTGCCGGTGAGGAAGTCTTGAATCCAGTCACAGAGTGAAGAGTTTAAGCCGAGGTCTGTGAGTTTAAAAGCTAGCTTGATGGCGACTATAGTCAACTTTCAGGCTATAGTATTGAAAGCTGAGCTATAGTCAATGAATAGCAGCCTTACATAGTTTCCATTTTTGCTGTCAATGTGTGTGAGGGAAGAGTGCAGGATGTGAGAGATAGCATTATCAGTAGATCTATTTGGGCGATAGGAACACTGAAGAGGGTCCAAAGTAACAGGGATGGAGGAGCAAATGTGGTTCTTTACAAGTCTCTCAAAAACCTTCATGACTATTGATGTGAGGGCAACGGGACGATAGTCATTCAGGCATGAGGGTTTATTGTTCTTAGGCACAGGGATGATGACAGATTTTTTAAAGGAGGTGGGAACCACAGAGGTGGCGAGGGACTCATTAAAGATTGAAGTAAACAAACCAGCAAGCCGATCAGCGCAGGACCTCAGAACACGGCCGGTAATCCCATCAGGTCCGGGTGCTTTCCTGACGTTCACTCTCTTTAGTTCCCTCCGAACCTCGTTCTCTGACACGGTGATTACATGATCATCGCTGCTCTGTCTGCTGCTTTCTGACGCACTGATCGGCAGAGTCGATCGCTTTGAACCGCAGATGAACCGCAGCACGGATTGTTCTGTCCACCCACGGTTTCTGATTTGAGAATGTACTTATGGTCACTGTTTCAGTAGCTTGCTCGGTTAGCGTGTTGACAAAGCTTAAAAAAACATCACACTCAAGGTCCAATTCTTGCTAAATAAACCATTAACTACAGCATTTGCCTCAATACACTCCTAATTTGATGCTTATTAATAGTTAGTAAGGTAGTTGTTAAGTTTGGGTAATAAGCAACTTGTTAATAGTGAGAATTGGTCATTTTACTAAAGTGTTACCAAATAAACTAATGAAGATGTTGTGGAAGAAACAGATGAAACATAACAATCACTACAGCAATGGTTCTCTCAATAGTTTAAGGCCTGCCCAACTCAGAAATAGTATATATCAAAGTTATTTCTGAGTTTCCCAATCGAAAGGCCATTCATTTCAAATTTCATCTAGGAAACTTATATTTGTGATAATTCCATGAGCAGATCATATGACACTGCATGAATGAGACTGTACAAATTAATATTAATCAACCACCAATTTTCCAAAATGGAAAATAGTTACGAATTGCCATGAGAGACAGAAAAAGAAAAAAAAAACACACAAAAAAAGCATTTGCATTTTACCTACCCCAAGGGTCCCACTTTAACTTTTCGCTTCAAAGTGAATAAAAAAAAAGTACAATCTTATTAACTTCCAATGGAGTGTGGGTAGGCCTTAAGCATGTAGAATAACACCTCAGGATACTTATGTAACCATGGTTCTCCGAGTGGGGAACAAGACACTGCGTTCTCTAGGGGTGAGATCAGTCCCGGAGACGAAGTCCGAAGAGTCGGGTCCTGACCATCAGTAAGGTAGTTTCCATGAAACATAGAACTTAACCAAAACATCATAAGTCCAGCATAGAGACTGCAATGTCAAGTGCAAGAGGTTCCCACCTAACCTCGGTCAGGTGGAGTTAACGGTGGTTGCAGGGGAATTAGAGAGGGGAAGATGAGGGCAGATGACAAGCCCCCAGAGGGAAGGGAGTAGATGTTCAAATCTTACTCTGATCTGGAAGAGAGTGTTGAGAACGCCTCGTCTGGATCACCTCCCTCAGGTCTTGCCTACCTCTCTTTGACCCGTGCCTCCCTCTAGCCCTACCCGCATGCGGGGAGGGGCACGAGTCGCGACACTAGCCTTCTGTGCCCATCTCTGATCCCCAGACCGAGATGGGCTAGGGCCCCTGCGTTGTTTGGGCTCAGACCTGGATCTTCTTGGAATGAAGGTTTTGAAGGCCGCTGAGCGCGCCTTGGCTTCCCTAAACTTCTCGACCATCGATGGAGGTACCGAAAAGCTTGGAAGGCGAGACTGGAGCATCGAGAAGAAAGCACTTCTCTTTCTTCCCAATATCTGCCAGGTTTACACACAGATGTCTCTCCATTACCACCATGGCAGCCATAGACCTGCCCATAGCAGTTGCGGCCTGCTTAGTGGCACGGAGAGCCAAATCCGTTGTGTGGCGCAGTTCAGCTACCTCATCAGGTGACAATTTCTGATACTTATCCAGGTCTTTCAGCAGATCAGCCTGGTACGCCTGAAGCACCGCCATAGTGTGCAACGAAGCGACAGCCTGATCTGCTGCTGCATATGCCCTGCCATTTAAGCGAGATGTTTCCTGAAGGGGCTTAGATGGCAAGGAGGGTGCCTTGAGAGAGGATGGCCCGCCCACACAGAGATAGCTGGCTAGCGTCTCTTCCACAGGGGGGATCCTCTCATAGCCATTTTCACGCATCCCCTCAATGTTAGCCTAACTAGTATGCTGAAACCTATGAATGCGAGAGGAAAACGGCTTTTTCCACTCCTTCTCAATCTCTCCGCATGGAGATCAGGAAGAAAAGGAAGGCTCGCTCGAACTGAGGGGTTATGGCCATAAAGATAACGCTCATCGAGACAACTCCGTGGCGCCACCATCGTGGCCCGCTTCCACGGCAAGTCAAGTCTCACCGTGGCACGTTCCATAACCTCCATTAACTCGTCATATGCAGGGCAGGAGGAATGAGAGGGCTCAGTTTCAACTTTTTCGCCCTCAAACATCTCCTGCTCTTCCTGAGCAGAACCCAGCAGAGCACTAACCGCTGGATCAGATGATGTCAATGAGATAGCATCATCATAATCCAGCAGCTCACCCTCGTTCGCGGCCGATGAGCGCGAGAAGGAAAACCCCTCTCTAACTCATCAGCCAAATCCGTCTGCGAGCCCCACGAGCTCATGCTCCTCCATGCCTCGACAACAGCGGGTCCTGAACCACGGGAAACAGACGGCTGTGCCTCCTTCCTCAAAAAGAGAGACAGACGAGAGCGGAGCTTTCTCATGGAAAAATGCTCACGGTGCACGCAGATTTCCTCGAGTGCGTGCTCCTCGTCCAAACAAGACGCAAAGATCGTATGTGTCATCTAGGGCTGTAGTCAAGTACACCTTTGTCGAGTCCAAGACAAGTCCAAGTCCAGGACTATCGAGTCCGAGTCAAGACCGAGTCCAAAGAGGTTCGAGTCCGAGTCAAGACCGAGTCCAAAGAGGTTTGAGTCCAAGTCGAGTCCAAGTCCAAATGAGACCGTCAAAACAGAGAAAGAAAAATAATCTTCTTCAAAACCACATACTTAATTATTGATAATTTATGTGATACAAGAAACAGCATATCTTCTATTCTAAGATAATCATTTTGCATTATTATTTGTAATGATCTAAAAGCATGTGCAGCAACACTGTAGGATCAAATTAGGCTATTTTATTTATTTTAGCTTTAGCAATTTCACTAAAGTCACATAACCATTATAGTGTAACAATCATATTATGGGTTGCCAATGGAAAATATTACAAATAACAAGCAACATAAGTGTAAAAAAAATCAACATGTTCCCATTCTTGAACTTGTTACTTGTTCTAAAGCAGGGTGTCCAAACTCAGTCTTGGAGGGCCAGAGTCCTGCAAAGTTTAGCTCCAACTTGCCTTAAAACACCTGCCTGAAAGTTTCTAGTATGCATAGATTAGCTGTTTCAGGTGTGTTTGATAAGGATTGGAGCTGAACTCTGCAGGACTACAGCCCTCCAGGACCAAGTTTCGAGACCTCTGTCCTAAAGAAGCCATAGTACAATATAACCCTCCCAAGCAAGGCTGTGTAGCATATAAACACTTTCAGGTCTGTGTGTCTGTGTGTGTGGTCGCGCATGCATTTGTTTGCTATTTGCCTTTAGCCATATAATATAAATGCTATATAATATATACATCCCCGGGGATGGGGGATATAGACCGTGTTACAGGTGTTCATTTAGTTCAGTTAGAGAACAGACAATTAAAGATAAAAAAAAGAAATAAAAATTGGAAGTTTTTTTTTTATTGCAGAGCGATATGGCAAACAAAATTAAATTTTGCTTTTCTCAGAATATTTGACCAATTCTTAATTTTGTAAGATTTTAAATAGTCAACTTGAAAATGTAACTACAACATGATTCAAGCAACTTTTTCTTTATTAACCCTCTAGTTAAAGAAAAGTATATTCTAAGTGCACCACACATGAAGTTGTCTTCATGATGTAAATGTAAAAAAATCACTAAATATATTTGCAGAAAAGATGCATGAACTACAACTACATCTTGTACAAACCATTCTTATGCATATTAGGCTATATGTTCAGAAATAATACAAGAAAAATGCTTAAAATGATCAAGTAATTCAAATTCAAAATGACTGAAGGTATAACACAGAGTGCTATTATTAACTATAAAGACTCTGTAAAACAATGAACAGTAGTTTTCAGCCTGTCACCCTGGATGCAAACCTCAAATATCAGATATACAGTAGTAGGTCATCACATGTTTTGTATTCGATTATGCAACTTTTCCATTGTTTTTTTTATATGTAAACATCGTCGCGATTGACTGTTGCGCTCGCGTCTCTTGCAGCGTCTCGTGCATTAAACGGTTTTCTAAAAACACGGAGCTCTAGTTATTAAAAGATGTTTAACTCACATCTTCTTGCATTTTGTCCTATTCCACTGCCCGCATCAACACAAAAGCACATACTGTGTGAATGGCACCTAGAGAGCATCACACGTGAGCGGTTAATCATGTGCATCGACATGCGGTTGGATTGTCCTTTTCTCTTTACTGTTATCATCAAAGTGCCTAATTCTAGCGTTTGGTAACATTTCTATTCAAAATCGCGATTCCTCGATTTATAAAAAATCTAATTGTGGCAAAATATTAAATTCGAATTGATCGATAAAATCTGATAAATCGCCCAGCCATTGCCACAGTGTTTGCTTATTTTTTACTTTATTTACATTTTTGTGTAATTTATTTATTTTATTTTACATCCAGGTGTATGCTGTGCCTCCAGGCTTTATTTGTTTTGCTCTTATTCGTTATTTTTCTTATTCATTTGGTGCCACAGCGTTTGATGATTTTCTGTTTTGTTTTACATTTAAACATTTTGTAAGTTTGTTATTTTATATTAGGCTTATAGCATGGTAATTGTGTATTTTTATTCGTTTTGTTAATTAAAGTCCCATGTTTATTGCAGAAAAGTTGTTGTTGTAAGTTATAGATAAGCAATTGACCGGAAATGAAAGTGAAAGCAAAATGCGCACGGGCATTAATAAGGTATTTAAAAGCGAAGGAAAGTGAGAGGGAAAACTCCAACGAACTTTGTAAAACCAAACTGTATAATGCAACTCGCCGACATCGTGTCTGTGGCCAAAATAAAAATAATTTATGCCTCCGCGCAGCGCGCACACTCGGAGCCAGGCATATGACGCAGCTGTGCATTTAACAGGCGACCAATGACAATGCCCGTTCTAGATGGAGTTAAACCAATTACATTACCCATTTTCCGAACAAGCACGCCAGATTAATGTTTTGTTTCGAAAGAGGAAAAAAAAGCATATAGACTTGGACTCGGTCGAGACCAACTGGAACATTTGCGAGTCCAATGACCAAGTCCGAGTCCAAATACCAACGAGTCCAAGACAAGTCCGAGACGATAGAAAAAGTCTATAGAGACCGGACTCGAGTATTACAGCCGTAGTGTCATCAGGTGTCAAATAACGAGGACACAGATCTTAAACACATTGCTAGTGCTAACCATAATAATGGTAGAAAATAGTTATTACCCGTTGAATACACGCTTCAAACAAAACAGTCACTGAAGACGAAGAAGAGGATGATGTATTCTCCCGACGCCCTTTTATACTGTGGTCGCGCCGGTAGTGACGTCATAGGCTGTCGCCGGCCAACAAGTTGTGTTTTTGTATGTATGCTTCAGACACGGGTCACGCTGATGGCGTTCCCCATAGTGAACCCTAGATGATGCAGTTCGAAGTTCCCATGAAGTGGAATATATTCATATTCTCTCAATTACTGTAGACCTCCTAAATTTCATGAATGTTTTTAAAATTATTTGTAGATTATATAAAATGATGTTGCTCCAGTGTAACAAATGACAAACTGTGTGAACATTATTATGAGGTAGAGAATGCATATATTTCATGTGTTGGCACATTTTTGTCATGGTTCCACAGTCCATTGATCGACCTCCCCAGGTCACTATGATGAAGCGCTCATGACAAGAAAAATGGAGGATCACCTTGCAGTTGTGACCTTAGGGTACACCATGTTCTTCCTGGGGTCTGATTGGGTGAGGATTCATTAGCGTCTTTCATGATAAATGGAGTGGATTTCTCCTTTACCGCTGCAACAGAGCTTGCCTCTTGAGTTTCAAAAGGGATTGGAGATCATGTATACTGTAACAGGCTATAGTATTAAGAACTGAAAACTTACCCAACAGTTGTAGCGGATCAAACGTTGGTTCAAAATAATCTATGTAGTCTGGGAGGCTCATGTTTAGAGGCTTTATTTGAGTGATTAAACACCCAGTGTTGGGGAGTAGCTGACTAAAAGTATAAATATTTCAGCAGTGTGATAGTATATCAGTTTTTGGCTGTATTAACTACAATGAAAATGTCTGAGCTAAGGGAATAACAAATCATGCTCACATAAACTATTGTCTCTAGCTTTCTCTTGTAGCATTAAAAATTATGCTTCATTCTAGTCAATCAGTTTTTATCAAATTGTTATTTCTCATGTAGTTGGAAAGTCTGGTTTTAATTAATCACTTTATTATAAACAGTCCTCTTTCTCTCCACAGGTATATATAGAGATACAGTGGTGGCCAAAATTGTTAGAACACTTGACAAATCTGATTTATTTATTTATTTTGCCTCCAAAACATGATTTAATTTCCTAATGTTCACAAAACATGCAGATGGTTGCTCTGAGCACAACAAATATCAAATGAAGTGAGTCATACTCTTTTTTATCCACTTTTAACTTTAATATTTGGTATGTCCACATTTTGTAGTCTTTGGTTTTTGGCTTAGAATTGAGGTTTAGCAACAGTCAACAGGCTGACAGGATTGTGGGCTGAGAATTATTCAACTCCAGTTCAATGTGTCAGAATTTATTTGCATCATTATTTATGAGTCAAATTAGGTTAAGCAGTACCTCAGCTTTGACTGGCTGATTATAGATCAGATTGCATTTCATTTATACCTTCAGTTCTGCGAGGCTCTACAGAACTGAGTCAGACCGAAGTGTCAGAAATAATGATGGGTAAGCCATCCCTTTGGGGAAACCCTCACGAACCAAACGTGTGTGATACAACATTTGACTGCCGCCTTCATCCTCCCATCATCCTCTTTATTGCAGACATTAATTCTCGCTCTGTTGGTCCTTTTAGCAGCCCACTTCTGACATAAAAGCTCATTGACCGCCGTCTGACAGCAGTCTGGGATAAGACGCTGTCTTAGTATGATTCAGAGAACCATCTGACATGATCTCGCCCTTGCAGATTCTCTGGATTTGAAGGCCAGCTTTGTTCCTATAGGAACCTTTTATACAAGCTATTACAAATATTTTTCTGAACACTGTAATTTTGGTGTTGTACGTAATTTTCAGCTACCTTTACTCTAAAAACTTTAACAATTTCTTATTTATTAGAATTTCTGACAATACATAAATAAATAAATAAATAATAAATAAAACTGTATTATATAAGAATTATACATATTTGTTTATATGGTATAGCCAAGTAATGCAAATATGCAAATAGAAATGTGCATATGTGCATATATCATAAAAAATGAAAATGAATTAATTTAAACTATTCACAATTTTTATATGCTCTGCATTTACAAAGTTCTACACAAATTGCGTTTGACAAGCTTTTAAATATTTGTGTTAAAACAAATGTAGCTTCAGATAAGAATTAGGCTGAAATAAAGCATTCTGCATTAAATTGATCAGTTCTCCCTTTCTAGATTAACCAAGAAAATAATGATTACAATGTATTACCCAGGATGATAATGTGAAAGCAGTTATATACAGTAATGGAACTGTAAAAGTAGGGTTTTGATGTACATTTGAAAATGAAAGATACAGCACAGTATCATATTATTGGCAGGTTTAATAATGTCACACACACAGTTCTGTGAGAAATGAAATGAATTGCTTTATTTGATACATTATTGATCATTTTAGAGTGTCTTAAATCTACTTGAGAGCACCCATGCAGAGTGTATTGAATTGATTTGTACCGGTGAGTGATCAGAGCCTGGAAATTGTGAGTCTAACATGGATATTGGAGGGCCCAATAGATTCCCATCTCTCTGTAATAAGCTTGTGAAATACCCATCCACAGATCCAGGATCAGTGCTGCACTCTTGCCTATAATGGGAAAGATAATGACAGACTGGAATCACTGATGCCAAACATACTGGTGTATCTCCCAGACAGGATCCCCTGTGAGTGTGAGATGAAAAGGAGGTGTAATTAGCCAGTCGGATTTACAAATGTTCCCACCGGGTGCCTGGACACGGCATGCATACCAGCTGGATTCAGAAGCACATTCTTTTCCCACTGATGGATGCTTCAGATTATGAATAGATGCTTGAAAAGAGCTGTGGAAAATGTTTTAATTTTAACAGAAAAGGGCCACAAGTCCCATTAACATATATGGTGACATTATTAATATGTATTTTACTGTAAAATGAATGCTGTCAAATCTATGTTTTTTGTAAGTAAAAAATAGTTATACTGTAAAAGTCACTGTGATGTGAGTATATTTTATTTAAATAATTTAATTTACTTTTATTTTTGTTATCAGTAATGTAAATTATTGTTTTTTATTACATTTTCTTTTATGTAGTTAATGCTTGTTGATTTATTTTAGTTACCCTGATGGCGTTTTGTCTGTGTGTATTACTGGGCACCATCAAAAATGTGAGTATTGGCCTTTATTTACGGACAGGCCACTTACAATGAATTTTTATTCATTACACAAATTTTTATTGTACCACTTGCATTATTATTGTGGTTATCAGTCTATTTTATGATAAAAGGTAGATAACTTGTTATGTAAATATTTGATCATATACAGTTTATACGAAGTTATAACATATACATGCCGCAATATGCCATTCAAACTTTGTCAGAAACTATTTCTGGCAACAGCAGCTGCCATTTGTATGCCATACATTTAACAGGACATTTTTATATTGATTAAAACGTTTTGTATGGTGATTTTTTTTTACTGAAATTGATGCATTCCATCTGCTTTCATATGCTTCTTGATTAACAATTCAGCTGAGTGAATTATTCAGTGACTCCCGCATTATCACTCAGTAACAATGTAAAAAACATTGCATTTCATTACAGAAAAAAACATTGCATTTTTGCCATGTTTACCATTCATGTCTGTCCAGAATTAGGAAAACAGAGAAGCAGAGTGATAAACAGTGAAATGCCCAAGTGTTGTTGGACTTTTAAAAGCACTTTTGAACGTGCCTGACATTCACTCTGTCTCAAATTGAGCCAAAATACTTGGCAAATATGATGCTGTGAGGCTGGTTTTTGCAAACTCATTCAGAGCTCCAGTTCCTCCAACAGTCATTGAACTGAGGGAAACCGTTCTGACTTGGACCAAAGGCCGATTAGCCACTGATATGAATGTACATGAAACGATCACTTGAATGAAGGGGCAGAATGGATGTTTATTATGGTTTCCGATGGTTTATGTAAAAACTTTAGCTAATGAATTCTAGTTTATTCACTTTAAATGCTTTAGACATTACATTCACATTATCATTGGGTGCATTAAAACATAAATGCAGATGTGTTATACAATTTTTACATAAACAAACTCGTGGATTGAACTAGTTTGTTGAAAAAAACTGTCCAAAGAGCCAATAATCAGATTTCTCTGTTGCCATAGATGACAATAATGTTGTAAATAATGTTGTAAATAAAAAATACCAGGAGCCTCAGTTATTAATTTTGTGTTTCTCAATATGCTTTTGTTTTATTCTCAAAAATGGGCAACTGTTGTCTAGCATTTTATAAATAATTAAGCACTTTAGATACGGTTAAGGAAGATACGGTTTAGATACTTAAGGAAGATTAAGGAAAAGAGTCCAACACCGTGGTACAATGAACACACTCGCGCCCTAAAGAGAGCAGCCCGGATAATGGAGCGCAGCTGGAGGAAAACTAATCTAGAGGTATTTTGTATTGCTTGGCGGGAAAGTACCCTATCCTATGAAAAGCATTAAAAACCACTAGATCTGATTACTTTTCGTCTCTTTTAGAAGAAAACAAATATAACCCCAGGGATTTATTCAATACAGTGGCAAAATTAACAAAAAATAAAGCATCAACAGGTGTTGACATTTCCCAACAGCACAGCAGTAATGACTTTATGAACTATTTTACTTCCAAAATCGATACTATTAGAGATCAAATTGTAACCATTCAGCCGTCAGCTACAGCACCACATCGAAATAGTACAATGTAGATCCCCTGAGGAACAATTCTACTCATTATCTATTATAGGAGAGGAAGAATTGTATAAACTTGTCAAATCAGCTAAACCAACAACATGTATGTTAGACCTATTCCATCTAAACTACTAAAATAGCTGCTTCCAGAAGTCATAGATCCTCTTTTGGCTATTATTAACTCATCATTGTCATTAGGATATTTTTAATTGGCTGTTATTAAGCCTCTCATTAAAAAAACACAACTTGATCCCAAAGATCTAGTTAACTACAGACCGATCTCGCATCTCCCTTTTCTGTCAAAGATACTAGTAAAGGTAGTATCCTCACAATTATATTCCTTCTTAGAGAAAAAAATTATATCTGTGAGGATTTCCAGTCAGGATTTAGACCATATCATAGTACTGAGACTGCTCTCACTAGATTGGTAAATGACCTGCTCTTCTCATCCGTTCGTGGTTGTATCGCTCTATTAGTGCTACTGGATCTTAGCACTGCGTTCGAACACTATCGATCACAACATTCTTTTGAATAGACTAGAAAACTTTGTTGCATTAGTGGAAGTCCATTAGCATGGTTCAAATCGTACTTATCTGACTGCCATCAATTCGTAGCAGTGAATGAAAGGTATAATATTGATCACAAGTGCAGTATAGAGTACCTCAAGGCTCAGTACTAGGGCCATTACTTTTCACGCTTTACATGTTACCCTTGGGAAATATCATCAGGAAACACAGGGTTAGCTTTCACTGTTATGCTGATGATACTCAGCTCTATATTTCTTCACGGCCTGGTGAAATACACCAAATTGAGAAACTTATGGAATGCATAGTCAATATAAAAACCTGGATGACGAGTAATTTCTTACTGCTAAATTCTGAAAAAACAGAGGTGTTAATTATCAGACCTAAAACCCCACAAGTAATAACCTAAAACACTGTCTAACACTTGATGGCTGCTCTGTCGATTCTTCATCATCAGTCAGGAACCTAGGTGTGCTATTTGATAGCAATCTCTCCTTTGACAGCAATGTTTCTAGCATTTGTAAAACTACATTTTTTCATCTTAAAAATATATCTAAACTGAGACGTATGTCAATGTCAAATGCAGAAATAAAATGTTTATTCATGAGTTTATGGCCTCAATAGATTGCTTAATAAACAAACTACAGATGGTTCAAAATGCATAAGAGTCCTTACTAGAACCAGGAAGTATGACCACATTAGCCCGGTCCTGTCGACACTGCACTGGCTCCCTATTAAACATCGTATAGATTTCAAAATCTTGTTAATTACTTATAAAGCCCTGAATGGTTTAGCTCCTCAGTACTTGAGTGAGCTCTTATCGCATTATAGTCCTCCGCGTCCACTGTGTTCTCAAAACTCTGGCCATTTGATATAACAAGTAAATTGTGTAAATAAACTGAAAACATGGTAATAGTATTATACAACATTGGTAACACTTTAGTATAGGGATGAATTCTCACTATTAATTGGTTGCTTATTAGCATGCCTAATGTTAAAATATTAGCTGTTTATTAGTACTTATAATGCACATATTCTGCACGACCATATTCTACATCCCTAATCCTACCCAATACCTAAACTTAACAGCTACCTTACTAACTATTAATAAGCAGCAAATTAGGAGTTTATTGAGGCAAAAGCTCTAGTTAATGGTTTGTTAATAGCGATAATTGGACCTTAAAATAAAGTGTGACCACAATTGTTAATTTCTTTACAAAAAATAAAAAAGAATGCATTTCTCTGAAGAATATATTTATTGTACCAGTCTGGTAGCTTCTCATTTTTTGTGTGCAGTATCCATCCGGCAGCCAGTGAACAGATTGTAGGCATCCCAATGGTGTGCCATCTGAGGCTGAGACTAGCCATGAGCTATCACCATTGTGCCCTTGAGCAAGGCACTTAACCCCAGGTTGCTCCAGAGGCTTTTCCCTCAAATAAGCTGCTAACAGAAGAATAATCTGCTAAATGACCGATTACTTCCAAAATCTGAAGTTATTTGTACTGCAAAATTACATGTTTTTTGACCTTCATGGAATACCGTGAAGAGCAGATGTCTGCGCACTGATTGTTTAAATTATAACTCTGCAGGGATGCTGCAGCTTAGACCACTTGTTTGTCATCAGGGGACTGATTGAATCTGGCTGCATGAAAATAGCATCTGTAATTATTGTTAAGGTTGTTACTGATTTTAAAGGTCATTCGTTTTAAATTATCTTTCACTGCAATTTCAAATTTAGTTTAATTTCAGTTTAGTTGCTAAAGTTGCTAAAATCACAGTCAATTGTGTTAATATAAAGGGATTTTCTCTATTGATTTTTCTCAGGTGTTTTACCAGTATTTTGTGTTGCAGTTTAAGGTTGAAGGAAAAGGTACTGGTCATCTATCTGTCTATTAAGCTACTGTATTGATTGATTAATTATTTTTCAGTTGTTTATTCAGCCAATCAAATGCCCTTATTGGTAATTAATGTGTGTCGTCTGTGTCTACATATATAGGACTGTACCATAGGTTGGGTTTTTGTGAGGACTTTTTGAGACATCATATCACTTAAGGGGAATTTCTTCACATATCTGAGTTCTTTTGAAGCTGCTACTTTTTCAACACCGTTCTTTTGAAGGAGCTAAAATTCAAAGCGATATGTGTGGCTCACACCTCAAAAAACTCCATTCATATACAGTGACATACGTCGAAGGAAGCGTCATGCTGTGAGGCGTCTTTATATCAGCAGATACTGGTCATCTTGTTAAAACTGAAAGAATGGATGGAGAGAATAACAAAACTACAAGGGAACAAAAACCTTCATAAGAACCTGCTTCTTTTCAGCAGAACAATAACCCTGGAAATAAATTAAAAAATAAAAATTTTTTTTCCACAAATGAAAAGTGTGCATTATTTATTCACCCTCATGCTGTTACAAATCATATTCGATATTTTTTTTTCTGTTCTGCTACCTGCAGCTCTTATCCAAGTACTAACATTCAGATCATAGTCAAGCTCCTTCACTGACAAAAAGCCCAATCGTAGTCTACATAACTTAAAAATGAGATGAAATTACACATGTAACCAGTAGGTCTTTAAGTATTTACTGTACTTAAAGCTGCAATTACTACAAAAGGTGGTTCTTCACACATTTTTGTGATATATGAATATCAGAAAAATCAGGATTTAACAGGATACAGGTTACAGTTTTAACTCATTCGAAATGCTTATGCTTAATGTTACACTGTCAGATATGCAAAATCAATTTGTCCTATCTCTTGCTCTGGCTACTGTGTATAGACTGCCAGAGCCATATACAGATTTTCTAAAATAATTAGCAGATTTCCTCTCAAACCTATTGTTTAATGTTGAAAAAGCACGAATTATTGGAGATTTTAACATTTACGTTGATAATACAAATCATGCGTTAGGACTTGTGTTCACTGACCTAATAAATTATTTTGGAGTCAGTAAAGCAAAACGTCACAGTACAGCCCACTCATCGTTTTAATCATATGCTAGATTTAATTATATTGCATGGAATTGATCTTACTGATATAGATATAATACCTCAAAGTGATGATGTTACTGACAATTTTCTTGTATCGTGCATGCTGCATATTACTGATATTAACTATATGGCTCCGCGTTATCGTCCAGGCAGAACTATTGTTCCAGCCACTAAAGACAGATTCACAAATAACCTGCCTGATTTAAACTGCTCTGTATGCCCATAAATACAAATGAACTAGACAAAATTACAAGCAACATGGGCACTATCTTCTCTAATTTGTTAGAAACTGTTGCCTCCATCAAATTAAAAAAAGGTTAGAGAAAAACGTGCTGCACCATGGTACAACAGTTAAACCTATTCTCTCAAGAAATAAACTCATAATCTTGAGCGCAAATGGAGAAAAAGTCCAGTCAAGTCATCTTTATTTATTTTGCGCTTTAAACAATACAAATTGTAGCAAAGCAACTGCACAATATAAAAATAGGAAAATAGTGTGTCAATAATAATAAAAACAGACTAATATTAGCATAGATGTCAATCTTCTTACGATGTAACAAGTGCATTGTGTTTTATGGGAAATGCTCCCGGTTCCGGTTGACCTAATTAATGCAGCCTAACAATCCTTTAACAGATTTGAATATTAGAAGTGTATTAGTGTGTTAAGTGTATGCCAGGTTAAAGAGATGGGTCTTTAATCTAGATTTAAACTGACAGAGTGTGTCTGCCTCCCGAACAGTGTTAGGTAGATTGTTCCAGAGTTTGGGCGCTAAATAGGAAAAAGATCTGCTGCCCGCAGTTGATTTTGATATTCTAGGTATTTTCAAATGACCTGAGTTTTGAGAACGAAGTAGACGTGGAGGACTATAATGGGATAAGAGCTCACTCAAGATCTGAGGAGCTAAACCATTCAGGGCTTTAAAAGTAATAAACAAGATTTTAAAATCTATACTGTGTTTAATAGGGAGCCAGTGCAGTGTTGACAGAACCGGGTTTGTTATTAAGCGTGCAGAACATTCACCCAATAAAGCATTACAATAATCTAACATTGAGGTTATAAACGCATGAATTAACATTTCTGCATTTGACATTGAGTGCATAGGTCTCAGTTTACATATATTTTTTAGATGAAAAAAATGCAGTTTTACAAATGCTAGGAACATGGCTGACAAAGGAGAGATTGCTATCAAATAGCACACCTAGGTTCCTGACTGATGATGAATAATCGACAGAGCAGCCATCAAGTGTTAGAGAGTGTTCTAGGTTATTACTTGTGGGGGTTTTAGGTCCGATAATTAACACTTATGTTTTTTTCAGAATTTAGCAGTAAGAAATTACACATCATCCACTTTTTTATATCAACTATGCATTCCATAAGTTTCTCAATTTGGTGTGTTTCACCGGGCTGTGAATAAATATAGAGCTGAGTATCATCTTCATAACACATCATAACATCATTGTCATTCTAATGAGAGCAGTCTCAGTACTATGAGATGGTCTAAATCCTGACTGGAAATCCTCACAGATATCATTTTTCTCTAAGAAGGAATATAATTGTGAGGCTATTTTTTTCTAGTATCTTTGACAGAAAAGGGAGAATTGAGATTGGTCTTTAGTTAACTAGATCTTTGGGGTCATGTTGTGTTTTTTTATGAGAGGCTTATTAACAGCCAATTTAAATGTTTTGGGGACATATCCTAATGACAATGAATAATTAATAAAAGCCAAAGAGGATATAGGACTCAGTGTTCCTTTGGCTCAGTGGTAGAGCATTGCGTTAGCAGCGCAAACGGTTGTGGGTTTAATTCCCAGGGAACACACATACTGACAAAAAATGTATAGCCTGAATGCACTGTAAGTAGCTTTAGATAAAAGTGTCTGCTAAATGCATGAATGTAAATGTAAATGACTTCTGGAAGCACCTATTTTAGTAGTTTAGATGGAATAGGGTCTAACATACATGTTGTTGGTTTAGCTGATTTAACAAGTTTATACAATTCTTCCTCTCCTATAGTAGAGAATGAGTGGAATTGTTCCTTAGTGGATCTACAGTACACTATTTGATGTGATGCTGTAGCTGAAGGCTGCATGGTTACAATTTGATCTCTAATAGTATTGATTTTGGAAGTAAAATAGTTCATAGAGTCATTACTGCTGTGCTGTTGGGAAATGTCAACACCTGTTGATGCTTTATTTTTTGTTAATTTTGCCAGTGTATTGAATAAATACCTGGGGTTATGTTTGTTTTCTTCTAAAAAGAGACGAAAAGTAATCAGATCTAGCAGTTTTTAATGCTTCTCTATAGGATAGGGTACTTTCCCGCCAAGCAATACCAAATAACTCTAGTTTTATTTTCCTGCAGCTGCGCTCCATTTTCCAGGCGGCTCTCTTTAGGGCACGAGTGTGCTCATTATACCACGGTGTTGGACTATTTTCCTTAATCTTCTTTAAGCGTAAAGGAGCAACCGTATCTAAAGTGCTAGAAAAGAGAGAGTACATAGTTTCTGTTACATCATCAAGTTTTTCTGCCTTGTTGGATACGCTGAGGAATTGAGATAAATCAGGAAGATTTGTGGTAGAAGTGATGGTTCTACGATACTTGTAACAAGGAGTTGAATTTACAGCTTTAGCTATATGGAGTTTACACAAGACTAGATACTGATCTGATCTGATATATCATCGCTTTGCTACAGAATTTCAACACCATTAACATAAATTCCATATGACAGTATTAAATATGGAGTAGGATTTCGACAATAAGTAGGTCCTGACACGTGTTGTCTAACCCTGATAGAGTTCAGAATGTCTAGGAATGCTGATCCTAATGCATCTTTTTCATTATCAACGTGGATATTAAAATCACCCACAGTTAAGACTTTGTCTGCAGCCAGCACTAACTCTGATAGAAAATCACCAAATGCTTTAATAAAAAAGGCCTGTATGCAGTCGCCAGTACAAACATCACTGGGGATTTATCATTAATAACTTTTCTCTAGATAAAGTTATATGCAGCACAATTACCTCAAAGGAGCTATACTTAAAGCCTGTCTTCTGATAAATACTAAGAATATTGCTATAAATTGTAGCAACACCTTCCCTTTTGACTTTTAGAAGTGGCTAATTTTTATAACAGTAGTCTTGGGGGGGGGGGGGGGGTCGACTCGTTTAAAATAATGTATTAGTCTGGTTTGAAAACTAACTAGGAAGTCTTTAGAATTGCGTGGAAAAACAATATGTCCAGCTATAGACAGGCTCTAAAAGCTGCCAGGACCGAGCATATCCGCAAACTCATAGATAATAACCAAAACAATCCAAGGTTTTTATTTAGCACAGTGGCTAGATTAACACATAAACAGATGTCACCCGATCTAAATATTCCCTCACAGTTTAATAGTAATGACTTTATGAATTTATTCACTGATAAAATAGATAACATCAGAAATGCAATAACAAATGTAGATTCTACAGTGTCTACTACTTAAGCTTCATTCATCGCACTCAAAGAAAAACTGCAGTGCTTTACAACTATAGGACAGGATTAGCTAAATAAACTTATCACTGCATCTTAACCAACAACATGTTTATTAGATCCTGTACCCACTAAATTGTTGAAAGAGTTGTTACCTGTAGCAGAAGAACATTATTAACTCATCGTTATCTTTAGGTCACGTCCCAAAAGCATTCAAGCTGGCGGCTATTAAGCCTCTTATTAAGAAACCAAAACTAGATAATTTTGAACTGGCAAATTACAGACCATTTCAAATCTTCCGTTTATGTCTAAAATCTTAGAAAAGTTGTGTCTGCTCAATTGTTCTCATTCTTGCAAAATAAAATGATATCTATGAAGATTTTCAGTCAGGTTTTAGGCCCCATCATAGCACAGAAACTAAACTTATTAAAATTACAAATTACTTGCTTCTTGCGTCAGACCAAGACTGCATCTCATTGCTAGTAATTGCAAGCTATAGATCATGACATACTCATAGATCGATTACAAAACTATACAAGTATTCAAGGGCAGGGTTTAAGATGGTTTAGATCCTACCAGTCTGATCGCTACCACATTGTTTTTTTAAACAGGGAGTCATCTCAATTATCACCAGTAAAGTATGGCGTTTCACAAGGATCTGTCCTAGGTCCGCTGCTATTTTCAATATACATGTTGCCCCTTGGTAATATTATTAGAAAATACGGGATTAGTTTGCATTGTTACGCTGATGATCCTCTACTATATATCTCAACAAGACCAGATGAAACTTCTAAATTATCTAAGCTAATGGAGTTTGTTAAAAATTTAAAAGATTGGATGACCAATAATTTTCTCCTATTAAGTTCAGATATTACTTATTGGAAATATACAAAAACATTACACAGAATCTCTTGGATCACAATTTGCAACTAGACGGATGTCCTGCTGCTTCCTCTACAGTCAAAAATCGGGGTGTTATATTATACAGCAACTTATCTTTTGAAAATCATATTTCCCATGTTACAAAAACAGCATTATTCCATCTTAGAAACAATGCCAAGCTACGGAACATGTTAACTGTTTCTGATGCAGAAAATCTAGTTCATGCATTCATGACCTCTAGACTGGACTATTGTAATGCACTGCTAGGTGGTTGTCCTGCATCTTCAATAAACAAGCTACAGATATTACAAAATGCTGTGGCTAGAGTCCTTACCAGGTCGAGAAAATATCAAGGTTCAAGGTTCTTTTATTCGTCACATACTCAATTATACAGGATATAATCAGTAGTGAAATGTATATCAGGACAGGTTCGCTCAATGGACAGTGCAAAAAAAAAAAAAAAAATTAAACATAACACAAGAGAATATATATAAATATAGGTAAGAATAAAATAAAAACAAGAAACAAAATAAGGGGTAAAATGTGCAATGAAATAAAATGTGCAATACAGTATACTGTGGACTTAATAAATAATAATATAAACAGGGATGTGCAGAGGAATGTGCAAACAGCAAGAAGAATGTGCAAACATGGTTGTACTGGGTATGTACACATTAAATTGAGTCATGTAAATGTAAATATTATGAGACCGTTTGAGTTTAGGAGCCTGATGGCCTGAGGGAAGAAGCTCCTCCTCAGTCTCTCAGTTTTTGCCATCATGCTCCGGAAGCGCTTGCCAGATGGCAGTAAAATGAAAAGATGTTTACCGGGGTGATTTGAGTCCTTGATGATTTTTACAGCGTTTGAGGTAGATGTCCTGCAGAGAGGGAGGAGCAGACCCTGAGATCCGCTGAGCTAAGCGCTCAACTCTCTGCAGAGCTTTTCAGTCCTGGTTTGTGGCGTTACTATACCACACTGAGATGCACTGAGTCAATACACTTTCTATGGCCCCTGAATAGAAAGCTTTCAGGATAGCTGGTGAGACCCTGAATTTCCTCAGCTGTTGCAGATGGTACAGTCTTTGCCTGGCTTTCTTGACCTGTTTTTGAATGTGTGCAGTCCAAGTCAGGTCCTCGGAGATGTTTACACGAGGTACTTGAAGCTGCTCACCCTCTCCACAGGGGTCCCACTGATCACAAGAGGAGTGTAGGGCCGCTGCTGTCTTATCCTGAAGTCCACGATCAGCTCTTTAGTTTTGCTCATGTTCAGAGAGAGACAGTTGTCCTGCCACCATGATTTAAGTCTCTCTACCTCTTCCAAGTATACGGTCTCATCATTGTTGGAAATGAGGCCCAGAACCACAGTATCATCAGCAAATTTAACAATAGAGGTGGAGCTGTGAGAGGACACGCAGTCGTGTGTGTAGAGAGAGTAGAGCAGGGGACTCAGGACACAGCCCCGTGGGGCTCCTATGTTCAGGGTAATGGAGTTGGAGGTGAACTGGCCCATTTTCACCACTTGTGGTCTGCCGGTGAGGAAGTCTTGAATCCAGTCACAGAGTGAAGTGTTTAGGCCGAGGTCTGAGAGTTTGACAGCTAGCTTGGTGGGGACTATAGTATTGAATGCTGAGCTATAGTCAATGAATAGCAGCCTGACATAGTTGCCATTTTTGCTGTCAATGTGTGTGAGGGAAGAGTGCAGGACCTGAGAGATGACATCATCAGTAGACCTATTTGGGCGGTAGGCAAACTGAAGAGGGTCCAAAGTAGCAGGGATGGAGGAGCAAATGTGTTTCTTTAAAAGTCTCTCAAAAACCTTCATGACTGTTGGTATGAGGGCAACTGGGCGATAGTCATTCAGGCAAGAGGGTTTACTGTTCTTAGGCACAGGAATGATGACAGATTTTTTAAAGGGGGTGGGAACCACAGAGGTAGCAAGGGACTCATTAAAGATGGAAGTAAACAAACCAGCAAGCTGATCAGCGCAGGACCTCAGAACGCGGCCAGTAATCCCATCAGGTCCGGCTGCTTTTCTGACGTTCACTCTCTTTAGTTCCCTCCGAACCTCATCCTCCGATAAGGTGATTACATGATCATCGCTGCTCTGTCTACTGCTTCCTGACGCGCTGATCGGCAAGTCGCGCTGCCGCCATTACATTCAAAGCGGCCGTAGAAGGTTTTTAGCTCCTCGGCCAGCAACGGATCTGCTCACACCTCTGCGGAGGAGTTATTTCCAGAGGAACAGATGGTCTTCAGTCCCTGCCACATGCGTCGAGAGTCATTGAGCTGAAAGTGTGACTCAATTCTCTCCCTGTATCGGAGTTTGGCAGCTCTAACTGCATGTCGGAGAGCATAGCACGATGCTTTGTACTCGCTCATGTTTCCTGACAAAATACCGGCATTGTATGCGACAGTGCGATGGTTAACCGCATCACGGATTGTTCTGTCCACCCACGGTTTTTGATTAGAGAACGTCCTTATTGTTACTGTTTCAGTGGCTTGCTCGGTTAGCATGTTGACAAAGCTTAATGCTACATCCGTGAATTCGCTGACGTCAGATGAACTCACCCGGAACATGTCCCAGTCGACGTCATCAAGAGCTGCCTGTAGCATAGCTTCAGAGTGGGAGGACCAGCGCGTCACTTCCCTCTCCACCGGGGGTTCCTGAACGATCCTTTGTTTATATTCCGGTGTGAGGAAAATGGCGGCATGGTCCGATTTGCCAAAAGCCGGCAGGGAACGAGCTTTGTAGGCATTCTTAAACTGAGTGTAGCAATGATCCAGTGTATTCGGTCCTCTAGTTGGACAGGATACGTGTTGGTGAAAGTTCGGCATGACCTTCTTGAGGTTGGCTTTGTTAAAGTCCCCCGCGATGATAGAGGCAGCGTCAGGGTGTTTATTGATGTAGCCGCTGAGCTCATCGTGGAGTTTGGACAAAGCCAAGCTAGTGTCTGCCTGTGGTGTAATGTAAACGGCAGTAACGACGATTGATGAAAACTCCCGGGGCAGATAGAATGGGCGGCAGATAATGGAGAGATGTTCCAGATGAGGCGAGCAGGAACGCGACAGAATGGAGATATTCCTGGGGTCACACCATTTCTTGTTAATCATGAAACACACTCCACCACCTTTGGTTTTTCCGGCCTCGGCTGTTCTGTCCATCCGTAAAACAGAAAAGTTATCAGACGGCCTTACAGCCGTGTCTGGGACCGACGGCGTGAGCCATGTTTCAGTCAAAAAAAGGATGTTACAGTCCCTAACGTCCCGTTGGAAACTTATCCTGGCTCTAAGATCGTCCATCTTATTCTCCAAGGATTGGACATTAGCGAGCAGAATACTCGGTAGAGGAGGACTGTGAGCCCTTTCCCTCAGTCTGTTGCGGATTCCAGCACGTCCAGCACGTAATATGAATATACATATTACTCCAATTTTATAGTCTCTGCACTGGCTACCTATTAAGTTCTGTATCAGTTACAAAATATTATTACTAATCTTCTATCACGCTACAATACAACCCGCTCCCTAAGGTCGCAAAACTCTGGACTCTTGGTAGTACCTATGATAGCAAAGTCCACTAAAGGAGGTAGAACTTTTTCATATTTGGCTCCCAAACTCTAGAATAGCCTTCCTTATAACGTTCGGGGTTCAGACACACTCTCCCTATTTAAATCTAGATTAAAGACACATCTCTTTAACCAAGCATTCATATCAAATTCACATTATTATGCTTTAGCTTGAGTTGAACAAATACTTTTTGCTTGGATGGAACAACAGCTACACTAATTATGTCTCTATTTGTTTCTCTGTTTCTGCTACGAGATTAACATCCCGTGGAAACTAGGAATTACACAAGCTTCAGTCTGGATCCAACCCTTAAATTATCTGAGATGAACGAACACCTGAGAAGAGATGATGCCAACCCCCTCAGAGGAACTCAGAGGAAGACAACTCTCAGACAGTATACAGAATTAACCAAATGTTGCCATAAGTTAAAAATATTAAGTTTCTACAATATATAAATCCAATGTAGAAACTTAATTTCCTGTAAAGCTGCTTTGCAACGATTGAATCGTAAATACAAATATCTTGAATTGAATTAAATCAAGGCCCATTGTAGTGGATGGTTTATTTTTGGTATTTCACACTAGCTCTTCAAGGATTTGCTACATGCTATGGCAATTAGGTTTGATTTAGCTGTGCCGCTATCTCGCAGCATGCAGACGAGGCGAGGCGAGCGCACCAATTAATCACCAGGTAGAGTCAGAATTGCCCATGTTCTTCTGAACTGCGACTGTACTCATACATCATCCTCAGTATGTCTGCGTCCCTGGATATATAGACTAGGAGCCTGCCCTCTGTTATTGTGACTTGAGGGGCACATTTTGATGACCTTGCAGCAGGAGTGGTTTAAAATAGAGAGGTGATATGCAGAATGACAGGTACGATGACTCTTTTCCATGGAGGTGACACATGAGAGAAGCGGTAAGACTTAACATGTAAAAGCTGATGTTGGGAAAATCATGGTGCGTGAACATTACAAAGAAATGGTAAATCAACATCATACCATACAAGGGAATTCTGACTTGGGGATAATCACAGGAAAAACAACTAACTGGAGACACAGGAGGAAAGCTTCGCAAGTGGTTTCATGACACATTGGACATTATTATGTGTAGAATAAACTTCAACCATTACAATTGTTCATACTGTAAGAGAAAGTAATGTTAAATGCATTAAAGGGGTCATATAATGCTTTTTTAAAGATCATTATTTTGTGTGTTTGGTGTAACAGAATATGTTGGCATGCTTTAATGTTCAAAAAACACATAATATTTAAAATACTGTAAATTATTGCCCCGCCTCTCTCAAACGCTTCGTTTTCTACAAAGTCCCTCCTTCCGACAAGCACAGTCTGCTCTGATTGGCCAACTGACCCAGTGCATTGTGATAGGCCGAACACCACAAGCCGCGTCGGAAATGTAACTCCCCTTTCCATAATCGCGAGCTTCAGCTTTCAAAACAAAATTAAAGACAGTTAATAATGTCCTTAGTTTTACCCTCATTTCAAGCCCGAAAGTGGAACTGAGTCGCCTGACAGACACAGTAATGAAGCTCGTATGTGTTTGCACACAAGCCGCGGTTATGTGTCCTTGCCTCCCTCTCTCACACACACACACACACACACACACACACACACACACACACACACACACACACACACACAAACACACACACCACACCACACACACACACACACACACACACGATGCACAAAGCAGTCAAAAGCAAATACTTAAACTAATAACAAATCATACAGTCGCTGATTCAGAAGCACCAGATTGTCTCAGCAAAGTCAGACTTACCTCCTCTCCTAGGTTCACGAAACTGTCGTCCTTAAAATGCGTTGCTGTTCTGTTGTTAATAACCTTAATGATTCCTAAATGCACTTTATCTACTTTCGGAAGGCCAAATAAAGTGCTTTTGCTTTCACCTAGAAACACACTACGTCTCCCTGTCATGGGTGCTTCAACACTACTGCGGTTACTAAAACCACGCCTTCGTTCTTTGTGTGAACATTTGGGCTGCATTATGCAAATATTTCCACATTGTGACTTAGACATGTGGGGGCGTGTTTGAATGAGCCGTTTTAGGGGGGCAGGGCAGAATCTTAATTCTGATAAAGAATATCTGTTTGGTTTTGAGACTTTAGTCTTTGCAACTTCAGGGATTTTATCTATGCACAATCAGCTTGTATCGCTCCAAAGAGAAAGGAAAACTTGAAATCTCATCATATGACCCCTTTAATATTACCAGTGCTGGGTAGTAACTGATTACATTTATTCTGGATTACGTAATCAGATTCCAAAATGAAGTAAGTGTAGTTAGAGTATATTACATTTTAAAATGCAGAAACACCTCTCAAGCAATTAGAACATTTTTACTGGTTTCACAGCTGTGAAACACCGTGTCTTCATCTGATCCATTGATCTTCAGTAACTGTTGATTCTGGAAGTCTGGACTAAATTAAGACTTCGGGCATGTTATGTCATTGCTGTTTTCATGTTTAAACTTTTTTTCTCATATAATGCAGGGAATTTTTGTAAGTTAAACCCCCTAAAATAAGTAAGTAAGTACAACCTAAATTCTGGAAATATTTGGATGTTTTTTTTTTATTTGAATAAAATTAAAACTAAAATAATTTCAAATCACAAGCGCAAATATTGTATTCACAATAGACCATAGATAACATAACATGTTTAAATTGAGAAAATGTGAAATGTTATGCACAAAATGAGCTCATTTCAAATTTGATGCTGTTATGTGAAGCAGACTCAAACAGAAGGTTAGTTCAGTAACAGGTGTTTATTTACAAAAGTGGATCAAAGCTGACTGGATACGGTGAGTAGAGACAGTGATAGCCCAGTTTGGAGTGCGATGAGAGAGTGATACGATATCCTTGTCTTGACAGGTATACCAGGAACTATGAGCAAGGACACACACCTCACACAACCGGATTCCGGAGCAGAACACTGGAGCTGACAGACTGGGAACACTGGAGAACACTCGCTGGAGAGAAACACTGGAGTGAGTACACAAGGAGGTAAGTTGCCAGTAATTCGCAGAGATGTCGAAAGCAGTCCACTTCGTATCAACGCTTCAAATCAACAAAAGTAAACGAGATCGGATACTGGAGTGCAGTGAGGTGTGCGTTTAAGTAGGGGTGGTGATGAGGTCTGAATGAGGTGCAAGTGTGCTCAATGAAGGTTCAGGTGGAGCCAGGTGCGGGCGTGCTTTGAGAATGGAGGAATGACAGACAGATCCGGGAGAGATGCCTGCAACAGGTCTCAAAATAGTTGGGACGGTGGCATGTTTAACATGGTGTAGCATCTCCTCTTCTTTTCAAAACTGTTTGAAGATGTCTGGGGTTATACGTTTCTGGAGTTTTGGTGTTGGAATGTGGTCCCATTCTTGCCTGATGTAGGTTTCCAGCTGCTAAAGAGTTTGTGGTCGTCTTTGACATACTTTTTGTATAATGATATGCCAAATGTTCTCTGTAGGTGAAAGATCTGTACTGCAGGCAGGCCAATTCAGCACCCACACTCTTCTACTACGAAGCCATGCTGTTGTAATAGCTGCAGTATGTGGTTTTGCATTGTCTTACTAAAATACACAAGGCCTCTGCCCCTCTGCCCAGCCTCCAATAACTTTACACCTCCAGAGTGAAGAAAAGGGCTAAGAAAGTCACTCTGGACCCCTCACAGCCAGCTCACTTTCTCTTTGAACTGTTGCCCTCTGGCCGGCCCTACAGATCACTGAGCACCAAAACAGCCAGACACAAGAACAGTTTTTACTCCCAGGCCATATCCCACCTGAACAACACATAACACAATGCAACACTCATGAAATGAGCTTATTTAGTGGATAAATATATAAAATGTATCTGTTTAAACATGTGTTACATTATCTATGTTCTATTGTGATTAAAATATTGGCTCATGTAATTTGAAGGTATTTTAGTTTTCACTGTATTAAAATAAAAAATAAAAACATCCCAACATTTCCGGAATTCAGGATGTAAATAAATACATTTATAATAATAATAAATTATTTGAAGTAAAGTTAATATTTAACAACACATCAAATGTTTACAGTTCTCTGATGTCTATTAATGTTCACAAACAGTACAGGTAAACAAATAAAATATTTATAGTTTTAGCATTCGAGTGTTTACATAATATATATATATATATTTATTTATTTATTTAGTCATTTAGCAGACGCTTTTATACAAAGCGACTTACAAATGAGGATATTATAGAAGCAATCAAAACCAACAAAAGAGCAATAACATGCAAGTGCCATTACAAGTCCTGGTTAGCCTAACGCAGTACACGTAGGAAGGATTTTTTTTTTTTTTTAAAACTAGTATAAAATATAGAAACATTAAAACTTAGTGTTAGTTTTAACAAGAAAAGCTAGCAGTTAGAGAATAAATATGCAATGATAGAGGGTCAAATGTTTGTGTTTTTTTAAATAAAAAGAATCAAAAGAATAAAATAAATTTAGAATAGAGAGTGCTAGAGTTAGAGGGTAAAATAAAGATGGAAGAGATGTGTTTTTAGCCGTTTCTTGAAGATGGGTAAGGATTCAGCTGCTCGGATTGAGTTAGGGAGGTCATTCCACCAGATGGGAACAGTAAATGAAAAAGTCTGTGAAAGGGATTTTGTGCCTCTTTGGGATGGTACAGTAATGCGTCGTTCACTTGCAGAATGCAAGCTTCTAGAGGGCACATAAGTCTGAAGTAATGAATTTAGGTAAAGGGTGCAGAGCCAGAGGTGGTTCTGTAGGCAAACATTAATGCTTGAATTTAATGCGAGCAGCTATTGGTAGCCAGTGCAAATTGATGAACAGAGGTGTAACGTGCATTCTTTTCGGCTCATTAAAGATTAATCTTGCAGCAGCGTTTTGGATTAATTGTAGAGGTTTGATGGAACTGGCTGGAAGACCTGCCAAGAGAGCATGCAATAGTCAAGTCTGGACAGAACAAGAGCCTGAACAAGGAGTTGTGTTGCATGTTCTGAGAGAAAGGGCCTGATCTTCTTAATATTATATAATGCAATTCTACAGACCGGGCAGTTTTAGTAATGTGGTCTTTGAAATTCAGCTTATCATCAATCACAACTCCAAGGTTTCTGGCTGTTTTTGAAGAGCTATGGTTGATGAGCCTAATTGGAAGGTGAAATTGTGATGAAAAGATGGGTTTGCTGAAACCAACAAGCAGTTCTGTCTTAGCTAGGTTTAGTTGAAGTGATGGTCCTTCATCCAGCTAGAAATGTCCGCTAGACATGCTGAGATGCGAGCAGCTATCGTCAGATCATCAGGATGGAATGAAGGTAGAGTGAGTGTCATCAGCATAGCAGTTATGAAAAGCCATGTTTATGAATGACAGAACCTAGTGAAGCCATGTAGACAGAAAGAGAAGTGGTCCAAGAACTGAGCCCTGTCCACCCCTGTAGCTAGATGTTGCGACTTGGATACCTCACCTCTCTCAAGATACTTTGAAACCTATCTGAGAGTAATGTCAAACCACTGGAGTGCGGTTCCTGAGATGCCCTTTCTCAATAGGGTTGACAGGAGGATCTGGTGGTTGACCGTATCAAAAGCAGCAGACAGATCCAGCAATATAATTAATGAAGACTGGAAGCGTTCTTGCAAGTCTTAGATCTTCAACAACTGAGAGCAAAGCATTTTCGGTGAATGTCCACTTCTGAAGCCAGATTGGTTACTGTCCAGAGGTTGTTCTGTGTGAAAAGGCAGTGACAAATAAATAAATATATATATATATATATATATTATATATACAGTATGTTTACATTTTTATGACTTGATCAATTAGATTTTACAACCACCTGCAGTTCTTAGATTAAGCCAAGTTTGGGAAACCCTAGTGTAATGTAATGTTTAATGTATTATATATATATATATATATATATATATATATATATATACATATATACAGTCATGGCCAAAAATATTGGTAAATATTTACATTTATGCATTTAGCAGACACTTTTATCCAAAGCGACTTCAGCAGATTCAGGCATTCAGGCTATACATTTTTTCAGTATGTGTATTTCCTGGGAATTGAACCCACAACCTTTTGCACTGCTAACGCAATGCTCTACCACTGAGCCACAGGAACATATAAATATGGAAATATGATCAAAGAAGGCTGTGAAAATGAATCTGCATTGTTAATCATTTTAACTTTTTTTAATTAAAAGAAATCTAACCTTTCATTGATAATACAAATTTAAAATGGGGGGGATATCATTATGAAATAAAACAAATTCTCAAATACACGTTGGACACAAATTTTGGCACCCCTAGAAATTCTTACGAGTAAAATATATCTGAAGTATATTCCCAGTCATATTCACAATTTTGAGCACTCCAGGGTGATTATGAATATGAAATTATCCAGCCATTGCTTCCTGTTTCACAGAAATATAAGTAGGAGGGAAAACAAAGCCCAAATTCCCTTAATCATCCATCACAATGAGAAAAACCAAGTGGCTAAAGACTCTCCAAGGAACACAGCTGGAAAATTGTAGAAAATAGTTGAGTCTCTGGGTCAGAAAACCTTTTAAAAAAATGGTCAAACAGCACCTACATCACCACATGTTGTTTGGGAGGGTTTAAAAAAATAATATACTAGCTCATCCAAAAACAAACTTCAGGATATTCAGTTATCAGACACGACTGGAACTTCAAATGGGACTGGCTTCTATGATCAAATGAAACAAAAAAAAATGCTTTTTAGCAGCAAACACTGCTAAAGAGGGGTTTGGTGAACACAGGGATAAAAAGTGCCTCATGTGTACAATTAAAAATACTGCTGTATTTTTGATGTTGTGGGCCTATATTTCTGCTGGAGGTCCTGGACATCTTGTTTAGACACATGACATCATGGATTCTATCAAATACCAACAGATAAAAAAAAATAAACAAGTGACTGACTATGTTAGAAATCTTTTAATGGGCAATGTCTGGATCTTCCAACCATACAATAATCCAAACCAAACCACAAAACCAAGCTTCTGCTAGGCCATTCCAGTCCTTTGACCTGAACCCATATAGAAAATGAGTGAGGTGAACTGAAGAGAAGAAGCACCATCATGGACTGTGAATCTAAAGGGGTCCTGGAGTTATCTGGATGAAGGAATGGTCTCTGATCTCTTGTCAGTCTTCTCTACCCTCATCAGGCATTATAGGAGAAAATTTAAAGCTATTAAACTGGCAAATGGAGGTTTCAAAAAGCCGTTAATTGTGGCCAAAGTGTATTAGAGAAAAATATTTATTTCATAATGATACCCCTCCCCATTTTAAATCCAATGAAAGGTTAGATTTTTGTTAATTTTTTTTTATAAAATATCAAAAGGATTAACGATGCAGTTTAATTTTCACAACCTTCTTTGATCATATTTACCAAGGGTGCCGATTTTTTTGGCCATGACTATATATATATATATATATATATATATTTGTGTGTGTGTGTGTGTGAAGAGTTAATTTGCAAAAAAGCTAACTAAGACAATAAAACACAATAAAAAACATGATAAAATAATAAAAAACATGGTTTTTAGTTTCTGTTTTTGCAAATAAACTCTTCACATGTTCTTTCCCTTTTTTTTTTTATGTCAATATTGTACATTTAATCATAAGTTTAAAACAAGTTAGATTTAAAAAAATAAATCTAAAAGGAAGTGAGATTACATTACTTAAAATTAGTAACATTTTAAACTACAAACCACAGAATAAACTGGAAAATCTTTACCCACTTTATGTATGTATGTATATTTTTGGTCATGCACTCTAAAGCCATTTATTTTACGGTTTTCACTCTCTA
>CM049812.1:19296275-19457350 GCA_027422405.1 Ptychobarbus kaznakovi | reverse complement strand
CAGTAGGATGTTTCATGTTATTTCTTGTGATGCATTGAGGAGATTTGCATAAAACTAGGATGTTCTGCATTCAGGGGTTTATAAATTTGGTGACCTGAAATCCAATGCCATTTTGAAAGTCTACTGTATAGTTATATTTGTTTAGTTTCAATTTATCCGTTTTTCAAATTGTCTGTGTAACAGTTCATAGATCAATTGTAGACCCAATATTTTTCAAGCAAAAGTATTTAACCAAAAGTACCAAAGTAAACTACACTCTCAAAACGGATGTGTTAAAAACAACACAACCTGTGTTATATCTTAACACACCTGTGTGTCTAGTTAAGGACAACACATTTTGTGTTACTTTTAACTCAACCAATGTGTTATTCTTCTTAACACAGGGAATGTGTTAAAATATTTGACACACTAATGTGTCATAAAAATCACACAATTTGTGTCATAGATGTGCTATTTTTGACCAGTTAAAATGAATGCAATAAAAAAATATTTTTTTTACAAATATATAATTTATTAAAACTTGATTGCTACATTTTCACAGTCAATATTCACATGTCATTTGAATTTCATAAAGACATTTTTAAATCTTGGATTTACAAAAAGGTTTTCTTTGTAAGAAATCACGTGAAGTGGTTTTAGATCAGCAGCATTGCTCAAATGAATCACTTTGTATTAATTTGTTCTTTGGACTGCATAATCATGTAAGTGTGGGTGAAAATACATTTGTGATAAAACTAAGAAAAACTAAAACAATTCCTTTTTCACATTGTGGAACTATGTGTAAAACTTCACCAAAGAGACGCTCTTCTCTTAAGTCACAGTTTAAAGCAAGTACACAACCAGTTTGAAAAGTCTGACCGAACACACTAACAGAGTGAGAAACATGAACAGTGCTACATGTCAAGTTCATAGCCAAAGTCTTTCATGCTTTCAACAAACAGAACACTTTTTTTCCAAAGATCCAAACATGACTGGAAAAACATTTGGGACAGTAATTTTTTCTGTTAATGGACTGCCCAATTTCCAATGAAACAGTCTGAACCTGACTTTTGTAGGCTAACGTCTTACTTATATTTACAAAATTACATAATCCTGTCCATCAGAAAGTGCATGGACATGCCTAAGATGACATAAGTTTCCGGACGTCATTTGAAGTTGATGTTTTGCACTTCGGACATATGTACAATTTAGGAAAGTGCTTGAAGTTTGAAATAAGCTCCACAACTTTAGATCTCTTCCCACCAGAGAAAGGAATGTCATACACATTTTCAAAGAAGTTGAAGACAGATGTGAGCTGGACAGGATATGCTACATTGCAAACCCAATACATTTTGAACAATTTGTCGATGGCACACGTCAGACTGTTATCCTCAAATGGAATGGTGACTTTGTCATTCTCGGCCACAATGATGTATTGCGCTGTAGAACAGGGCGCTCCTAAACAGACAATGTGGGGTTGATGGTTTTCCACCATTGTCAGGGAATTATCCAGGAGGCTAGAGATGCTGGTTCCAGCCTGTAAAAATAAAAGAACATTTTATAAAATCCATTCTCAACACAGTTCAAGCGACTGGAGGTTCTCTTAAAGGGATAGTTGAAAATTCTGTCATTAATTACTCGCCCTCATGTCGTTTCAAACCCGAAAGACCTTTGTTCATATTCGGAATACAAATTAAGATTTTTTTTTATGAAATCCGAGAGCTCTCTGATCCTCCGTAGACAGCAACACGACTGAAATGTTCCTAAGCACAGAAACATAGCAAGAACATCGGTAAAATAGTCCATGTGGCATCAGGGTTTCAACCATAATTTTACGAAGCTATGAGAATAATTATTATCAGAGAGCTCTCGGATTTAATCAAAAAATATCTTAATTTGTGTTCCGAAGATGAACTAAGAAGGTCTTACGGGTTTGGAACAACATGAGGGTGAGTAATTAATGACAATTTAAATTTTTGAGTGAACTACCCCTTTAATTCATCTGCATTAATTGAACAATAGGCCAGGGAAATTTTCCTATTTTTGTTCAAAAGAAAATAGGGATGCATGATATTATTGGAATCAGATGATAAAGGCTTAAAATGTAAATAACAACATCGCCTGATTTGAAAAAAAGACAGATATGCCTTGCCGATAAGACGAATAGCTCACATGTGCTCAGGGTGTGCTAGTGATAAAATCACATCAGCAGTGTTGACATTCTTGAAGAAAACTTTTGCCTGAATGATGATTAGCTTCACTGTTTTGGATTGCTGCATTTAATTTGATAATGTACATACAGAATGACATGTCCGGCGTGATAGAGTAAACAGTGACTAGCGTGTGTAGCGAAAACAGCAGCAACAGCCTGCTCTGGGTTCTAATGCCCATTCGGTAAGGCGGTTTATTTATTTAGGGGGTGCTGTTGGCCTATTTGTAATGAAATGAAAATACACAAATAACCTTAAGACACTTGGCCAAAATGAGTTGAAAAATATCTACAAAAATCTAATATCATGCATCCCTAAAAGAAAACAAAATGAACAGTATAGTTTAATGCAAATCAGAGAGTCATGTAATTAAGTAACATCACAAAGTGCTTGCACAGAAAACTAACAAACAAAAAATAAAGCTAACATATAAGGGCAATCAAGTTGCTTACCGGCTTATAATGTCCAAGAGATAAGCAAGGGCCGACTTTGTACTGCATTTGGCCCACCCTTTGTTCCTTCCTGACGCAGTGGGGGGCAGCAATGTTGTAAGAATTTGAAGAGCTCTGTAACATGAATCTGTAGTATGACAGAAAAAAAACAAAAATTCAATTTTTAAATGGCTGGTATAATGGCTGACTTTAAAGTCCCTCCCTTATACTGTTCCAGAATGAAACAGCATTTTTGAATGAACTGGTTGAATGATTCACTCACTTAAGACAGTCACTTATCAACATGTACAGGTGTACAGACTATTAGTTTCTCTGGAATGGGCAAACAAATAGTGGCAATAGGGCAAACAAAGTGATACCAATAGTGAAAAGAGTGCTGTTATTTAAGCACTCAGTTATATATACAAACCTTCTGTTGACTGCTTGGACCAACTTCTTGTATGTTCTTTGGTGCAACCTTCAAAAAACAAATTCAAAATATGTTCAAGTATGTTACCTGTATTAGTATACTTAAGTCCTCCATGAACATACATTCTGTTGATGACTTGGACTGGCTGCATCTACATCCAATTTTTCATTCTGAAAGGACAACAAATGTAATAAGATGAAGTACAACAATAAAGATATGAAATAAAATGAAACTGCATCTACTCTTTTGTTATGCACAAAAATGTTAAAGTAATCTTTTAATAATGGATACGGTTAAATGAAAAAATTGTCTGCTTCTGGTCTGAATGGCGCTCCTTCCAAAAACAGTGTCAAAGGGCCAGGTGGCATGGAGAATTTTTTTTTAATTCGTTTAATATGAAATCAGGATTACGATGTACGTGACACAAAAGTGTGATGGTGTAATACTGTAGGTAAATCCTGAAGCATTCTATGTTGGATGATCATATAATATATACAAAGTTAAACATTCCCAAACTAGTAAAGTGTGTTTACTAGTGACAGGTTAATATGAATTTTCATTAGCTACCATTATGTACCATGCTAATGAAAAAAAAGAAAACAAGAAAATGTAGCAAAATACTGTAATACATTACATTATCATTTGTAATCATATCATCCCACACCATGTTTGAATGGAAATGCAACTTGAACTCTTTCTTACCTTGAAAAAAAATTTAAATTGAAAAATTGAAAAGCAATATTAATATTTAATGCTTAAGGAAAGTACAATAATACTGGAATCTGTATGCATGACACAGGTAAGTATTATTAGTTATATTAAAAGGTAAATTACATACCAATGCCTGCGATCCACTTGTCTTAATCGACTTAAACAAAACTTGAAACTTGTCCAAGGTTTCCACTTTCTCAGTTAGGTCGGTGTCAATAAATTCATTAAAATCAGTATTAAATTTCAAAATTCGGTGGTACTCTGCAGCACAGGGGAGGAGATATTTTTGAAGCATCAATTATTTCTACTGCACTCTTGAGATGCTGCAGTTTTTTGCATATCTCCTTTTCATCAAGTAGTTCAGCCACTATTGTTTTTGGAGTGTCCTCCATTAGAAGCTGCAAAAGGGCACACAAAAACACCAATCGGTTATATATATATATATAATATATATATATATACACATATACTGATTAAGCATGGTATTCACATTCATAATATAAAAGAGTAGTTAACAAGCAGTGTTAGAATGAACAATATTTATTTACAAAAACATCAAGCTAGCATAAGCTAGACAAACTTCCGAGATAAACCTAAAGCAATCTTTTGATCTCCGACAAATCGGTCGTCCATTTCCAATGGAGAGTCTTGCTGAATTTGTTACCCTATACTACTTCTACGATTTATGCCATATATTATGGTAAAAATAGTCAAAGTAGTGTGCTAGTATGCGGTTCCAAATTCAGAATCGGTTTGTCTCGTATCACAATAATGCACTCTCGAAATCTGCCATTAAAATAACGCCAAAACTCCCTCAAATTAACTATAAAACGAGAATAAATTGTAAAAGCTACAATCCATTTCTTATTGGTTAAAATGAACGGAGACTATCTCGTGTTTTTCCATGGGTGCTCGAGACCCTGCATCCCCGGGATCGACGCTTCTCTTAAATGCTGAAAACAACACATCCTGTGTTAACACACCTGTATGTCTAGTTAAGGACAACACATTTTGTGTTACTTTTAACTCAACCATGTGTTATTCCTGCTAATTTGCTACACACCAATGTGTTATAGTTACACAATTTGTGTCAACAACGTACACAGAATGACACAAACCGTGTTAAAATAGTCAAATTAACACATCCTTTTTGAGATGGAGACGTTACTCCAATGTCGAAGTCAATCAAATTTTAAACGTTACCGTGATTATTTAAGGGCTTTTAACAAAACAAAAATACATTCTGTTGTTTAATGAAAGAGAGGCGACAGATAGCAAGGCAAGTGGTAACGTTAACGCTTTGTCAAACTCGTTAACGAGAATCCTGCCTAGCTGCAGCGTTTTATCAGACGTCATGTCATTTGCAACAAATCAAACAAAGAAAAACAAAACTCGTTAAAAATGTTCTCTCCAGAAAGTGAGGGACAAACTTACCAAAGTGTATGAGGAGAAATAAAAATAATTTGTGAAGCATTTACTACAAACGCGGTTTACTGTCTGTCAAACCGCGCCTCTCTAAGGAGATTACGTATCGACGTACTGCGTCTAACTAAGACGCACATTTGACCATCGAATTTTTTTTTATAATAAAATACATTTGACAATTTCTAATAACAAATAAATCCAAATACCTGACATGTGTGCATCCAAGTCATCCACCGATGGAAAAAGAGGCGCGAATTTGCCTAACTGCTTGCGGAGTGACGTAGCAGCAATGTGATTGGATGATAGTTAACACATGTTGTGTTGGACACACTGTGTTGTTTCTCTCTCTCTTTCTTTTTACACATGATCAACTTAAAATTACACAAAATGTGTTAAAATAGCCATAACACAAAAAATGTGTTATTAGTTAACACATTCTTTTTGAGAGTGTAGTTTGCGGAGCAGACAGGGTTGTTGGCGATTCTTCCTTTTGTAAAGTCATGCAGTGTGAAACTCCTGTCGCCGGTCCATCCTGCAATGTGAAAACAGCAGCGACTGAATGCTAGCCCAAATTGTCGTGCAGTGTGAAAACAGCAGTGATCCGATGACTTTGAAAATCGTGCAGTGTGAACTCGGCATTAGGCAGACTGTAAATTGAGTTATTTAGGAGAATGTCCATGCTGCTCTTTTCAATACAATGAATGTGGATAGGGTTCAATCATATATGCACCATTCACCTTCACGGTTTGAAAAACTGACTTATTTTACAAATTACCATTTATATCGATATTTACACTGCACAAGGACTATGGTTTGACTAATTCACTGCACATAATTGTGTTGCATATAATAGGGCATTGTGTTGCCTCATTGAATCAAGCAATGTAATTTTAAAAGTAGATCTCAAGCAGGCACTCTAATTAGCTGCTTCACAGCATGTAAGTAATTACTACAGCACGGAAACATCTTTGATGTTTTAAATGCTTAAAGGTTAGTGGCAATTCAGACCCCCCAATGTATTTTACATAAACCATTCATTATATATATATATACATAGAATTACAGTTATGTATGGCCTTGAATAGTCCAACCGCAACACAAGATCAGAAACCCCACTGTGGCCATTCATAATTAGATTTTTTTTACTTTTATAAGCGCCTTGGAATATTCATGAGGCATACTGTTCAAAGCATGTCTTGTCAATCAAATGCTGTAACAGCTCAAGAGAATAAAGCTTAGAGTTGAATTGACGGTCAATATAAGATTGGGAATAAATACCATATACTTGTGTGTATATATATAAAACTTTTTGTATATATATATATATATATATATATATATATATACACCTCTGTATACTATATCCCTAGGGCAATCAATAGGAACATATACCATACATTATATAACACATATAACACATTTCCTAAGAGCTTGTTATTGCAACTTTAAAAAAAGGGGGAAAAAAGACTAAATACACAGCAAACACTGTCAGGAAAAATAAATAAATAAATAAATAAATAAATAACCTGTCCCTCTGGGGCACTGGGGTAGTACATTTATTATTATTATTATTATTAATAATTTTATTTGTTATATTAATTGTTTGTGTTTGTTTGTTCATTCATTCATTCATTCTTGTATTTTTGCCTGCTGAAATGGAACATTGGATTCCTTTTTGGTATTATTAGCGTTACCATAGAGACAAAAAGTGTGAGAACATGAACTAACCTGAGTAGAATCTACTGTCTGTCATCTTGTAATTGCAGTCATTTGAAAATGACATGAATGCAGCACAAATACTCGGGCTGTCATAGTAGTAGTGCTGAAATGTGTGACACAGTATAGGTGCTTAATGTCACTGGGCTTCATGAATTCTGTAGTGATAGACTAAATAAATGATTCAAGACTTATAAATATCTCAGCTTTCATCGTGCGCACGCTTTATACAGTATCTGATCCTGTTCGCTTGGCAAAAGTCAAAGTGATTCAGTGTTGCTGTCTTGTAGCATTCATCCTGAGAGGCCATGCTCCCGTACGTTCCTGTTGACAGCTAACACGTCTGTCTCTTCCACCTTAAACACTCACCCCTTCTCCAGTCCAACCTTTCCCTCACCTTTGACATTTCCAGACAAGTCCCAGTAGATTTATTCAGCCCTGCTTGACCCTTGTGCAGTTCAGGCATAAGCATCTTCCATCAGTGAGGTCTAGCCATGTTGCATAATATTGACCAAGTTCAACTCTGGAATCCTGCATTCGCTTCCTAGTCACTCCATATAAGAAATCAATCTGTGGTTATTGAACACATGGGAATGGGAATTGATGACTGAGGAAAGAAGGAACATTGTCACGGTGATGGGACTGAATACAGAGTAAGAGGGTAATTATGTTTACACCTTCTTCATTGGTCAGTAGAAAGCTCTTGAGAATTGGTCAACTGCACAAATACCAGCAAGGAAAAAAGTCCTACATAATTTCATGAAAAATGTCAATATGAGCAAAAAGTTCTATATTTCTAATCAAAACAGTCAATAGGACACCATTTTGACGAGGGGGATGCATATCATTGGTCAGTTTGAGGTTGTCTAAATGTAAAGTTTTAATTGTTAATGTAGTGTTATTGGAGAATGATGTTCAGAATTTTCAATGGAGACTATGGTCAGACCATCAGACCTACCACACATGGATGGTAACATGTCTAAAACCCTATTGACAACCGTTTAAAATGTTATGTTTGTGGGTGAATTGCCGCAATTAACTGGCTACTGTTTATAAAAGTGCCATTAAACTTCCTCTATTTTCTCACATCTCAAGTAAGCTGCATTATTTATGGATGTTAGCAACATATAGCTAGATATTTTTATTGAAGCCTGCATCCATAAAACAGTAAAAAGTGAGTGACCTTCTTGCAAATTCATAGCTCACAACTGCAACTTTATTTCTCAGAAATGTGAATTTATATCCTGCAGTTATGACTTGACATTTCTGTATCTTACAATGTGAATTTATGTATTAAAAGAAGTTTAGGTCACACTTTATTTTAAGGTCCAATTCTCACAATTAACAAACCATTAACTATGACTTTTGCCTCAATAAACTACTAGTTTTCTGCTTATAGCTTTTAGGTTTGGGTTTTGGGTAGGATTAGGGATGTACTGTAGAATAAGGTCACGCAGAATATGTGCTTTATAAGCACTAATACAGCCAATATATTAATAATAGGCATGCTAGATAGCGACTTGTTAATAGCGAGAATTGGTCCCTATACTAAAGTGTTACAGAAGTTTATTAACTTAATTACATTTATTTTCTTTTTTTAAATTACTTAATGCTTTTACTATGGAGTGAAATGGGCTTCTACATATTACTAACCAATTAAAGCCATTTATTTTTCAGTGTAAGCAGAGGCACATGCCAGTTCAGTGAGAACAAGGAAGATGCTTCTCATTTTGTTTCCTACTTTTCACACACATCTACAAAACTGTTAGCATTGTGTGTTTGTGAATATGGTGAAGGAAATAGTGATTCAGAAAGAGGAAACATAGCAATATCTGCGGTGTATATCTGTATCTGTTGTGCTTGTGCTATTTTGAATTAATCTTACTGGGTTACACTTTATTTTAAGATTTTGTTACTGGGAAATTTGTATTACTTTAATATTAATTAACTCCATGCATTTCATAAAGGGTTATACATGCACTTAATGTAGCCCTACATTTATATATCCTGATATTTGTATTTAAATAAACTAGACTAATAATAATAATAATAAGAATAATAAGAAGAAGCAGAAGAAGAGGAGGAGGAGAAGAAGAAGAAGAAGAAGAAGGAGGAGGAGAAGAAGAAAATGAAGAGAGGAGGAGAAGAAGAAGAAAAATAAACAAATAAAAAAAGATGATAACTGGATGTGATGCACTATGCTAAAATGCGTATTGATTCATAAAGTATACTGTTTCACAACAGACAGTACAGTGTATATTGCTCACTATGCAGTAAAAGTGCGCTAGTATTCCATTACAAACATACAAACATATAAAAAATAAAAAGTAGTATTTTGAAGTTGAAAGTCGGAAATAATATTATCTTACAAAACATAATATTTGTTTTGTCTTACAAAACATAATCCATTAATATTTAATAATTCATATTTTCCTGTAATACATTTTTACAATGTACATTTTTACCAAAACATGCATCAAACAATTGAGCACGCTTGTGTGAAAGGGAAAGTGATGTGACATACGGCCAAGTATGGTGACCCATACTCGGAATTCGTGCTCTGCATTTAACCCATCAATTTTAACACCTTTTCCAGTTATGATGCTGGATTAATTATATCAATATACTGTCTGAAACTGTGTAGCTGCATAATTCATATTGTTTCACATAACATCTTTATATAGGATTGGGATTCAATCCGCAGTGTTGCACTGTATTTAGTGCTCTATTTGAACATTGCCAACAGATAGATAGCCTGTGCCTACTCTGAACTTGCACTGTGTCAGCAGCAGTGTTCTAAAATCGAATTTTTTATCAGACGACAATGTCGGCAGTTATGCCAGCACATGTTACTGTGGATGACAGTAATGTATTCCAGTGTGCGTAGAGTTTAAAGCAGAGGACAAATTAAATTGTAATGAATGGGTCTCAAAGTATGTTTTTCATCTGCTGCCGTGGAGCGTTCAGCATAACATACTGAAGACTTGATGATTCTCTTTTGATGCTGATGTCTTTTACTGTGTGATTTCTTTTCTCTTCCTCAAGGAAACATGAAATAGTTAGCATGCAGCTCAGCGGCACGCATGAAGAGAGGCAGTGTGCAGCCGTCTCCAGGGACTCACTGTGGGGAAGAACCAGTAGAGCAGAACTGTCCTGTAGCATCAACCACAGACGACTCTAGACCATCCTCCATCTGGGGTCAGTAGGATCTTCCCCCTCGCATACAAACATCAAGGCCACAGCCGCTTCCTGCACTGACTCGCCTCAGCTGGAGTGATTCACTCTCTCACTGTCACATTCTGTCTGTCCTCCATCCCAGGATTCGTCTGTCTGATCCTCCATCACACCCAACAATCATTGTCATCACACGCCCGCCCCTGTCGTCACTGATCATTGATTACACACACAGACATCATTGGTCTCCAATCACCCTAGCTCTACATAAGCACACACTTTCACTCCAGTCATCGTCCTATCTCGTCAACACTACGTGGACTCTTCCCCAGGATCTTCCCAGCGATCTTTCCCCACGGTATCCTTCTCTGTTTAATAAACCACTTGTTATCACAAACCTGTTTGTCTACGTCCCGTTTTGTGACAGAAAGATCGGACCTTAACAAGATGAAATGATCCTCCTTCACGCCGATGGAGTTCGCACGCCAACGCCTCGCCCTTAGGCCGCCGAATCCTCCCCTTCGTAGGAGTTCGCCGGGGAATTCTGCGGATCGCCGCGGTGACGAGCTCCACGACGCGGCAATCCTCCATCTGTTCGGCTTGGGGCAAATTACCAGCGCCCTAAGGATCTCCAACACCACAGGATGTGTTGGAGAGAGGGGAATCTACCGTGTCTGGAAGTTACCGGTCCAGAGTCGAAACAGCCCACGAGTGTCTCAGCTGGCCCCGCCCAGCTTATCTTCGTCTCCGCTTTCCGTCCAGCTCCAGCGCTACCCGAGCGCCCTCCAGTGCCTGCACCTCGCCAGTGCTCCTGGTGGCTGCTCCTCGCCAGCGCCCTCCCGGTTGCTGCTCCTCGCCAGCGCCCTCCGGTACCTCTCCTCGCCAGCGCCCTCCGGTGCCACTCCTTGCAAGTGCTCTCCATTTCCTCCGCTGGTCCTGCCCAGCTCAATCTCGTCGCCGCTTTGTTCCGTCCAGCTCTCCAGAGCACCCACGAGAGTCGGCGCAGCACCCGAGCGCCCACGAGAGTCAGCGCCACCCGAGCGCCCACGAGAGTCCAGCGCCACCCGAGCGCCCCGAAGTCAGCACCACCCGAGCGCCCCCCAAGAGTTGTTCCTGTGCAGTCTCCCTTGCCTCCGCTGGTCCCGTCCAGCTCACCCTTCCTCCGCTGGTTCCGTCCAGCTCTCCCTGGCCTCCGCTGGTTCCGTCCGCTCACCCTGGCCTCCGCTGGTTCCGTCCAGCTCACCCTGGCCTCCCTGGTCCCGTCCAGCTCACCTGGCCTCCGCTGGTCCCGTCCAGCTCACCCTGGCCTCTGCTGGTGTCCGCCCAGCTCACCTAGGCCCACGCTGGTCCCGTCCAGCTCACTTTTGTCTCCTCTGGTCCCGTCCAGCTCACCTGGCCTCCGCTGGTCCCGTCCACTCGCCTCCAGCGCTTCCAGAGCGCCCCCAAGAGTTGTTCGTGCAGCTCACCCTGCCTCCGCTGGTCCCGTCCAGCTCACCTGTACCTCCGCTGGCCCGTCCAGCTCACCTATGCCTCAGCTGGACCCGTCCAGCTCACCTAGCCTCCGCTGGTCCCGTCCAGCTCACCTGTGCCTCCGCTGGTTCCGTCCAGTCACCTGTGCCTCCGCTGGTCCCGTCCACTCACCTGTGCCTCCGCTGGTTCCGTCCAGCTCACCTGTGCCTCCGCTGGTCCCGTCCACGCACCTGTGCCTCCGCTGGCCCATCCAGCTCACCTGTACCTCCGCTGGTTCCGTCCAGCTCACCTGTGTCTCCGCTGGCTCCGTCCAGCTCTCCAGAGCCCCTGCTGTTCCGTCCAGCTCTCCAGAGCCTCTGCTGGTTCCGTCCAGCTCTCCAGAGCCCCTGCTGGTTCCATCCACTCTCTGGTGCCCTGCTGGCTCCGCCAGCTCTCCAGTGCCTCTGCTGGTTCCGTCCGGCTCTCCAGAGCCCCAGGCGTCCACGCCTCCAGAGCGCCCCCCAGGGATGAGCTTCCCCAAGGAAATTTGGGGGGGGGGCTACCCTCCAAGGCCACTGAATCCCCGGAATCCGCCATGGCCGCCTGAAAGCCACGGATCCGCCATGGCCACCCGAGTCTCCCGATCCGCCATGGCTACCCGAGGCTCCCGATTCAACCACGGCCACCCAAGGCTCCCGATCCACCACGGCCACCCAAGGCTCCCGATCCGCCATGGCCACCCAAGGCTCCCGATGCGCCATGGCCACCCAAGGCTTCCCGATCCGCCATGCCACCCAAGGCTCCCTATTCGCCATGGCCACCCAAGGCTCCCGATCCGCCATGGCTCCAGGAATGGGCACCGCCCTGGAGGCCACCTGCCCAGGCTACAGGTCCTTTGAGGCCTCCAAGCGCCCACCCACCTCCCCTTTCAATATTATATTGGCGCGGACGCGCCTATTGGGAGGGGGGGGTAATGTCACATTCGTCTGTCCTCCATCCCAGCTATTCGTACTCTTCTGTCCCCATCAGACCCATCATCATTGTCATCACACGCCCGCACCTGTCGTCACTGATCATTGATTACACACGCCTGCACATCATTGTCATCCAATCACCCTAGCCTACATAAGCACACACTTCACTCCAGTCATCGTCCGATCTCGTCAAACACTACGTGGACTCTTCCCAGCGATCTTTCCCCAGCGATCTTCCCCACCGGTATCCTTCTGTTTAATAAACCTGCTTGTCATCACTAACCTGTATGTGTCTACGTCCCTTTTGTGACACTCACCCTGTCGACCCTCACCAGCATATGGGCGACGAGAGACATGACAGGCTGTGTTAAGATTAGCCCACCAATGAACGAGATAATGCTTGACCCAAGAGCTCATGTGAGCGCATGCGGAAGACCGGGATGATGTAATAAACAGGATGATGAACAGGCTTCGCATATCCCAGCAGACATTGTGGGGCGCAAATGCCTGCTGGTATAGTGGGATGAAGTTACAAATGTTAATGCAGACAAAAACAGTGAGGCTGAACATTGAGGAATTAATTTACCAAACACTCTGAAACCTCTGATCGCTTTGTTGCATGGTTATATGCATCCTGTCACCTAAAAAAACAACAACCTTTCAATCACTTTGTCATAGTTAACATCTGTATGCACACACTCCGTATTTAATTGTATTAATGCTACTCAACAATCATTCCTAACTTATTGGAGAGGAAAGAAATATCATCTTGATTTAACAATCTTGAGTCATTTAATAGTTAAATGGATAGTTCACCCAAAAATTTAAATACTGTCATTAATTTACCCCCCCCCCCCCCCCAAAAAAAAAAACAACTTCCTTCAAAAATGTATTTTCTTCCATGTCAGTCTTCGACAAGTGTTCACGAGAGTACCATGACACACGCAGCATCGAAGACTGACACAGAGGAGAATAAATTGTTGAATAAAGTATTTACTTTTGTTTTCTTTGCGCACAAAATTATTTTCACAGCTTCATAACATTACGGTTGAACCACTGATGTCACATGAACTATTTTAACAATGTCTTTACTACCTTTCTGGGCCTTGAATGTGGTAGTTCCCTTGCTGTCTATGCAGGGTCAGAAATCATGTATTTCTTTAAAAATATATTAATTTGTGTTCCGAAGATGAACGAAAGTCTTATGGGTTGACATGAGGCTGAGTAATTAATGACAGAATTTTCATTTTTGGGTGAACTATCCCTTTAATGGTTATCATGTTATCATGCTATTTGCATTTTTTAATGATGTTCACAATTTTGTTGCAGATGAAAAATCTGAATAAATATTGTCATTGGGGTTGATATTGATTATTACTCACTCAAACTTCTTTACCCAAGCCAAATGAATGTGCAACACACTTTAAGTATGCCAGATCACTGTAGTACATTGTAAGATGGGATGCATTCAACACAAATGTATTTCCCTGTTATACCCGAGAATAATAATTGCAATTTGAATAATTCCTAATAAGTAGCGGTGCATATAAAAGTTGAAATTCTTTTAACTTGACACAGCGTCTTAAAAACATGGCATTCTGTGTGAATGGCCCATAGGCATGCTTGAGCTGTTTTTAAATATAATATATATTTTTTTTATAAAAAATACATAAAAACAAAACCATTTATATCTCATAGAGTTGTTTGGGGTATGGAAGAATTAATCACGATCTGCTGTGATGTCACAATTGTGTTGCACTGTTGTAGATAGACCGTGTACATATGAAGTAAACTCGCTCTCTCATTCAAAATTGAGGGGTCAAGGGCCTGTTCATATAAACTTCCCGCATCCACTTTACAAATTGGACTTGCTTAGACTTCTGCCTGTGCCAAGCAGTCTCCATTGAGCTCGGTCAGTCGCAACAGTTTTGGCTTCATCCCATGATATGTCAACGGTGTGTAGGTCTTTGATGAATAAACGCCACCATGTTGTCTCGTGCTTCCTTGCTTCACCTTCCTGTGGAGTGGTGTCCATGACATGGTCATCTTTGGTAATCGTTCCTGGGATAACAGAAGAATATGGCCCGCAAAACAAAAATGGCTCTCAGTGATGATATCAGTCAAGAGGTAAAAAGTAGTTCTTCTGTGTTTTTCTATATTGCAAATCTGGTCTCTATATAAGAGCCGGAGTATTTGCCGAAGACATCGCTGTTAAAAAAACATTTAGGTGTTTATTGATGCTTTCTGATTAGGTCTCACTCGCATAAATGGCCGTGGAAATGATGAAGAGCGGGGATTCCCCAGAGAAGAAGGGCTTTTGGAAATTCACGAGTGTCTGTCTAAAAGCGAAGTGGAACGCAGACATGGTCCCATCCCACACTGCCTAAACACCTTCTGGCACACCTTGCTACACTGGCCACGCCCCTAAACTCTTTCACTATTTGAGTGGACCTCTTTAAATGTTTTGATGGTGCATAGGAGCCTCTATGTTTACACTTTTGGATGAGATAAACCCATGAATGGCATATTTTTAGTAGTCACTAAACAATAAACTGGGTTGAAGAACTCAGAAACCCTTGTTATAAGTGACACAGGTGACTGTTAAGTGGACTGCAGCCAGCAACTTATTTGTGCATGCTTGCACTCGTGCACTTAACATACAGGAGACTGAACGTTAATGCTGTGCCCTGATATACTCACAGCAACGTGCTTTTTCATTTTGTGCTTAGAATGAAAAAGGAGTCTGAAATCCCTTTGCAGCAATGTTATATTAACAAACCTCTATGCACTGCACTCTGCTGAGAGCAGTGTTTAGATGTATATGCTTTCTTCTCAATAGCAAACAAAACACACACACACACAACAACAACAAAAATTACAGTTGTGAGAAAACAGCAGTTAAGAAAGCAGAAAGTTTAAGAAAGTTTGTACCTGTTCTGCATTTCACTGTCATCATGTCAACAGATGTGGTGAATTAAAATAAAACAGTTATAATAGTTTGATTACAAATGTTTATTTGAGAGGTAACACTGTAATTTAGGAACCAATTCTCACTATTAACTAGTTGCTGATTTTTATGCATATTACCAGCATATTGGCTGTTTATTAGTACTTATAATGCACATATTAATGCCTTATTCTACATGACCATATTTTAGATCCCTTAATCCTACTTCAACTTACTACCACTACTTTACTATTAACAAGCAGCAAATTAGAAGTTTATTTAGGCAAAATTCATAGTTATTAGTTATTACCATTGTGTAATATCAGGACTTGTGCTTATGCCAGGAATTAACACTGTGTCTATTGTACTGATTGTGACCTTTGGACTATTATGATTCTTATTGATTAGATCTGAGAAATATCTTATCTTTACCTGCCGTATGATATTTATTCATGCAGTTTTTAGGCTGTCGTGTGAAAACTGCAGCTTGTCTTTCTTTCAACTTCCCCTTGTGAGTTTGCTCACAAAGGCACAGGTGAAGTGTTTGCCTAGCTTTATTATCATCTTTTCAGAAACTGCCATTTTGAAACATTTATAGATGCCATCCAGAATACAAGGCCAAAGTGCAAAGCCTTTCTCTGTTAATCGTTTTATAGTTCCGACTGCTGTCCTATTCCCAGACTCACAAACATCCTAATAAAATGCAGCTTCAAAACATTTGTTTTAAACACAGTGCGAAACTATTATTGTACTTTCAATACTGTTTCTTTGAAGGCACTTGAAGTTAAGGGAGTACTTGAAGTTATGTACATTTTGCATTGTTATAAACAGGAATTATGACTTCCAGATGTCCAAAATACTGCAATTAATCTTTTTGAGAAAATTAATTCTGTTCATTATGTTTATGATTTAAATGAAATCTGTTCTAGTTGATTCAAACTGTCATCCTCTGCATTCAAAGACTTCATTGACTCATTAAATTATGTAAATTGTAAATGTAAATTATAGAATCAGATATCATCAGTTATAAAAAAAGTAATTTCCTCTTAAGTAGGTTCTGATTTTGTAGCTACTTTCTTTTATTAGCTTCTACCATATCTAACTAACAGGTTAGACAAAATTATTAGATTTCAGTTGTAGGTCGTATTTGTCATATTTGTTTGTCTTTGATAAATAAATTATACCATAGAAATCTACAGATTTTGTACAAAAACATTACAAAGTTTTAACTGGTCAATCCAGTTTATAATTTATAAATAAAGCTGCAGTTCTTCATTCAGAAAGTTTCTGCCCATTTGCCCACAGAACTGTCAAAGCTTGAGAAAGACAGGCAGTCTCAGGAGTCTCGTTAAAGGAGCGGTGAGAGGACACTTTTCAGACAGCTTTTCCTCTTGGATAATGAGCCAAATCTACTCATATTTAAGGATTATTGGTAAAGTCGACAAACACGAAGTAATCATCACTTCTAGTCACATCTAAATTGATAAGCTGTGAGTGTTGTAAGGACAAGAAAACAGTATTCCAAAAGCCTCAAATATTTGATTTTAGTGAACAAAAGCACTTAAAAGAGAGAAAATGAATATCAATGATTATTAGCTGGACTCCGAAGAATATTGATTGTCTTCTGTTAACTTCAATTCAGAAAATATGTGTTCACAAACCCAGTTTTAACATTAGTGTAACTTTGGCTTAGTCCATGAAGTTTGTCCCTCACAAAAAAATAATAATAATAATTACATAGCAATATAATTATGTAACATTTATCAACTGTCAGCAATCAATCAATAAAATAAATAGCATAACTATATGGTGATTTATAGTTACAGTGATATAAAATTAAATTACACATATTGTGATACAGCTTTTTATCATATTGTCCACAAATAAAGTGTAACGCCTGGAGCTAGAGTTTGAGCTTATGAAATATGAAGGACAGTGACAGCATAGCTGTGCATCAGCTTGACCTGGTTTTATGAAGAGAAATTACTGCATACTTTATGTTTTGGAAAATAAACAAATAAAATAGAATTTTGGAAAAGCTTTCTGGAAGGCTTTTGGTAATGGAAATGTATGGTGTCTGCTACAGACATAGGAGATAAGAAAATCACAAAAACCACTGTTCTTCCTGAACACTAGCATCATTTTGGCTGTCTTCATTATATAAAATGAACTTCCTGTTGCCCATCGGCTGCACATTTCCATTATGTCAGCACTCGTGACTCAGTCTGACTCATATGCCTCTCCGTCAAGAGGAACTGCCATTACTCTAACCCTCTCAGTTACACTCTTCTTCCTCCATTCCTAATCTGATGAAGGACATTAATGGTGACTTGGTGGTAAACAAATCAGTGTTTAAGAACGAAAATTTAAAGTGAATGAAACATTCTCATACACTCATAAATCAAAGACTACAACATGAATAAATAGCCAGCTGTAAGGGAAGAAATGTATTGGTTGGATCTACTGAACAAATCCATTCTTTACTGAATGAGGCTCGATTTTTTTTGTGAATAAACTAGACAAACTGAGACCTGCTGACTGCTAATGACTGAACAAAGAGAAATGGAAGAATTATCCTTTTGTATCACTGTAAAAATGGCCATACAGTACATCTTAATAATAGTTAAGCCCAGAAATATTTTTGACATTTATGTTGCTGAAAATCGTATTCTTAATAAAACTCTTAAGCCCCATTCACACCAAGAACAATAACTATAAAGATAACCATAAAGATAACGATATTAGTGTCCCCACTAGCAAAATATATCGTCTGTTTATTCTAAGCGCACGTGTGTCTACCGCTTTAAATTCTCGAGCACATTATAGCAGGATGGATTCTGATTGGCTGTCAGTGTTTTTATCGTTCATCAGCTGGAAACAAAACCTCCTTGAAGTGATTCCAACGATATCGTTTCTTTGTGCCTTTATCATTATAGTTGTGGTGTGGACGCTGCTATTCTTTAATACTGAGAACGATTTTTAGAACTATATCTTTATCGTTATTGTGCTTGGTGTGAACGGGGGCCTTTATTCTCTTAGTAGATCTGTAAACATGTACATTTTAATAAAGAATAAAAATACTTATTGTGGTCTTGAATGACCATGTGTACAAGAATCTGCTGTGTGAATAATTCAATGATTCACATTGGCTGTATCCAAAATCACATACTTCCCTATATATTAGGCAAAGAGTAGTGTGTCTGAATTCACACTATTCATAAAACAATAGGCAGATGACCTGCTATTATCCAGCAAGATGTTACCTCTGGAAGTGTGCATCCATTGGAAACCTTAGGCTACTATCTCTTGAGAACACGATTTGTGAATGGCAGTGAAGCAACACAACTTATGCTGGTAAAATGGCAAAATGCCAAATGTAGTACATCCTTATACAAACTCATAGATTCACCTTCTCACTTGTCGCCATCTATACCTGTGTGAGGATGTAAACTACCAAAACAATCAGAGAATGAATCTGCATGAATCTTGAAGAATGACCTGAAAAGAATGAAAATTACCATTACTAAAGTGCATGTTCTCCAACTGACAAAGTCAAAATTAGGTTTAGGAAAGCTGTAAATGTTATCGTCCCTCTAAATTAACTTAATGCAAATAGGTTGCATGTCCTGTAGTGGCAGCTGCACCTGTTTTCTCAGAGCTGAATATGGGTTTGTTTATGGATGGTGATATAATGCATTTGGCGTATCACAGTTTCCTGCCTCGTTTCTGTCCCCTCCTCTCTCTCTCTTGTTCTCATTATGGTAATACCTCTCATTAGTGTGACTTATGGGTATTGAGCAAGCTCTTTGCAATTGCAGCAGTGTCTCTGAAATTAATTTGAGAGCTGGGGCCCATGACCCATTTCAGCGGACACTACCTGCCTCCCATTTCAATGAACTGGTTACATTGTTAATGGTCATCTGAGCTTCATTCCTTTCTGAGGGTCAATGAAGCAATATATTATAAATAACATCTGTTCACAAGGCCTTTTTAATAGAATTTGTAACTAGTTATTTTTTTTTTCTTGAATAAATTATGAGTGCTGCTTGTGTGCTGCACAGCAGCACTCAGCACTAGTGCTGCTTTGTTTTTTTATTGTTTTATTTCATAACTCCAAATATGAGCAATAGTATATTTTACCCATATATTTATTCAATAGTTTTCAGATTTTCTTCTCTACCTTCAATGCCTGCATTGAATTTACACTTACTAAAGTGGCTGAGATGCCAAGGATCTGCAAAAAAAATAAATAAAAATTAATTAATAAATGTAACTCGATATATTAATTAGATATTAAATTAAATAGTTTAATAAAGTATTTTTAGATTGCCATTGGTGCAATGACAACACAAACTATAATTATTTAATTTAAAACAATTAATTTAAAATTATTTTAATTTAATTAATTCATTTTAAATAATATGATCCCTATCATCGTATTATGAGGTCCTTGATATCAAAAAGTTTTAAAACCCCTTGCATAGAGAAGTAATCAGTTGACCAAACAGGTTTCATTGAAAAACTACCATATGGAATGATTGCATCTATTGTAGGAATTTATAGAAACACATTTACGTTTGAGTAATAAAGTACACCCTGTGAGTTTCATTAAAGGAGCTCAGTGGGGATAAAACACTTTAAAGTGTAATTTACTGAGACCTCACCTCATCCATGCTGAGGCAGTGAACTGCATCAGAATCAATTTCTAAGTTTTGACTCGCTGAGGCAAGTGAGTCTCTAGTGCAAAGCTCAATTCAGATTGCGAATGTGTTCGGGAGTGGAGGGAAGTTTTGTGCTGAACTTGAAGACAACCATGGAGGTTGGGGAAAAGTAAGCCATTATAATAACTGCGCACCAGATAGTGAAGACATAAATCAAACCACTTAAATAGGAATGTAAATAGATACAAAAATAATTCACAAGGGCGACACGTAAAGGCCAGCAGAAAATAGAGCTGATTTGTGTATAGGTACCAGACTATCGCTCACCACAAACACAATATGAACAAAAATATGCTTCTATAATTGGAAGTCCAGTGAAAGAGAGAGAAAAAACTTCTATATTGTACATTTAGATAGGTTGGAAACTGGATACAGTGTTACTATAGCTTAGCTTAGGGCTCACGGTCTTCATCATGAATCTTGGTGTTGAGGTTTGTAAAAGGGAGCTGTTACAATAGTCTAAAAGTCACTGTGTAGTTGTGAGATAAAACTAAAAATAAGAAATAAATTCACAGTCAGATATAAAGGTGTAATTGTGAGAAACAAAGTCACATTATGACGATTACGAGAATAAAATAATACCATGAGATGTGAAATCGCCATTACAAGAAAAAAACTGTGTGTAAAATCAAAATATGTCTATTTTTATAAAATGGTATCTCACAATTACAATACAGTATAATTACAATTGCAACAAATGTATAAAACAATTAGCAAGACATAACGTTAAATTGCAATATAATACATTCACACACTACCAGTCAAAAGTATTTGAACAGTAAGATTTATAATGTTTTTTAAAGAAGTCTTTTCTGCTTACCAAGCCTGCATTTATTTGATTCAAAGTACAGCAACAAATGTATGCCTATGATTTCAAAGCTGAATTGTCACATCTCTCAATTCACTTTAGCATATAATTTTACCTAAATTCATTACTTCATACTATTCCCCTCTAGAAGCATGCGTTCTGCAAGTGAACGACGCATTACTGTACCATCCAAAGAGGCACAAATCACTTATCACAGACTTTTTATTATGTTCCCATCTGGTGAATGACCTCCCCAACTCAATCCGACAGCAGAATCCTTACCAATCTTCAAGAAACGGCTAAAAACACATCTCCTCCATCTTTATTTGACCCTCTAACTCTAGCACTCTCTATTCTAAATTTTATATTTATCTAATCTGTCTTCTCTTTATTTAAAAAAAAAACACAAACATTAACCCACTATCAATTGCATATTTATTCTCTAACTGCTAGCTCTTCTTGTAAAACTACCACTAAGTTTAATGTTTCTTCAATATTTTACATACTAATTAAAAAAAAAAAAAAAATTCCTTCCTACGTGTACTGCGTTAGCTAACCAGGACTTGTAATGCACTTGCATGTTGTTGCTCTATTGTTGGTTTATGATTGCTTCTATAATGTCCTCATTTGTAAGTCGCTTGGCTAAAAGCGTCTGCTAAATGACTAAATAAATAAATAAATTTAATCTCATGATTTTATTTTCTAAGATGAGTGCTGGATGTTTTAGCATACAGTACTCTAGCAAACCCAGTGAAATGAAAATATTCTTCATACAGAATATGTAATTTTTACATCATCTTATACATTTATGGATTTAGCAGATGCTTACCCTACTCCTTATTTCTAGCTTGCTTCCTAAACTAGTTGTCAAATATACTGGGCGTTATGTATTATGAATACTGTTGGCTTGATGAATTCACTTTTGATAAAAGTGTCTGCTAAGTGTGTGTATGTGCGTGCTGGCAGCGCGTGTGCGTGTGTGTGTGTGCGTGTGCTTGATACAGTATGTTATTATGTATATGTTCTGATGATGGAAGAGTTACACATTCTGTAAGAAGAATATTTGAGTCAAGTTTGCTAGAATGTCTCCTAAAACATCCAGCACTCGTCATCTCAGACATTTCTTCACTCAAGCTTCTTCTGTTGACAACTAAAGCTGACAATATCTTAGATGTTTAAGTTCAGTTGCTTCTGCTGTTCTTAACAAATATATGCTTTATTAAAGGGAACATTCGTTTTGATGCATATTTTAGCAGACTGTAATTACACTGTAGTGTATCATGTTTTATTTGTATAGGCAATAGAGACAGAAGACAAATATGCATGCATAAACAATTATAATATCCCATCATTTTAAATGAAGCCTAATAAGCTGTCAGTTGTACACCAGGAGGTCTGAGCTTTCCTTTGCTTATCCGAGTCGTCTCTCAAGCATAAAGTGTGATAGATATCTCCTACTTTAAAGTCTGAGAACAGAACAAGTACTTTATAATTGAAGCAGTACATCCTTAATGTTTAAGAATTGCCCAAGCAGGAATATGGAGCATTGTTTATGGAAAATGTCTGCTAGGATCCATTGTGTTTATCATTGCTCTTTGCTTTGGGAGTCTTAAATCAAAAGTGCCACTTGGGAGTGTTTCATATCTAGTCTGTTTTGTGTCATGGCTTTGGTTTGTCTCTTAATATAGGACCTCGTACAGACCCAGCATGTGGTATTGCTTCAATTTGTACATTGTCTCATGTAATCATATCACAGAAATGTTTCTCATGCTATAGACCTTAGTCAGGGTAGCGCCATATTTAACTTCTGACAGGAATGAAAACAAAGCTGTGAGGGGTAGAAGTACAGTGCATTTAAAGGATTGTACTGTTGTTTAATAACATACTGGTTGTTAGGTTGACAGAACAAAAAAAAAACTAAATGTACAACAAAAACTCCATAAAATAGTTAAGAAAATTGTGAGTTGTGAAAATTACACAATCTGACAACTTTATAAAGTGTGTGGCATTGAAAAGACAGTAAGTCTCTCATAGCCTTATTTTAATCAGTGTAACATTCCATATTGACTCTAACCTGACTAAGGTCTATTAAGGATACCTGGATACACTTAACTGAATGTTATTTACAATTATATAAAAACGTATTATAATTTAAATTTATATTAAATGCAATTAGTTGAAAGCATTCAGAAGAATGCATTTTGACCCACTTCAGTTTAGGATGTAATTCCGTAATTGCAGGTACATCTAAAAAAAAATTGAATATGGTGAAAAAGTTATTTTTTTCTTGTAACTTATTTCAAAAAGTGAAACTTTCATATATTTTAGATTCATTACATGTAAAGTAAAACACTTCAAAATTTTGTTATTTTTTATTTTGATGATTACAGCTCATGAAAGTCAAAAATCAGTATCTCAAAATATTAGAATATTTACATTTGAGTTTCAATAAATTACCATCCATACAGTATAAATTGTGGGTATCTCTTGTTCTTTGAAACCACAATAATGGGGAAGACTGCTGACTTGGCAATGGTCCAGAAGATAGTCTTCGACACCCTCCACAAAGAGGGTAAGTCACAGAAGGTCATTACTGAAAGGGATGGCTGTTCAAGGAGTGCTGTATCAAAGCATATTACATCCAAAGTTGACTGGAAGGAATAAAATGGGTAGAAAATGTGCACAAGCAACAGGAATAACCACAAGCTTGAGAATACTGTCAAGCAAAGCTGATTCAAACACTTGGGAGAGCTTCACAATGAGTGAACTGAAACTGGAGTCAGTGCATCAAGAGTCACCACGCTCAGACGTCTTCGGGAAAAGAGCTACCAAGCCACTTCTGAACAAGAGACAACGTCAGAAGCATCTTACCTGGACTAAGGAGAAAAAGATCTGGACTGTTGCTCTGTGGTCCAAAGTCCTCTTTTCCGATGAAAGTAAATTTTTCATTTCATTTGGAAATCAAGGTCTGGAGTCTGGAGGAAGAGTGGAGAGACACAGAATCCAAGCTGCTGTCCAGTGTCCAAATCCAGTGTGAAGTTTCCGAAGTCAATGATGATTTGAGGTGCTGTGACGTCAGCTGGTGTTGGTCCATTGCATTTTATCAAGTCCAAAGTCAATGCAGCCGTCTACCAGGAGATTTTGTAGCACTTTATACTTTACACTTCTTCTGCTGTGACTTTAGCACCTGTCCACAGAGCCAAAACCACTTCCAAGTGGTTTGCTGACCTTGCCATTACTGTGTTTGATTGGCCTGCTAACATGCCTGACCTGAACCCCATAGAGAATATATGGGATATTTTCAAGAGAAAGATGAGACACAGTCGATCCAACAATACAGACGAGCTACAGACTCAATAGTGCCTCAGCAGAGCCACAGACCGATCGCTTCCATGACACTCCTCACTGATGCTGGAGTTTGTGCTAAAGGAGCCCGACCAGAAATCAACATACTTTAAAAAAACTTGAACTTCTCTGTTTTGCAAATCCTTTTTTTGATTGATTTTAGGAAATACTCTAATATTTTGAGATTGGATTTTTGACTTTCATGAGCTGTAAGCTCCAATCATAAAAATGAAAATAAAAACCGTAATATTAAAATTTTTTAGATGCACCTGTCTATGTTTAATATATATTTAGTTCTACAGAAACTTGTATGTCATGTATTTAAATACATTTGTAATGATGAAGTTGTGGTTTAGTGCAGTTAAATATATTAGCTGTGAGTGTTTTATAATCAAGTACTTTACATGTTTTATTATGTACTGTAAGTCAACTATTTTAATTGGATAGACTTTTAAATGGATGAGGAAAATAACAAACAAACAAAAAAAACATAATTTTTGTTTGAAGATTAACAAAAACATTATAGGTTTGGAACAAAATGAGGGTGAGTAAATGGTGACAGAATTTATATTTTCGGGTGAATGTAATTTAATTGTTTGGTTTTTTTGCATTATTTGCTGTTGTGTTGAATTCTGAAATAATCAAGAGAAATATTAATTGAATTATCACCTTTTGCATTCCACATAAATAAAGAATAAAAAAGATAGTTGTACAGTACCGAAATGACGTGAGGGTGAGTAAGTGATGAAATAATTTTCATTTTTAAACGAACTATCCCTTGAAGCACCCGTTTGTTTATCTTTCTTCTGTTTTAAACAATGCCAAGTCTCTACTGATGAAAAGCCACCCCACAGCATGATGCTTCCTCCAGCAATCGTCATTGTAGATATGCTGTTTTAAGGTTTGTGAGCACTGTTGGATTTGCACCATCACTTTGAATTTTGGCTAAAAAGCAACAGCAACTGGAAGACTGTTGCTGGGATACTGGTCATTGACAAAGACCAGACATGCCTGCATATGGTTCTATTGTATAATTGTGTATGTGTAGTAGCTGTAGTACCCGAGTCCGGTCTCGGACTCGAGTCGGACTCGAGACGTTTTTTCTATCGTCTCGCGACTTGTCTGGGACTCGTTGGTATTTGGGACTCGGATTGTCTGGTCTTGGTCATTGGACTCGCAAATGTTCCAGTTGGTCTCGACGAGTCCAAGTCTATATGCTTTTTTTTTTCCTCTTTCGAAACCAAAACATTAATTGGCGTGCTTTGTTCGGAAAATGGTAATGTAATTGGTTTTAACTCCATCTAGAACGGGCATTGTCATTGGTCGCCTTTTAAATGCACAGCTGCGTCATATTTGCCTGGCTCCGAGTGTGCGCGCTGCGCGGAGGCATAATTATTTTTATTTTGGCCACAGACACGATGTCGGCGAGTTGCATTATACAGTTTGGTTTTACAAAGTTCGTTGGAGTTTTCCTTCTCACTTTCCTTCGCTTTAAATACCTTATTAATGCCTGTGCGCATTTTGCTTTCACTTTCATTTCGGTCAATATATAACTTACAACAACCAACTTTTCTGCAATAAATGGGACTTTAATTACCAAAACGAATAAAAATACACAATTACCATGCTATAAGCCTAATATAAAATAACACACTTACAAAATGTTTAAATGTAACAAAAAAAAAAACTGGAAAATCATCAAGCTGTGGCACCAAAATGAATAAGAAAAATAACGAATAAGAGCAAAACGAATAAAGCTGGAGGCCACGGCATACACCTGGATGTAACATATAGCATTTATATTATATGGCTAAAGGCAAATAGTAAACAAATGCATGCGCGACCACCACCAAGGACACACAGACCTGAAAGTGTTTATATGCTACACAGCCTTGCTTGGAGGGTTATATTGTACTATGGCTTCTTTGGACAGAGGTCTCGAAACTGGTCCTGGAGGGCTGTAGACCTGCAGATTCCAGCTCCAATCTTTTCTCCAAACACACCTGAAAACAAGCTAATCTAAGCTATTGCTACTTTAGTGAAATTGCTAAAGCTATAGAAGATATTCGTGTCTTGTATCCATAAATTATCAATAATTAAGTATGTGGTTTTGAAGAAGATTGTTTTTCTTTCTCTGTTTTGACGGTCTCATTTGGACTTGGACTTGACTTGGACTCGAACCTCTTTTACACTCGGTCTTGACTCAGACTCGATAGTCTGGACTTGGATTGTCTTGGACTCGACAAGGTGGCTTGACTACAGCCTAATGTGTTGTAGATAATCTTTACCCAAACTTTACCCATCTACTGAACTAATCTGCAGAGTCATTTTGTAATATGTGATTCTCTTACAGGAACAATGTTTTCTAGGGAGTGTTTGGGTGGGATGATGTAACTTCTACCATACATCCTGATAATGATACCAACAGTGCCCACTGAGACACTATTCTTTTAGTCTTCATTTTCAGATATTCTTTAGATGATGTAGATATAATGATCATTTAACTGGTGTACTTTTTATTCTGGAAAACAATATCATATTAAATGATTTTCAAAATTCACAGGTAGAGGAATCATTTTTCATCAGTGTAATGAGTTCTTCCCAACACTTACTTAAATCTAAAATTAGATATTATTTAAGAACATTTTATAATAAAATAAGCATATTATAAATAATTTCAGCTTTTGGTTAACTAAAAATTGAATTTTTACTTTAATTACATTTAAAAAACTAAAGTAATGATATTCTAACCTGTTACATTTAAAAATGTTCCTATTATCAGTCAGAAGCCACTGTCAAAGGAATCAGCTCTATAAAAAACTTTGTGAAAAAGAAGTACACTTTAGCATAATTTTAAAAAGTAATATTTTCAGTCATTTTTTACAAATGAATTAAAATGTATTACAGTTTAATTGTTTTATTAAATACAGTTATAGTCAAAGAGCACATTGCAAAGACATCTTGATCTTGCAGGTTTGCATTACACAACATCAGAAAGATCAGGCCCTTTCTGACAGAGCATGCTGCAGAACTTCTTGTCCAGGCCCTTGTCATTTCTAGGCTGGACTACTGCAATGCTCTTCTGGCTGGACTTCACAAACACAATCAAACCTCTACAAATGATTCAGAATGCAGCGGCACAACTGTCTTCAACGAGCCAAAAGAGCCCAGTTACACCTCTCTTTGGTCTCCTTGCACTGGCTACCAGTTGCAGCTCGTATCAAGTTCAAGACACTGATGCTTGCATATAGAACAACCACAGGCCAGCACCCTCCTACTTCACTCACTGATGACAATCTCATCCTCCAGAAGTCTGAGATCTGCTAGTGAGCGACGCCTCGTGGTACCATCACAGAGAGGCTCAAAATCACATTCCAGAACATTCTCGTTCACCGTTCCTGGCTGGTGGAATGACCTTCCCATCCTTATCCTGAACGCTGGATCCCTGTCAATCTTCAAGCAACAACTGAAAACTCATCTCTTTCAACACTACTTGACTTAAAAAAGAAAAAAAACTTCTTTCACTTTTTCAAAATCTTCATCTTTCTCTTTCTATTTCTCTCCTTCCCTTGCTAGCTTGTACTTATTTGAACAATGCCTGAGACTTGGTGTTACGAGCACTTCCTCTGTCTGTTTGCCTCTTCAAGATCATGTCGCTTCATGTATTCCCCAATTGTAAGTCGCTTTGGATAAAAGTGTCTGCAAAATGATTAAATGTAAATGTAGTTGAGAGTGCTTTTTGAACCACTTAAGTATGACATAATATGTGTCACAATCTCAGGGAGCAAGGAGACATGGGGATAAACTTAAATAATACTGTCTTTAATGACATAAAGCAAGAACCAACACAGGTAACATCTGAAATGACATTTAACAGCCAGCAGGAAACATGGGGCAGAACACACTATAAATAGACAGAACTAACGAGAAACACCTGGAACATAATCAAAACACGGCTGGAACTAAATAAACTCCTAATAAACAGGAAAAAACTAAAATGTGCATGGAAACACTGGGAACACGTGGAAAGTATGAAGAAAATATATGACATAAAATATGAAGCACATCTTTATATGTAATTTCATAATTACTTTACTGTCTTTGAAATATAGTTTGTGTTATCGTTTATGGTAAACTACTTTACTATACTTTAATGTAATTTATATTTAAAATTGTCTATAATGTATTTATATAAAGTATATTTGTAAATAAACATTTCTAATATGTAATTACTGTATAACAGTATAACAGTCAAAATGATCTTAAACTTCAGTGTTAATAAGGCAATGATTAAAGCAATATTTACAATTATAAATATGGGTTAGGTTTAGGGTTAGTATCTAATTAATAAACTAAGGACATGCACATAGGCTAAGGACTGTAAATAAAGTGCTACTGTGGTTACTTATGCAATGGCACTAGTAACAGCCAACTAGCTACATTATCAGTCATGTTTTACAAGCAGTTACACATATGTGAGGATATCCTATATTGCAGTCACGGCTAAAGATTACAGACATTCCGTTGGTCCCTTAGCCATTACTATATGTTCAAAGAGAGCTATTTTATTTTTAGGTTCATTTAAATTTTGGTATGAAAGAAATTTTACATTTATCAAAAAATATTACTTTTTATATAAAAAAGTAACACAAAAGTAATGTAGCACATTACTTTCTATAAAAAGTAACTAAGTATGCAGTTAGTTATTTTTTAGGAGTAACACAATACTGTAATGCATTACTTTCCCCAACACTGCCCATGATGTTGTGAAGAAATTTCAACCAATCAGACAGTTGCAGCAAAGTAAATCACGCCAAACGAGCACTAAGCTCCACACACTCCCATGAAGCACTGCAAATGACTTAATCAAGGAAGCCTCCCCACGCTCTCAAAACACTTCAATATTTGAATATACAGTCATGTGAAAAAGTTAGGACACCCTATTGAAATCTATGGTTTTCTGTATCAGGACATCATAAAAAAATGATCTGGTCCTTGGCATGCCTTCAAATTTGGAAAATAAAACCTCAGATGAACACCATCACATGACATATCATACCGTGTCATTATTTATCACTGCATTAAAAGAGTTAAATCTGGTAATATCTGGTCATGGTAAACTGCCGTGTAATTTCAGGTTTGCCGGATGTATGTGGAAATGACCTGAACCATGTTACACAGACCAGTACATTTCCAGAAATACCCATGTACTCGGACATATACAGGAATGCGTGAAGATTCATGGACATATACAGTTGAAACACTGCTGGTTGTGAGGACTGGTGGCTGTCAGACCTTTCATTCGTTAATGACCAGGTGCTGGAGGGACGGGGGAGCCAGGGAAGTTTCACAAAACAGCCTCAAATTAGTCTTAATATTATTGAACTCAAATATAGCTAGCATTATTATTTTTGACAGAGTCATTAGAGAATATATCTATGCATGTTTTATAATTGAAATGCATTCTATCAGAATCATATAAACCCACATCTACCCCAATACTCCATGCACCTTTTCATTCTACTATTAAGACCTCTTACTCACCCATATCTAGAAGTTTCTCTAGCATCTTACATCTACAAAATATTTAATATTCATGGCAACAGTGTAAATATTATTAGTTATGTTTCAAGGCAACAGTTCCAAGTCCCACCAAGGTAGTCAAAACTATAAAACCCCCAAAAACTATACAAACAATACACAACATATTTACAATATATAGACAAACATTGTTGTTATAACCCCTTATAATATCCTTTGTACCCCAAAGTGATCCATTTCAAAATACACTCCCATCTCCAATATATATCACATCCATCATAACATGATCCCCCTCAAACCCACCACCCACACAAACACAACCCACCCCACACCCCACGCAAACAACCCCTCACCCCTGAAACACATCACGACTGATACATCTTGCTCACCAGAAAAACAATCCCATCCCTACAACTCATGACAAAACCAACAAAGACTATTATATTTATTAACTAATAAAACTAATATATTTAATGTCAAATCTATATTTATACTGTATTTTCTTCTCAGATAAATATTGTCCACATTACTGTTGTTTTGCAGTTGCTGGAAAACAGAGACAAACACAGAAAGAGCATAGTGGAGGACAGAAATGGTGGAGCTCAATGTAAGATGAGGAAGATGTTGTTGATGTGGATGCACACAGGATCTAAAGTGAGGAATGGAGTCTGCTGGCCATCTTTCATTCAAAGTATAGATGTTGTATTTTTAAATGTTGTTTTCTGTTGAAATTGTTTTCTGACAGTTTTAATGTTTTGGATACTATTTACTATATTCCCTTAATAAAGACAAACAATCAATCTGCCCACCTGGTCTGCAACCGATCACATCATTCACCTGTGAGGAGTTTGGGAGGGATATATTCTAAACGTAACAAATAAAGTCACTTTTCTGCAAATCTTTTGGGTGGGATAAATCTCAGGTTTACCAATGAAATGACTTTTGAGCAAAGTCTGTGTGCTCAGTGGCCCAATAGCTGTCTGGTTTAGGGGTGGGTTTAGCTTCAAATCAACCAAGCCAGTTTAACATGAATGACCAAAATAGGAGGGCACACAGTGCCACACGCCCCCTTTATTTAGGGGATTACTTACCATGGCAACTAATGGCTATTGCAAGGAAGAATACCTCAGTAACATACATCCAAACTGGTACATATCTGGCAGTATACATGGTTTTCCATGTCTGATCAGTAATACTTCCAGATTTGTCTGAAAATCTGCGGTGTGTACAGGAGTTTACTGGTCCGTATACAGCTCTTTTCATGCAGTGTATTTAATAAAAATAAAGCCAAGATTAGTACACCCTATGATTCAATTGCCTGTAGATCCATATACTTGAAGTAATCATTTTCTGTATGACTTTATCAGTCAATCACATTGTTCTGCAGGAATATTGGCCCATTCTTCTTTACAATGTTGCTCCAGTTTATAGAGGTTTTTGGCAGTGTTGGGCAAGGTACTTGGAAAATGTAGTGAGCTAAGCCAACAGTTACTCTTCATTAAATTAAGCGTCACTGCACTAAAGCTACAGCCCTGGGAAATGTAGCAGGCTAAGCTACAGCAACATGGCAAAAGTAGTATACTACATCTAAGCTATTTAAAAAAAAATCTATTTTTATATTGAACCAACATCATGCCAAGTCAATGCTCTCTCAGTGATCAATAAAACTGTCAGTCAAGCAGATAGACAGGCATAATAGTTCAGGTTAATTTTTTATTCAACAACTGTTACAAACCAATTTGTCAACAAAAATCAGTATCATACAGGGCCGGATTTACCTCATATTGTGACATAGACAAAATAATTGGTTTGCTGTCGGTCGGAAACCTCCATTGGTAGTTGGTATTGTGGTTTTATTGTGTACAGATACATTTATACAAATGGTAACACTTAACAATAAGGTTCATTAGTTAACATTAGCTAACAAACATTAACAAAGATTAATAAATACTGTAATACGTGCATTGTTCATTGTTCGCTCATGTTAGTTAATACATTAATTAAATATTGTTGTTGTATATTGTTACCATATAAATGTATAGGCCAACAGATAGGTACGTTTATTTGCATTGTTGCATGTGTCATTATATCAGAGCCGATCCTCCCTATACGCAGAATACGCAAGCTGCGTAGGGCCCCCGAAACACCAGGGCGCCCCCTTGCTCTCAAAGATGTTTTAATTTTAGTTTAATTTTTGAATTTGGCCAGCGGTTATGAAAACTTTAATGATTGTTTCTTTTAATGTGGTACGCGGTCACCTTCTCTACGTAAAAAATCAATCAAATCATGTAACGTGAATGTTGTACAGTCTCTTGACAAACGAGTGTACCGAGCCACAGAAGATACTGTTTCTCAAGCGTGATTCGAGACGGAGTGAAACACGGACAAATGCGATTCATCCATTTTTTCATTCTTTTCTTTTTCAGCCATTCTATTGTAGATTTTCTGGGGTGCTTGGGATCATTGTCCTGTTGCATGACCCATTTTTGGCCCAACTTAAGCCATTGGACAGATTGCCTCACATTTGACTCTAGAATACTTTGGTTCATGTAGGTTTGAGGCCTGTAGAGTCTGCGGTGAAGTTCTTGGGTTGTCTGTCATTTCTCTGAGCGTTACACGGTTTGATCTTGGGTTAGTGATTTCTGAGACGTCCATCCTGGAGGATCTGCATGTCTGTTTAAATGTGATAACCTCCTCACGTAGAATGATGGACTTCAGATTGTTTGAAAATGGCTGTAATACTCTTCCCAGATTAATGGCAGCAGATCTTTGGTTCTCTAAGATTATTGCTAATGTCTTAACTCCTTGGAATTATGTTAACACATACCTGAAGGCTTCAGACCAGCAAACTGCCAAAACTTCATCTTTTTTTAGAGGTGCTCACACTCGCTGATGATCAGTTAATCAAAGTCATTTGGTTAGCAATAACTTACCCTCTTAATTTCTATGTTAACAGTAAGGGTTCCTAACTTTGTCACATGGCTTTTTTATTTTGGCTTTATTTTTGTTAAATTATGAATTATAATGCAATATGTCATGTGTTGTTGTTCATCTGAGGTTTTATTTTCCAAAATTTAAGACCTGCCAAGGAAACCATGGAATTCAAAAGGGAGTCCTAACTTTTTCACATAACTGTGTATATATACACTCTCCGGCCACTTTATTAGGTACACCTGTTCAATTGCTTGGTAACACAAATTGCTAATCAGCCAATCACATGGCATCAACTCAATGCATTTAGGCATCTAGATGTGGTGAAGATGACATGCTGAAGCTCAAACCGAGCATCAGAATGGGGAGAAGGGGGATTTAAGTGACTTTGAACGTGGAATGGTTGTTGGTGCCAAGGTGGGCGGTCTGAGTATGTCAAGAATCTAGGGATTTTCACGCGCAACATCTCTAGGGTTTACAGAGAATGGTCCGAAAAGAGAAAAATATTAAATGAAGGCTACAATTCGCACAGGCTCACCAAAATTGGACAATAGAAGATTGGAAACGTTACCTGGTCTGATGAGTCTTGATTTCTGCTGCGACATTCAGATGGTAGGGTTAGAATTTGGTGTAAAGAACATGAAAGCATGGATCCATTGCCTTGTCTCAACGGTTCAGGCTGGTCGTGGTGGTGTAATGGTGTGGGGGATATTTTCTTGGCACACTTTGGGCCCTTTAGTATCAATTGAGCATCGATTAAACGCCACAGTCTACCTGAGTATTGTTGCTGACCATGTCCATCTCTTTATGACTACAGTGTACCCATCTTCTGATGGCTACTTCCAGCAGTATAATGCACCATGTCACGAAGCTCAAATCATCTCAGACTGGTTTTTTGAACATGGCAATGAGTTCACTTTACTCAAATGGCCTCCAAGGTCACCAGATCTCAATTCAATAGAGCACCTTTGGGATGTGGTGGAAAGAAAGATTCACATCATGGATGTGCAGCCGACAAATCTGCAGCAACTGTGTGATGCTATCATGTCAATATGGACCAAAATCTCTGAGGAATATTTCCAACACCTTGTTGAATCTATGCCACGAAGAATTAAAGCAGTTCTGAAGGCAAAGGGGGGTCCAACCCGGTACTAGCAAGGTGTACCTAATAAAGTGGCCGGTGAGTGTATTTGCCATAATGTTTAGTTCGATGAAGCCTTGGACCTCCGACATTTTGTCTGATTTTCAAATGTATGTTTTGCTTGAAATCAAACTTTGTAATGTTGTGATTGTCCTCATAGCTGGTTGGTTTGGTTCATGGCTTATAGTGCTTCAATGAAAAATAAATGGTAAAAATACTTACAGAACCAGACCTCTAATGGACTCTGTTGACGCTGGTAGGTCACTTATAGTACGCTTCATTTATGCTACATGTATTCATGCTATAAAGAATGGTCACAAAGTACATTTCAAACCAAGTGCAGTAGACAGTAGACATGTTCATAAAAAATGCTAAATTATCTAACCAGTATTAATGCTGCTCTCTCACCTATTGTGGTCTTTGATCTTTAAATCAGCTGGTGATAAATTAAATAATGCATTTATCTGTTGCTTTTAGTGACGTAAATTCTTTTGAATTTACATATAGTGTGGGAATTAAAGATTGGATTTCTGTTCATTTTACAGAGACACATTTATGTGGCCAAGTGTTAACAGGCCCGAACAAACACCATTAAATAAAAAGATTAGCTTTTAACACAACACATAAATAATGATAGCAAACACTACATAAATAAAGCCAGCAAACTACTCCAAACCAATTATCTTAAATCAGTAACCGCATAATATATGCACTCTGCAATGCATGTTGGGAGCTGGCAGTCCCTTAACAAATCAGCAACATTGTTCAATGAAAATATTTCACCAAACAACTCTGTTGAGACAACATTTCAGGGAAAATTGCCAGTCTTAGTATCTGTGACTCAAAAAGCCTCATATGCTGGATAAAACGGAATAGCTTTTTTATAGGCAGGATTTTGAACTGCAACAGAGAGCCCGTTTCAGTCCGCTCTGAACGATTTTCTGCTTCCTCATCAAAATGAACCACAAAGAGGATCTGTTTATTGAACATTTACCCATTTCATGTTTATTTATCTAACTGCCATAGCCTCAAGAGGGCTGGAACAAAAAAGCTAATTTGTTAACATCACAGCAACTTTATCAATCTCAATAGGCTGATAGGCCAGAAGCAATAAAGAGACATGATAGCTGAGCAAAAAGTGACCCAAAAGCAATTATGACAAAATCTTAAGCATCGCCCTGCTCCGTTTAAGACCCTGTAGCCTCTTAGAGTCCAATTATGGCACCTCCTAAGTACATGTGTGTGTGTGTGTGTGTGTGTGTGTGTGTGTGTGTGTGTGTGTGTGTGTGGTGTGTGTGTGCATCAGTGTAGTGCAGTGTGCGTGTGTGCGTGTCGTGCGTGTGTGTGTGTGTGTGTGTGTGTGTGTGTGTGTGTGTGTGTGTGTGTGTGTGTGTGTGTGTGTGTGTGTGTGTGTGTGTGTGTGTGTGTGTGTGTGTGTGTGTGTGTGTGTGTGTGTGGTGTGTGTGGTGTGTGTGTGTGTGTGTGTGTGTGTGTGTGTGTGTGCGTGTGTGTGTGTGTGTGTGTGTGTGTGTGTGTGTGTGCGTGTGTGTGTGCGTGTGTGTGTGTGTCTGTGTGTCTGTGTCTGTGTGTTCAGTTTGACACTCCTGATTATGCAGGGTGTCTAAGCAGGACTTGTATATCACAGTGAGGTCTCCCTCCAGGACTTCCCCTCTGGGTCACTGAAAGCGCTGCAGCCTAGTTTCATCTCATTATAATTCAGCCATGCTCGCACCTGCTGTAACACTTTCAATTAGAAAGGCCAAAGTCACGGAGCCCAGACACTGACCTTATGCATACAGTACCAACACATCACAATACTGATGAATCACCCAGTTTGTTTATGCATTCTACATTTTAAAACGTTTAGCATTCTAATTCTACTAGTCTGAAGACGGCCCTCTGCTGACACCTTCATGACACTGTCCTGAAACTTAACAGAAGTTATTTTATTTATTTTAGAAGAAGAAGATACTTAAAAAATTATAATCTCTAAGAAACAGTGAACACCAATGAGAAATGCTGTGTGGATATTCACATACGACATAATTAAAGTACCAAAACATGCGCACGCACACACACACACACACACACACACACACACACACACACACACACACACACACACACACACACACACACACACACACACACACACACACACACACACACACACACACACACACACACACACACAAAACTCCATTTAATTAAATTAAATAATTATTGTTGCCACTCTTATTTCTCATTGTCTCATAAATAAGAGGCAAGTACAGTTTGGATATTTAAAGGCATCATACATTCTGTCAATCTTGTCTTGTCAAATTCAAACGCATCAATTTAAATGTGCATTGTAGCTCAACCTCATCTCCTAACTACTTTCTAGTTCTCTCTCATCTTCAGAATGAACTGTAAGTCATACAATACAGCAACTGGACAGTAATTAATACAAGCAAGCTGTAGCAGAGAGCAGTTTCATCTTAACAATGAATGAGCTCTAAAATCAGCGTGAATCATCAGCCTGCAGGTGATCATACATATTCTCACTCACAAATTTAACAAGCGCCACAATTACCATACAACACCATAGCAGTAATGGAGACAGTGAAGTATATATGCATGCACGGTTTGTGGTCATTGTTATATAATTGTGTCATGTATCACTGTATTTTGTGTAATGAACAAAAAGTTGAATAAAGTATGCTTCTGTATGCTAAGTGTAAGCATAAATGAGCAAATATGCTCTGTGGTTAGTCATTAGGATTTATTGGTAATTATTTAAAGGTTTTTTTATCATTCTGAATATATATATAGTTCATAGCTTGCTTATTATTATTTTTTTCATCGGGGAAAGTTCTGCCTTTAGTAGTTTGCTGCTTGTCGCAGCTGATAATAAAATAGATGCAAATACTCTTATTGACATTGGAAATCTATGCTTCTTCTCTTTTGAAAAGCACAGGCAGCCTCCACTGTTTGATTAGAGGTGAATCCTGCCATATATGAGCCTACTTGGAATATGATTACATCAAACACTTCAAGCAAGATTCAAGAGATCAATGAAAAATATACATTCAGACAGCATTCAAATTATACTGAAAACACTTTCAGTTTGTTTATTAGCATGCATATTACTATTACATATTAGCTGTTTATTAGTACTTATAAAGCACATATTATTACCTAATTATGCATGATCATATTCTAGATTCCTTGATCCTACCTTAACATAACTACTACCTTACTAACTAATAATTACGCAGAAAATTAGAAGTTTATTAAGGTAAAAGTCAAAGTTTATAGTTAGTAACAGTTTTTACCCAAATGCAAGTGTGACCAAAACGTCTTTAAAAACAAATATATAATATTTAGGATCTGATGTATTTTTGGTGCTACAGAATATACTGCTGTTATAATCATAATCTATTGATGAGCTTTAATTACTAATCTCGCAGTAAATTACTGACACCTCAGTTTGCAGATAGAATATGTACTATATAATTATATAACACTGTAAAACAAATTTGACATAATATTTACATTCATATTTTACATTTGAAACTATTCGTTTTTATGTTTAAAGACATAATTTAAAAGACTTGTTTTCTATTTTAACGTTTTCTATTTTTATTTTTTAATCCCTAAATAAGTTACATTCACATTATCCTTCAGAAATAAATCTAATATTTGCATTTGTTGTAAATCACAGTATTAGAATTATCTCTCCAAATTAAATAAATAATACAACTATTTAATAATAAATTACAGTATTGTTTTATATTTAATATAAAACTTTTAATTTGTTCAGTTTAATACATCTGTCTCTGATTTAATCCAACTGATCTTAATGGTTAATCAGTGAATCATTTGGTAAATCTATACATTTCTATAGAGTTTCTGTAGAGCTTCACGGTTCCAAGCAATTCCCAAAACCGCATAATATGCCAAATTAATTATTGAAACAGTAAAAGAAATTAAATCAGATAATAACCACAATGTTCAAAGTGTGTGTGTGTGTGTGTGTGTGTGTGTGTGTGTGTGTGTGTGTGTGTGTGTGTGTGTGTGTGTGTGTGTGTGTGTGTGTGTGTGTGTGTGTGTGTGTGTGTGTGTGTGTGTGTGTGTGTGTGTGTGTGTGTGTGTGTGTGTGTGTGTGTGTGTGTGTGTGTGTGTGTGTGTGTGTGTGTGTGTGTGTGTGTGTGTGTGTGTGTAGAGAGAGAGAGAGAGAGAGAGAGAGAGAGTGTTTTGATATATATATATATATATATACATACGTAGTGCAAGAGAGAGTGCAAGAGAGATGAAACAATCAATAAATATGTGTCCTTCACATTGATCACACATCTGAATGAGGGAAAAAGATAGCATCAAATACAGCATGTTTATTGTTACAGTATGTATGACTGTAAACAGAGGTCTTACCTTGGTAGAGACAAAACTACAGCGTGAGGTCATTTAAACTCGTCTACACAACACCACATTTACGTCATATCTTCAGCACAACTTTTGATGACATACTTGATGGATAGTATTGCAAACTTCCTAGATTTTGTTAATTGCATGTTTCAGTGACAATTATATATAATTGTAATGAAAGGATGAGATATGGTTTTGAAAGACTGACAGTGTTACAAGTGTATGTACAAAATGTACAGCTTTCTTGTGAAAATTGCACCAGAACAAGGAAAATAAGCCGTAAATGTATCAGTTATAAATAATGATTCTTCTTATTGTCAAAGTTGAAAACACTTTTTGCAGCCTAAAGTTTTATATTTAATAGAACGATGTCAGTCTGAAGGATAATGTGACAATGAAGGCTCTTGAAAATTCAGCATTGCAATCATTAAAATATATTAAAATGGAAAACAGTTATTTAACATTTGAATTATATTTCACTATATTACTGTTTTTACTACTACCACTAATAATAATAATAATATTAACAATAATAAATAAATGCAGCCTTGGTGGTTTTGTTATTAAAATTTGTTCCTCAATCCCTTTTCATAAATTTTCATCTAAAAAGAAAAACATATATAATCTAATTTCCAAAGCATGCCGGTTATTACTGAGGGTATTATATTAATCAGAGGAATTGCTGTGTTCTATTTCATCTCTAAAGCACGTCACACTAGGTAACCTCTTGACCTAGCCATCTGTGATCTTGTGTCATTTATGTCTAAATTGTCTTATTAATCTGTCAATGTATGAATATGCCTAATGTATTAATATGTCTTAAAATGTCTTATTAAGTTTCTCATAGGCACAAGTCCAGCTAGTGTACAGCTGTGACCATGTCTTTCAGCGGTCTGTTATTATCAGCGCTGCACTGCACTGCAGACAGGGTGTATCATCAACTTAATCTCATTAATATTCATAAGGGGAGAACGATATCCATTCATCCCTGTCTATGATGCGATATTCTACAGGAACAACAGACAGAGCCCCGGAATGACAAGCAGAAAGGGAAATTGACAAAAGAAAAAACTGACATTGCTCATGCTTGAAGTTAAGAAACAGATCGTGTCAGACCATTGTCCTCCAAGTGTCCTTGGGTTTCCACACGTGCAACACTGTTTATGTGCTCCTCCAGAGTGACTAATGTGTGTTTGAAGCAGATTTCGCTCCCTGACAAGTCACAGAGAGAGTATTTCAGGCTTGTTCGGGGCGGGGCGGGTGGATAGCCAGTTTGTTTTCCCCGGGTGCTCAGGACAGGATAGAAGGGCATGAGATGAATTAAGAAGCCAGTGGAAGAATCTCCCAACGGACTCTCTACACCCATTTAAACGCTGCAGGAGCGAGTCTGGGAGAGCACATCGACACTGTTTTATTCTTAGCTTGTGCGTTTTAAGTGCTGTTCCCCAGTAAGCGCAAACAAGGCTCAAGAGGAGCATGCTGGGTAAGACGCTTTGAAGAAGAATGACGTTGATGGGCGTACCAAAGCCTGAATGAATAACATAAGGATTGGAGTCAAGATTTTTTTTGAATGCAACCAAGTCAAAAATGAATAGAAATTCACAGAGTGCACACTTTACCAGTGGTGCTGTTGCTTATTCACAAGGTTAAAGATATAAAAAATGTATGGTACCTTAAATCATGCGGCGTGTGGCCTTGATATACCCCTTCCTGAAGTTATTTTTCAAACTTATACTAATATCTCATCATGCTTATTTTTATAGCACAGTGGATTGCTTCAAAACAAGAAGCTTTACAGCATTAAAAGAAGATTGTCAGTGTTGCTTTCGATTAGAATTGCAATTTCAGTTTCTACTATAAAGAAGTGCTCCGCTGTTCATTTTTTACTCACCTCCGACCCCAACGACTGAACAAAGGAGATGAAATTGGAGAAACAGACAAATGGTGGTTCTCCAGAAAGTCAAATGTTTGGCAAGCTGTTTCGAACTCTTGAAATGAATTCCAAACAAACTTTGTTTTGGCCTGATTTTGTTCAAATTGACATCAGACCAATTTGTCCTTCCATTTTGCTGAGATTTCCAGAGCTTTTAATGTTATGTTATGTCAGAGAATGCTTCATTTCCATCACTGGAGATTGTACAATGCAAGAAAGTGTGTGTGGGGGGGGGATCACCGATAGGACACACTGTATTAACAACACATTAACAACCACACAGCAACACTTAAAAGGACTTAAAACTCTTAAAAGGACATTGGCTGAATAATGAAGTAAAGTGATCTGAAATTGAACCATCATTATTCTGATCACATGCTAGCAACAAGTTTCCAGGACAATGTTCCCGCAGGGAGGACTGCTCAGATCTTTTCAATACAACGACAGCAGAGACAACACAGAAAAAATCAAATAAATATCAAAGACGGAGTAAGAATACCAAAGAAGATTGGTTTCTGAAAGAAGATTATTCATTTGCTCTGTTAACATCTACTGATGTCTCTTCCAACCCCTCATACATACACCTTTTCTGATTATTACATATTTAAATAGTAAGATTTTTAAAGAATTCTCTTCTGCTCATCAAGCCTGTATTTATTTGATTCAAAATACAGCAAAAGTAGTAATATTGTGAAATATTTTACTGTTTAAAATAACATAATTATTTGAGTAATTTGCCAAATGTACATTGTTTCTTCTTAAATATTATGAAACCCATGATTGTGATAATGGAATTGTAACATTTCTTAATAAAACAATTTAATTAAAACATATGTGGTTAGTCAGTTAGTTAGTTAATAATAAATAGGTCACATTAAATTTGTCTTGAAAACATTTTACCTACCATGTCTTCATCATTTATTTGACATATCACGGAAATATGAAATATATCCTTTTTTAAACTATAATGATCTTCCAGAGGCAAGACAAGTAAGTATTTGTTGTATGGAAATATGTATATCAGTATTGTGGTGCAATGTACACGACAATAAACAACTTGGTTTTCCACTAATGGTGTTTTCAAAAGCTGGTGTACTTGTTTACCAGGACAGAGCAGTGTCATTAAAATTGCTTAATATGATGGAAAGTAGAGAAAAAAGTAAATATCACAAAAGTAAAATATTATTTTGTTTATTTCAATGCACACTGTGCATAATCTTGTCTAATTATGCAAAAGGTGTGAAAATGCTATTTATTTGAGTGTATTTACTAAATTGCTCCATTTGAAATTAGACTCGGTTGAAGAAATACTCATGAGAAAACATTTACGAAGGGATGATTTCACATGAATTGGTATGACATGTTTCATATATGGAAATATACAGTCTTTAAAACAAAACATAAGCATGAAAGTCCACCCCTAAATTGAACCCTCAGTGGGGCATTAGCATATCATACAAATTAGCCACCAATTCCCCAAAACGTAATACAAAAAAATACTAATTACCATGAGAGTGTTGCACATTTCCTCTCCATTTTCTTAAGGGATGTATTGAAGCATTCCCTAAGCCTGTCTGTCTTAGCATATCCACAATTTGGAATCATACTTAAGATATTTAAATACTGAAGTCCACTTTGCAGGGTGTTTATAGTGCCTCTAGTGTGCTGTTGTTGCCAATAGGTGTTATCAACATCCCCTGTAACCAAACCCAAGAACTGGATGGCCACAGTCAGCCAGATACTAACAATCAATTCAGCACTGTAATGTCACAATGCCTACAGCGCTGGGAAAAAAAGCACTGGATGCACACCACACTAAGCTTTACCGTGAGCTATTGGAGTGCATAATTTCCAAGCACGAACATAGCAGTCACAGCATTTTAGCTAAAAATGCAACAACACCGGAAGTGTCACAACTGTAAACAAATGAATATTTGATTTGTCTTCAAATCGCCTCATTAATATTTCATCTTCCACAGCAGAGGAGACAACTATAATGCACTCTGTTTGCACTGAACGCGAAAGCTTTGTTTACCTACTGTCTCTGATGCTGATGCTAGCCACAGTAAGGAAAAGCGCTCCGTTCTTAGAGAGACTGTGAAGCGTCGCTCAGTCAAAGTCACATCACGCTGTTTTCTATCTCACGGCCTTTCAGCAAGGGCATCACAGCTTCGAAACTGGCAAGAGCAATGTTATTTGAGTTTGTACACACTGCTGACTCATATTGGACATAATGGGAATGCTACAGCTGTCACATGGGTCCTGGGAAAATGAAATTGTGTTATTCCGCACCTGGTGAACAGCCAGGACTGTAGTAACAACATATACCTACCACAAGGGATCTAGTGTCTTTGCATAAGTTATATTTTTAGTGAATGCTCTGCAAGCGCTGTTCCGAAACGGCATTCAGTGGTGAAATCGAGGCCCGAGTGCCAGTTACATAAGAACATTACAACGGCTCATACACATCCCTTTTCCACCACAATGAGCATTGCCCTGGGCCTGTCATTAACCTTGACTATGTGTTTTTCCAAACGGGGACCTTGTGAACTTCGATGCATGTTGGTGGGTTTGTATTATCTTGTGTTTGTTCAGAAATAAAGACAGGGTCAGATATCTACAGTCGAGGGCCCTCAGGGGTGTGTGCTGGGCCCATGGCTATTATTACTCATCACATTCTCAAACAGGCACCGATGGAGAGCAATGCATTTGACTATTCATGATACTGTATTTTACGCTTGAATGGCCAGCACTGCAACGCCTTATGGATTAAAAATAGGAGCCAAACCAAAATGCCTTAAAGGCAACCTCCATGCGCACTGGCTTTGACTCATTCAGCTGTTGTGAAAAATGCACTGTTCTCAAAGTCAAATAAGCATTCAGAGCAACCTGTTAAAACTGCAGTACAATTAAATGAGTGCCAAAAAAATGCATTCATTCATGATGTGTTTGATCACGTGTTTTGTGCTTTTATGCTGTTAATTCATCTAGCATACAAAATCTACCTAATAAAAATGTGAAATAATTTATATTATTTAAATTTATTGCAAGTACTATTTAGAACTGCAAATGTCAGCTGTGTACTGTGACTATATGGTGAAATGACGGCGATGTAACAGCATCATGCTGTAAAATCTCAATATATATATATATATATATAAATTGCTAAATCAATAAATTAAAATAAATAAGTAAAACTGCTATGCCTGGGGAACATGGCCAAAGTGTTGCCCCAGCACTAATACAGCAGCTAGTAACAGACCTATGACCTATATATATACCTATACTACGTTAAATAGGTATATGAAATTAAGAATTAGCATTTGCTAGGGAACATTTTTTGCTGATTGGAGAGAATGCATTTGTGTCAAATATTAATAAAATAATTATCTCAGAACTGAAAACCGTCAATTAATTTTGTCACCTTCTTTTCGACTGAGGAATGAAAATTAAGATATTTAGCAGAATGTCGTGGCTGCTCTTTTCTTTGCAACTGAAGTAGACCGTTTTACTTAACCATTAAATCTTAAGTATTGTATGGCTTCAGAAGACTTGGAAAATAGTCATATGGACTACTTTTATTGTAACATTTTGGCCTTATAGGAGCATATAAAGACACATTAGGCATAGAGCCCAGTGCCGCCTGAGCCATACAATTCAACATTTTCAGACTTCCATTTGTATAATTTTCATTTGTTATTATGTAAATCAAAGATAATTGGCATCAGTTTTCATTCAGGTTAAATTATGAAATTGGCCTATTCAGACAGGACTAGTCTTCCCTGAGGAGGTCAGGTAAATTAGAGTTTTTCCCAGACTTAATTTATGATTTTAATCTCATCTGAATTGAACACATCTGTTTTTCTCACACAATCTCAGTATAAATTATTGAGCAAATTACCAACTGTTCTTTGGATAACACTGGGATCCTCTGAGAAATCTAATCCCATCCGGATATGAATGTTTGTGATTGTATAATATTTATTCACATCTTCTCCTCGTTCATTTTGACCTTCAACAAATATTGTAACTAAAGCTGAACTCCTGCGTGCAGCATCTTTATTATGCATTGAAACCTTTTTGCCAACTGTCAGGGTAAAATAACACTTCGAGGTTCAAATTCTGCTGGCATCCTGTTTGAAAATTTGAATTAAATCAATAACAAGAGTCTCATCACAGAATACTCAAAAACGGTTGGTAGAAACTGTTAAAGGGATAGTTCCCCCAAAAATGCAAGACAAAAAGTAAGTTTGGGACAGGTTGTAAATAATGTTAGAATTCACTTTTCATTGATTTGTTGGGTGAACTGTCATTGATTCATATCCAGGAGGATCAGCAGGGGAGTCAGAGTTAGTTCTTGCCCTTGAGTTACTGATACTAATATAGTCTCCCATCTGTCCATCCTATTTTGCCCTTGGATAAAACACTTAATTCCAGTTTACTCCAGGGGCCCTATGACATGTCACATCACTCCTCATACCTCTCCTCGCACAAGCCTTCAGGCCACAGAATGACAATAAAGGTTAGAAAACGTGTAATCAATCAAAGGAGCTGAAATTTCCTTCTCAATACAAAATGTTATGTAAATTACCCGATTGAGGACACACTTCTAGCTGACAAAAGTGCGTCATTGATGGTGTAATCAATAACGATTGATTTTCTGCAAAGAGTTGACCTTTAAATAAAGAATTGGAAGTGACATACCTCATAACAGATTCTGCGACTTCTCATAAAGTGAAAACAAGGAAAAATACACAGCAAACAAGATTAAAAAAACAACATACACTTTTATTTAGCAAATAGAAAGGGGCCGTTTTATACAAAGTGTAAACTAGGTACTGTAATAAATTTGTTGGGTATACTTTGAAGAACTGCAGCACACATATGAACCTGTACATCAATCGTGATTCTTCCAAGTAGGACATGTTCCTCGATCGATACCCTTAGTAAACCTGGAACAACGTTCATGTCAACCAATCAAAATGTTACGCTAGGTTTGGGGTCAGGAATAGGCATATTCCAGATTCAGTATAAGTTAAGCTCAGTCGATGTTGATTACCACAAATATGAATTTCCACTCGTCCCTCGTTTTGTTTCAAAAAGCAAAACTTTGGGTTACAATTGAAATGAATGGGGCCAGTCCAAAAATACATCCGCAATGTGCAAGTTGCATCCAGCTTTACAGTTTTGTCATCACAAACACATAAACCCTAAAATTACTGTAAAAACTATTTTAACATAAATACTGTAACATTTTTAACAGAAGAATGCTTTTATAAAAACTATTATCTTCACATTTTTTATTTCAATCCTTTAAATATTGGCCCAATTAATGTTCATTAAAAAATGCCTTTCTGTAATAAGAGATGAAAACGAGATAAATAATTTTTCAGTTTTTGTTATTTTTTTGGAACTATAGTTGCTGTTTGTTTGCACTTGTACTGAACCCGGAGTATTCCTTCAAGGCTGGGGTTGCGGCTTCAAAAACATTATCAACAAATAATTTCTGTCTGGTTTTGAGTTAGTTCATGTGAACAACAGGACAAGAATGTTGTTCCAGGACAAACAAAACATGTTAATCCAGGAACACATCCTACTTTAAGGAATCACGGACACTGGAACAGTGCTTTAACTGCATGAAAAACCCACATAAAAACAACACATATATTTGTTTTCTCTACTTACGATTAAGGACTTAAAGATGAAAAGCACTTGTGTTCACATCTCTATTTTAACATCTTACAACACAGGTTTTTGTTCTCCTGTTTATGTTACAATGCGCTAATTTCATTGAGCATCTGAGGTTAAGGTTGTATCACCTTGGAAAGAATTTCCATAAATAGTGGTACAATGCAGCTGATAGTTATGATCCAAGGGGTCTGTGCTGCCACTGTCACACAGTATCGTAATCTCTTGCCATTGTCACCAAGTGTCATTTTCAACCTCCTCTGAAAGGAACAGAGAAAAACAGCTCTCAACCTGAAATCCCTGGTTTGTACAAGTACATAGAACAACACCTGCAAAATCAAAAGATAAACCTGCAATCTTTGGTAAAAAAAAAGAGAAACTTGGCTCACTGTTATTTTATTCACTTCAAATTAAAGGACCACCCGTGATTCCCCAGTGTTTCTGGGAATACCAGCATTTGCAATAAAAGAAGCACCTGCGACTTTTCCGAATGTCACAAAGGTTCATTTTAAATGCTAATCACCCCATTGGAGAAAATAAATCTGATGTTATTTAACTGAAAGCTGCTGAGACCAACCATCTTATATATTCCATCATTAGCATTTGAGCTAAAAATACTATTTGAAACGTGAAGGTCATTAAGATGAACTTTCTATAAAACATAGCTGAATATTTCCATAGCAGCATTGTGAAGAACGGGTCTTTGACAGGCAGATGAGTAAACAGATTCTTCTGGAAAATTCCCTGGAGCAGATGTCCAATTTTAGACAAATATGTGTACTGAAGTCTGTTCATCTTGTCTCTCTCCCCAAGTTGTCCAAGTCGCACGAACATATTTACTCCATTCATATAGTTTGGAGTCAAAGATTTAGAGCGGTTGTAGTTAATTCTGTCAAGCTTTTAAGAGAGGAGGAGAGTATTAGGGTAAGTGAGAAGGAAGCTGGCAAAGGCTGCTGATCATGATGTCCTCAGCTTTTTGGCACAGGGTATTACTGAAGGCGAAATATGAGAGACTTTCTCTTCAGAGTCATTGTGAACTATGCGAGTTATGATAGACAATGTGAACTAAATTGGTTTATGTGATCAGCTAAAAAGGGGCAAACTGATCTAAAAGCTACCTTGATTGATCTACAGTAATCATTTTGTTCTGGTTTGCATCTTCTTTCCTAATGCACTCTGAAAACAAGCTCATGTGTATCAGTTTGGTCAAATCCCGATGTTCATGGGAAGCGCTCACTGGATGGTAGGCCCTGGAATTAACTTAGATCAAGGGCAGTTGCATAACGTAACAAAACAGCTCAACAAATTATTAAAACTAGGTCAGCAGTTTATACACCACAGATTATGTTTGGGCAGGGAGAAACTATTTAAAATGGTTAAATTGTTTCGAGACAAATTGAAAAACAATGTATCTAAGGATGTGACATATGTTGGTAACCACACAACCACCCATCTGACAGCTGACATAACAGTTCAGGGGCTGGGTTCTGCACAATAACTATATGCATGATGCAAGATGGTTTTCATCCTGGATATGCTTTGAAGCACTAGAAAGACCTACAGAGTGCTTCTGATGGTGTTTTTGGAAAGGTCACAACATCTTTCTGGGTAGCTGGACAAATGCGTTGCATAAGATACAGTAATTACATTTTTCCGTTATGCATTAGCGTTATTTCACACTGTCTTAGAGCAAAGTTCATCCACGTAGTTGGCAAAATAAACTGTTTAAAGGCAGCCGTGGTGCCTGGAACTACTTTTGTACATTTAGAGTGGATGGAATCAAAGAGGAAAAGCAGAACTAGGATGCACATGAGGCTTCATCTATCATTTAAATACACTGTGATGGATACAAGTACACCGGCAGGTCTCTTGTGCACAGGGTTTTAAAAAAAAATCCCTTTTAAAGTGTGAGAATAATGACAATCAAAGTGTAGGTAACGACCGATGAGACTACCACTGGGATTGTATTTTCCCTGTGCTGTCCTGCGCTGTGACAAGTGAAGGGTTGGTCGGTGAGGAAGGGGGTTGGGTTGGTAAGGAAGGGGTCTTTGACATCAAAATATAAAAAATTACATCCAAATATTATGGCCACTTCCACAGCTGATAAATCACATAGCAGAAAAATCCACTGCTCTCCGACTTCTTTGACATCACACCAATGCACACGCAGAGGACTAAGATGAGAATGGCTACTGCTCTCAAGTTACATTATGGGGTGGTTTGCACAAACAATTTCACAACTAGCAGCGTAAGGAGATGTTGACTTAGCCAACTCTGATAAATGGTGAAAAATATAAACAACCTTATGTACATTTTATTGTAGACAGCAGACGCAACCGAATTTCTCTACTCGTGAGCTGTTTACGTAAACTCACCTACAAGATATTTTACTAGTGACCTAAACTCTTGTCCTTATATTAACAACAGCAGTTCTACCACAACCACATGGGTATGCGCATGTATACGTTTTAAATGCATAACATGTATACACATGCATACATGGTTTACTCACATTACTTTCCATTTATGTCTTGCCACAACTGACCTGTTAACGTCAATAATAAATGCTGCTAATATTTTGCAGATAGTGATCCAGCATAAAGTGCCTTCAATTGGAACATTCGTTTGTTTTCCGCAAGTTTCATGTAGTCCAAGAAATGTTTTTAAGGTCCTCAGTGAAGCTTTTTTTTTGGATTCCGTACTTTATAGAAACAATAATTCTTTGTTGGGGTCAGATCTCACCCAATACTCAGCAGATTACGGATTTGTGCTGCCCGTTTTGTGTTATGGGGTTTATCTTTTCTAGCGAGACATCTGCATCGCTATCCAAATTGCCTGACATGGAAGGCGAAAGTCTCTCAAAGGTCTTTATCCCAGAGTCCTCCTCCCTTTTCTGGTTCTCCTCCTCCTGGCAGAGGATACTGTGAGGGATCACACAGTTGCTGTTGTTGCCCTCCTTGGGGATGTGGCCCTTAGGCTGATACTGAGAAGTAGACGGAGGGCCACAGTTGTTGTTGATACTCACAATCTCTATAGAGTTGCTGCCCGGGCAGAGTCGATGGCAGCCCAGCAGGATGGAGAACGCCTTTCGGAAGTCAGCATTGAAGGCATAGATGATAGGGTTGAGAGAAGAGTTGGCCCAACCGAACCAGACAAAGACATCGAAGGTGGTGGAACTGATGCACAAGATGTCAGAGCTCTCGTTGGGGTTACAGAAAGGAACCATGCAGTTCAAGATGAAGAAGGGCAGCCAACAGCACACGAAAACGCCCATGATGACCGAGAGGGTCTTGAGAACTTTGGTTTCACGTTTGAAGGACATCTTGAAGGAACTGTCGGACTCCATACTGGCATTGTTACCCATGCTACTGTGGCGGTTCTTGGCGCTTTCGGCCGCTCTTTCGAGTGCCGAGATCCGGCGTATCTGCTTATGGGCAATGCGGTAGATGCGGGTGTAAGTGACCAGCATAATAGCCACAGGTATGTAAAAACTGATCAGGGAGGAGGAGATGGCATAAGTCCGATTAAGGCTGGAGTCGCAGTTGTCTGGGGGAAGCTCGCCATATGTGCCGTTCAGCTCCGTGTAACTGGTCGTCTGGGCTTTGTGCCAGTTCAGCTGCACGGGGATGAAGGAGATAAGGATGGACAGCGTCCACGCCACACTTATCATGATGAACGCCACCTTGGGCGTCATCTTGCGCTCGTAGCGGAACGGGCTGGAAATGGCCCAGTAGCGGTCCACGCTGATGACGCACAGATTCAAGATGGAGGCGGTGGAACACATGATGTCAAAGGCCACCCAGACATCGCAGAAGGCGCCAAACGGCCAAAACCCTACAATCTCAGTGGCTGCTTTCCATGGCATCACCAAAATGGCCACCAGCAAGTCGGAAATAGCCAGCGATATAACAAAGAAGTTGGTGACTTTTGAGCGCAGGTGGCGAAACTTTGTGACAGCAGCGCAGACTAAAGTGTTGCCCAGCAGGGTGGTCAGGATGAGGAGCGAGAGGAAACAACCAGTCAGAACTCGCTTCGACGAATCGCGCTGCGACACACTGCTGTCCAGGATCGTGGAGTAGTTCACATCCATGGCTTCTTCACAGAGTCGATTGAGCAGTCACCCCATAATTCCAGACCAAACCGAGAGTGCTTACAAAGGAATCGGAGCAACTAGTTGATCTGGTTTGCCTGACGCTATGCTGACTGTAGCAGTCATCTTGCAAAACACATATCATAATATCAATGTAAAAAATCTCTTGAGGAGCTCAAAAATAGATCCATGAACTCCCATAGATCTTCCCAGTGAACATAATATGACTAAAAGAAGAAGAAAAAAGACATACATTTAGTCTAATTATCACTTAATCCTGCTTATAAATATATTAGTGTCTAATTAAGTCAGTTTCTGCTTTCAGTACCTTGTCAGCAGTTTGTTCATCGTCCCACAGCATACTCTCCCAAAGAGGTTAAGCAAACATAGGCAGGCGTGATGATTAGCCTTATATATGAGCTTATCGATAGTCTATTGATCGGATTGCCGCTGCGTTGGTCTGATTTGTCCCCGTTAATGACTGCAGAAGCGCCTCCGTGTCATGTTGTTCCCAAAGCAGACTCTCTGTACAGAAAGAGCGCGGGTGACAGTTCGTTTGAGAAACAGCAAGATGTGCGCATTTCACTCGAACAAGATTTCTCCGCTCCTTTTCTCAAGTGCTTTGCCAAAAGGCTTCACTTAACCGATAACAAAAAGCATTCCCTCTCTGCGCTGCGTTCCTGTATACATCCTGTATTGTGTTGCCTTCCGCGCATCTCGATTCTACTGATCATAAGCTGCAAACGCACCAGACTCAACAGTAAAGTCTTAGTCGCAATTTGGCGCACTTCTCACGTTTCAGGCGTCCCCGTTCCATCTTGCGCGTGAAGAAAAACATCTTCCTTCCTTTAGATTTCCTTGAAAGTGATTTTAAAGCGTTTGCACCGGTCTTGTGAGGAAAGGCTGTTGTTGCACATCATGTGGAATTACAGCTCATACTCACTCTCTCGTCCTGTCGCGCAGCATCACACGAGCATTAGCAGTGGAGCGTGCATAGTCCTGCAATGTCAACTTTACAATGCACTACTTGAAAAAAAAATGTTTTAAATAAAAAACACACACACATTAGTCTTGAAATTATCTATTGATTTAAATTTCCGCACCGTTAAAAATGCATGTCTGTCTCTGGGGACTGATGCGAATAGTCCTGACTCTGAGCATCATTTGTTTTTGTCAGTGCAATAGTTTCCTTGAGTTTTTCAGAAGGCTTGCAGTCTTCTGTGCTGGGCTTGCACTGCAAAGCTCCTACAGGTCTGAAGCTATGGCAAACCATTTTAACAAGTTTTCCTTCAAACTAATTGTATGTCACTAGTACTCCTTTTTTAAACACTGTAAGAAATTAAATATTGTCTAATATCTTTTCCCAATTTAATTTTACTATCAACTATTCAATAATAGACACCAAAACTTATTCAATAGTGATTAGTATCTAATAATTTAGTTAAGTTTTTTTTTTTTCAACTGTTCACATTAATGACAAGAAACAGGTCCACCGTCACTTTTTTATTTATTTAATTTTTTTAAGGCATGGATTTTATGGTGATCTGTGGTTCAGATATCAAATATTCACTTCATATGAAAGTCACTTCATATTTCAATTGTTACTCATACTTATTCCTGTTTTATTTATTACTACCATATTGTAATATTTTTAGTTTAAGTAGTTCTACTCAAAAAGTAAACATTCTGACTAGTCATTAAATACAAGTAATTTCGTTTTAATAAAAACTAATGAAAACAATTGTGATAGATATTAGTGTCTCATAAATATGTACTATTATCTAGCAGTAGCAAAATAATTAAATATGTATATGTATTAAAGACGCTAGTCAATAATGGATAACAAACAACTAGTTAAAATAATAATAATGATAAAGGCCAGTAACACAATATAAGTTATTCTGAATAAGTAAACATTAAGTTGGCTTGCCATGCTTAAGTACCTTTGGTGGCCATCAAAAACCCTCATAAATCGAATATTAAAATATTCATCATGGAAGTTTAATTTGTTGCAAAATAATTACACATACACCATCTTACACAAAAATGTTTTTTTAATCGTTATACATCAAAACAGTTTAATGGCCAATTCATTGTCCTTTCAGAATATGTAATAAAATTCCGGTGAAATAACCTTAAAATAGAGCAGAACAGGTTATTTTAATAAAAAAAAACATGGCTTTAGCAGGCTTTTGCATATCAAACGGCTCAGTGAGGCCATCTGCTGGAACAGATTATTTGGGGTTGTGAATGAGTGTCAGTATTACAACACAGAAATCTGATTCCCTGCAAACACCCTTTTAAACAGAATTGTTTAAAATATATATTCATATTTTTCAAAATGAATATTTTAAATAAAAAATTAATTTAAAAAAACGAAGAGATACAGTAGGGTGATATTATCAGATGGTAATACCATGGTATTTTTATATATACTGTGGTCTTGGACAATTAGAGGGGCAGTCGTGGCCTAATGGATAGAGCGTTGGACTTGTAACCCGATGTTGTGGGTTCGAATCTCGGCTCCGGCAGGAATTGTCCACGACTGAGGTGAGACCCTTGAGCAAGGCACCGAACCCCCAACTGCTCCCCGGGTGCCGCAGTGCCACTGCTCCAGGTGTGTGTGCACTTGGATGGGTTAAATGCAGAGAACACGTCACTGCTGGTTATACTCTGTATAATTGTGTATGTGACAAATAAAAAGTATTTATTTATTAGCATTATTTAACCAATGGTAATTATATATTATCATGCATGGTACATGTCCAAAAAACATGATAATTTAGGTATATTTGTCAACGAAAAGCAAATGCTATATGCACACAATTATACATATTACAATTACTTCTGCGGTTTCATATAGGCTAGCTTCAATATTCAATTCTAAGGCAAGTCAGATGTTACGCTTCATCCACCAGAACAAGTCAATGACAGTACCTTGGACAGAGCCCACGAATGCATTACCTGGGTTAATAACACAAATCCTAGGGCTTACCACAAGCCTTCTCGTTGGACTTACTTGATTCTTAGTACATGGGGGTCAAGCTTTCCATTGGTTTCAAATGGAAGATTTGATAGCCATTCAGTTAGAAGGATTTTCAAGTTCATTTAGCCCTAGCACAAAAGTCAGCAAGAGCCAAGTGACAGTTTCAGGCCACAGCACAAATGAGCCTTTTGTGTCTTTGTCAGTGTTATCAGACCCTTGATAGAGTTGTAATATAACTTCCAAAGGTAAAGTTCCTTGATTCGTTTTGGCTTGGCAAGGACAGCGATGACGAAACTTAACTTTATCGAAAGGGTTTTTAAGCATTAGTCCGTAATCTGCTGAAACTCTTTGGTGGCAGCTAACACAAGCTGAGACATTCTGCTGATAAGACACTATAAGGTTGGGGAAAATATCTGCCTCTCTGCTTGATATCTTCACTGCTGTTTACAGCTGAGTGTTTTCCAAGAAACGCAGTGAATTATCAAAGAGGTCCAGGGAGAGGACAGACAAACACAAAGCTATTGATGCGTTCAGTCGATTCCTTGAGTATATCAGAGGCACAATTCTTTTCCATGAGCAATCTTCACACTAGAATGAGGTGACTATTCTATTTATAGATACTATTTATATAACAAATTATTCATTACTGTTTACAGGAGTTATAAAAAAAATACCACACTAAATTCACCAATGTGAAATTATATAATAAAAAGTCATGTTCTCCATATCGTTCCAAACCTGTATGATTTTCTTTTTTCTGTGGAACATAAAAGCGGCATTTCTGAAATATTGAATGGCTACTGTTCAGAATGCGAATGGAAACTGGGGGTGTCATGCTCTTAAAAAGGTCAAAACCCTATAAAAGTACCATAAAAGTAGTCTGTGACTTGTTACAATATTACAAATCGCCGGAAGTCATGCAATATCTGTGTGGGGGAACAGAACCAAATTTATTCATTGATATTCTTCCCCTCCACCAGCTCTCTAATCTTATTTATGCGATTTGAATATGCACATATTCAAATTTGGCAAACCACACCACGAGAACCAATGATATTTGACATTATTTGCATCAAACCTGCATGCATGGCACTATATTTGATTTTCCAGTATGCAAAATTTTAGTTGGGATCGAGGAGACAATTATTATATTCCGTTCAGTTTCTGATACGATACGATACCACACACACACACACACACACACACACACACACACACACACACACACACACACACACACACACACACACACACACACACACACACACACACACACACACACACACACACACACACACACATTTGATAAAAAACAAACAAACAGTTAAATAGTAATATTGTGAAACATTATGGAGCATGCTACCTGCCATGTGGTATTTTTTAATTTTTTTTAATGATTGGTTAAGTTGGAAATACCAAAATAAATACCTGAAAAGTTAATTTTGTCTAAATGTATCTATTATTTAAGTTTTCACACACACACGTTTGACTAACATATGCAGCAAATTATTTAATATTTACTATTTGTTTATATTTATTTTTTGTTTTTGTTAAATTTCAATCAAAATATTAGCAAATGAAGAAATTATTCTGTTACGTTTCAAGTACTACAATTATTACTCATTTCATATCGATAATTTGTATATATTTTTTTTCTATTGAACTGTAATATAAACAAAGAAATATAAAACAAATCCTACACAACTTGTTACTCAAGATAAGACAATACAAGACAAAAAGAGAAAAACAAATTAAAGATAAAAAACTAATTATTAAAAGATTAATGGGATGATACAGGATATCAGTTATCAGTTATTATCAGGATATCAGTTATTACATTGTAAAACCTCACTCGAAAAGAGAATCCATTCTTAATCTATAACAACAATTTATGAAACTTTATGAAAAAATTTATGTGAGTAAGCTGAACTCAACTCAAGCAGAACAAAAATTGGAAAATCCTATTTCCCCAGCATGCTTTGTTATGGAACTGTAAGGAAAGTAAATGTTGAAATCTATTGTTATGTTGCATGTTTTTGCACCAAATTATATAGGAAGACATATATCAGTGTTTAATGTTTTAGACACATTTTTCACAGTTCTTTGCTGAATAGTGAGTATAAAAGAATGTCATTAATTTGAAATAGAACTGATGAATATTAATAATATTTATCATTTAAGGTAGGCTATTTAATTGAGAAACAAGGTCAGCACTATTGTAGCATCATGTTTTATGTTAATCTTATTAATCGAAAACAGGTTTTTGCATCTCAAATGTAATGTTTATTTTATTAGGAAATAAAGATAGAAATTCTGATAAGAAAATAATTGTATGCAGTGTGGGATGAACTGAGACTTCCAGATATTTACATTTGCACAGCTGCAGTTTTATAGTCAATTGCTCTCATTAAGTTTAAAAGCAGCAATTGGCACACTGGGACACAGTTTTGTACCGTTTTATTCCGACCTCTTTATTTGCACCCGCTGTACACAGAGTCAAAACACTTAAGCTTTTCTTGTTGGGGGATCGCTAATCATTTGGCTTGTCTAATGAAACGTTTCAGCCGCCAAGAAGAGCAAAGATCTCATTTAAACAGGTTAATATGTGTCACCCAGATGCTTCCTCTCATCAAGATCTCTTCCAAGATGGCTAGAAGTCATGCAGGGTATTTTTAAGATACAAAGAGTCCAATTTCATGTTAGCACCCACTGCTAAGAGCAATGTCAAGCTTATGACTTGGAACATCAAGGACCACAAATCCTCTTTGACATCTCGATGCATATCTGACTCTGGTCTTCGGGTATTAGACAAGTGCAGAGATTCAACATTAAATTCTAATCCTCCAATTGAAAGCTGCCGTATCACCACGGCTGTTCGGTATGCATCACTCACTCTACACTACTATGGCGGGTTTCGTGTCCATTACTAGTTATGATTGGGGAGTGTGTTTTTATAGGGCACTTGGTTTGTGTGAAAGCTGAAAACCTTTGGATATGGCCCTTTTGAAGATTTTCCCTAAGGCTCACAATGGAGTTCTAATCGAAAAGGCAAGGAAATAGAAAACCCCATGAGGCAGCTGATAGCGGTATTAATTCTCTTGAGCGTATGGTTTTAAAGAGGATAGATTCCCTGGAGAGGGCTATTCATCCCCCCTCAGAGCCTGCTAACGGGTGTTTGCTTTAACCTTGGGAAGACAGTGTTCTCCTGCCAACATTTTTACAGATGATTTTGATATCGCCCAGAACTTTCCTTAGAAAAAAAAACAATAAATTTTTCTGTATTAAAAAAGGCTGATTTATGCAGTATAAGTGCTGTTTATTAACGAAAAAAATTATTTGTTGGCAAGATAAACTTGGCAATATATTCAGGAACATTTTTAAAGTTTTTATTTTTATACTTTGAACTCTCAAACATAATAAAACACAATATTTCCATTTGAATATGCTACAGTAGACTGTCATCCCAATGCAGGTGGGTTGTAACAGAAAAACTAAAAGTGATCTTTTACATTTTGGCAGTAAATTTATTTATATTGTATACACGACAATATATATTATATAATATCAATATATAATATTGTGAAATATTATCACAATTTAAATGATTTGGTGAGCCACACCTGTTTTATATATTACTATATTTTAAAATGTATTTTTGTCCTGTGATGGCCAAGCTGAATTACAATTACTCCAGTCTTCAGTGTCACATGATCCTTCAGAAATCATTTTAATATGCTGGTTTAGTGCACAAGAAACTTTGCTTATTTTTATCAATGTTGATAACAGATTATCTATTTTTGTGGAAACCGTGGCATTCTTTGATGAACAGAAAGTTCAAAAGAACAGCATTATTTGAAATAGAATTGTAATTATTAATAATTATATTCATAATTAAGACAGGCTACTTAATTGAGAAACAAGGTCAGCACTAGTTTAGCAGCATGTCAAAATGTTTGATTATAATATTAATCAAAAACAGGGTTAAAATTTGCATCTCGATGATTAAATACATTTTTACTGACAACATCTAGCTTTTTATACAATCTCTATTAATTAAAAGTCTAAAAGAAACAATTTATTTTGAAAATAAATATTTTAACATGCATGTCATCTTTGCCAAGTACAAGTATTGTATACAGCTCAAAGATGCTGAAGCATCAGGAATTGTAATGCTATGAAATATAAAATCTACAATCATATGTACACAGACAGCTATTAATAATACACACAAAAAAGATTAATAATACACTCACACACACACACACACACACACACACACACACACACACACACACACACACACACACAGTACACACTGTACTTTTAATATTGTGTGCAGATTATATTACTTATTTTATTTTACATCATCATTGTCAATAACTGACATTTTACTACAGGATCCTTCATCTGACCTATGCTTTTCATGCAGCATCTTATTCTTACTTCTAAACTATCTAAGCTAACGGAGTGTGTTAAAAATGTAAAAGATTGGATGACCAATAATTTTCTCCTATTAAATTCAGATAAGACAGAGATATTACTTATTGGACCTAAAAACAGTACACAGAATCTCTTGGATCACAATTTGCAACTAGACGGATGTCCTGTTACTTCCTCTACAGTCAAAAATCTGGGTGTTATATTAGACAGCAAACTATCTTTTGAAAATCATATTTCCCATGTTACAAAAACAGCATTCTTCCATCTTAGAAACATTGCCAAGCTACGGAACATGTTAAGTGTTTCTGATGCAGAAAAGCTAGTTCATGCATTCATGACCTCTAGACTGGATTATTGTAATGCACTGCTAGGTGGTTGTCCTGCATCTTCAATAAACAAGCTACAGATAGTACAAAATGCTGCAGCTAGAGTCCTTACCAGGTCAAGAAAATATGATCATATTACTCCAATTTTACAGTCTCTGCACTGGCTACCTATTAAGTTCCGTATCAGTTACAAAATATTATTACTTGCCTATAAGGCCCTAAATGATTTAGCTCCTGCGTACCTAACTAATCTTCTATCACGCTACAGTCCAACCCGCTCCCTAAGGAACAAAACGCTGGACTCTTGGTAGTACCTCGGATAGCAAAGTCCACTAAAGGAGGTATAACTTTTTCATATCTGGCTCCTAAACTCTGGAATAGACTTCCTGATAACGTTCAGGGTTCATACACACTCTCTCTGTTTAAATCTAGATTAAAGACACATCTCTTTAGCCAAGCATTCATATAATGCATCTCACAATCTAGTACCAGTCTATCTGAACAAATGCACATTATTATGCTTTAGCTTGGGTTATACTGATAATTTCATCCAGGGTTATTCCTGGATGGAACAACTGCTACGCTAATTGTCTTTATTGTCTCTATGTTATGTGGTAGCTAGGAATTACACAAGCTTCAGTCTGGATCCAACCCTTAAACGATCTGAGATGACCGAACACCTGAGAAGAGACGATGACAACCCTTCGGAGGACCTCAGAGGAAGCCAACCATCAGCGATTATACTGACTTAACCAAATTTTGCAATAAATGATGGATCAGCACCTAGAGACAACGTCTACAGCCCTGACCGTCAGCGGAGTCTAGGACACATAGATGAGCCCCAGAGACAGATCTCCAGTGAGGAACTCGTCACCTAGACATCCATCGGGTAAAGACCACTGGAACCAGTGGACTGCTTACACTCTGACTTTGCTGCAGTTGGAACAAACTACTGGTTGTCTGGCCAGAGGGGAACTGCCCCCCGACGGAGCCTGGTTTCTCCCAAGGTTTTTTCTCCATTCTGTCACAGATGGAGTTTTCGTTCCTTGCCGCTGTCGCCTCTGGCTTGCTTAGTTGGGGAATCTTCATTTCCAGCAATATCATCGAATTGCACAGATATTATTTAAACTGAACTGAGCTGGACAATGCCATCACTAAATTCAATAATGAAATGCATTCATCTGAAAATTGAGTATTAAATCCTGTCATTTTACATTATTGACACAATTTGCCTATTTGATATTGTGCAGTGCTTTGTTACAATTTGTATTGTTAAAAGCGCTATATAAATAAAGGTGACTTGACTTGACTTGACTTACTTAGGCTGCCATTTATGACAGGAAATAGATGTGACTGGTGTGTGTGACAACATTCCTATTCACACATGCTAAATTAAACTAGAAATCACTCCATTCCTGTTCTGCTCAAGTCAAATAATATAGCTGAGATATACAAACTATAATGTACGTTTAATAAAGAAAAAAAGGTTAGGTTCCTCAAGAGGGCTACTCAGTGTCGCCTCAATACCTGGAAAGGGATGCTTCTTTTGACCTTCAGAAGGTCTTGTTAAGCACTCCTATCGATTTTATTTTTGACATCGTTTCGATCCTGGGTCTTGGATGGATTTCAAGAGCATAATGTCAGGAATTGTCTGCATCATGTCTGTTCAGGGTCCCTCATACACCGGTAAATGGACAGGACAGGTGTGTTGATTGCCTATTCACACACAGAATGAAGTCACACAAAGTCACTCTAAATATTACCTCTCTTGGCTGTTGGTCAAATCAGGTAATAGATGAGCAATGAACAATAAATAGTGGGTTATTCAGTCTCAACACCTGGCAAATTATGTTTCTTTATTTTACATTTTTACAGTTATATAAAAACTCAATTACATCTCTATATTTAGACCAAATCCCTGGGATTTTGTTGCACTCTTTATTGGCTACCAGACAAAATGTGGACACACACACACATAGATAAAAAAAACATTTTATTATTATTATTATTATTGTATTGCATTATATTATATACTTTATTATATCATCGTGAATATAATATTATAATAAGATTTCAAAACTAGTATGGTTAATATTCTTAGAAATAATAGTACAATAATGTGAGACATGTTTAAGAGTGTTTAATGCAGCTCAGAGGTGGCTTGACTATACACTGCAGTTACAATTGCATAAATAAATCAATGCATTATAGCATTAACGCTAAATGGAAATAAAAACCTACTTTTAAATGTGAAATTAAAATTGACAGTAGGTGATGACAAATATATTATATAAATATAGCTGCAAGCAGCAATTACCGGTGTTCAAGCGCTTAAGGAATTTAATCATACAAGGAAAAACTCATGAAATATTATGTAACAAGGCTGTACTTGCATATATCAATGATTACAAAAAAAAAACATTTTTGGCAAATACTGGTAATTCACCATAGAAGTATGTTTTTTCTTTACATTTATGACTGTTATAGTGCTAGCTGTGGTCCGATCCCCATAAAACTTTGCATGCTTGTTTAGAATCACCTGTTGCATGTGCTGGTTTAATGAAGTTTTGAGTTTTCCATTTCGGCTTTATAGAATTTTGTGCAAATTTGGACAGTCCACTTTTCTAAACAACCCTGTTATAGCTTCCCAAAGGGCAACTTTCTACATTTGATAGTAGAGATAGTAGAGAGTCCAGAGAATTGTACTGCAGTTTTTTTTCCAGATTGAGCGAAGAACCTAGGATGGTCCGCAAAAGTAGGTTTTTTACATCTTCTCAATCATTTAACAAATGATTTGATTGACAAGAGTGGTTCTAGAGGCCCAGTTTGTCGGCTAATGGCGGACGTGATTTTTGAGATACGCAAATGTCCTTGTAGACACTTGTGGCACTTTGGACTAAGACCATGCACAATGATTTGCATGTTGATAGGACAAATGTTTGTGCAGTTATAGCCATTATGATGTTTTGTTTTCCTCTTATAGCACTACCAAGTGGCCAAGCTCCGCAATTTTTTCCCTTGAACCTTAGATTGAACTCTTATATTTGTGTTCTGAGTTTGGCGAAGATATCTATAACTCCGTTCAGGAGTTATAGGCATTTTACTAAAAGTGGCCCTGTCCCTTTCGAACATTTTGTTGCCCCTTTGCGATGGTGAGTTGAAAGTTCAACTTATTATTATTGATATTCCCTCTACAGAGAATGTTTCTGCACTGGTTTGGTTCCGATCGGCCAAAAAATCTAGGACTAGTTCGCAAAAGTAGGTTTTTCAAAAAATGCAAAATACCCCAAAATTTCGCTGGTTCATAAGCAAATCTGAGGCATGTGTTTTGTCCGCTGTGAACCAAGGATTCCAACGACATAAGACACTTGAGCCTGCAACTGACGGTTTAGTAGTTATGAACGATTTTGTACTTTTGATTGCTGTAGCGCCCCCGTCAGGCCAATTGACCTATAGGTAAGCCCCTCCCCTTGAACACAGACTAGCCAATGACAGTCGTGTATCAGCTCAACGGGGAGCGGAACTCGCATATCTTTTGGTTTCAGCGCCATAGCGAAATATTGGAGGATCCTAAGCTTTCATCCGTTTGATGGTGTTTATGCTACAAAAATGGAAAAACAATGTGCCTGGGATACTTGTAACACTGATTCCAGGTATTCTGAGAGGATGGGCAATATCATTTATTTTATTACATTTCCTGAATCCATACAAAACAGAGCAAAATGTCCTTAAGTTTTCAACCCCGATACAAATGAAGACAAAACCTTTCATTTTCTGGTTGTCATACCAGATTGTCATGTTAAGTTACAATTTGCATCTGCTCAAGAAGAACGTTAATGTTATCTTGTGCTTTAGCAAGTTATCTCTGGCTAAAACTAGTCCATGCTAATGTACAAACCTACTGTAAATAGCTGTTCTCACGTCTTGTACAATGTAGGTCAAAAACACAAACGAAGGTCTACATTTCAGTGCCTGTCAATATTAAACTCAACCTGGTCTCATAAAAATACGTACCTCTGTGCACTTTCTGTGCGACACCGTTTTACGTATCTTACTGCATGTTTCACCGCAGTTTCAACGAGAAATGTCCACTGAGTGGTGCTAAAACAGGTTAAATACGTGAACCCTGGCACGTTTTTATTACATAGATATAGGTACATATTGCTGTGTTTTATTACGTTGCTACAGAAACGTATTGCTGCGGTTCAGAATTCAAAAAGTTAATGCTCTATCGTGTTGGAAATATGCCCTACACCAAACCCAACCCTAAACCTACCCGATAGTGTTGACAAATGCAAAACTTATAAAAAAACGTATTTGTTGATGCAACCGTGCTATTTCAACTTCCTTATTTGAACTGCTTTGTTGAACCGTGATTACGGGATTTAAACAGAGCTCCTCGCCTCCTAAGTACAATCTCCGTACTCCATGAGCTACCGAACAAACTTACCATCTATGAAAACACATAGATATGAAGCTGGATATGAGTGATGCTAACGATCAAAAGCATCAGTTTTCAAATCTCCCAGCATATTAATATTGTTTTGAAGTTGTAACATGATATTCTTCAAGTAATTGTGCAAAAATTATGCTTTATTTATCAAAACTCTGTAAATTTGTGTGAAAAGGAGTAAAAGGTGTCAGAGTTTTACTGCCTCTAGTGTTCGTTTCTTTTGGAAATGGCAGTAATAGGTAGTTATTGGTACGTATTTGGTGTTTTGCTAAAAAGTACACCCAGGTACGTAAATGCCATGAGACCAGGTAGATTTAACTGATTAGATGTATATTCATTTAATCGTACCCTGCGTTACATGAACAGTGTTGATCCTGCATGTTGTCATCCGCGATCGTGATGACCGACCATAAGATTTCTCCCGCTTGCATTGTGATCTGTAAACCCTCGCTTCGAGTTACCCACTGTATTTAGTTTTAAATATATTATAAATCCCTCCATTGAATATTTAATTCCCATTTGGTGGCCTTCTGTGTCCAAAATTGTGCAAAAACATCATGGGACAAAGTTTTCACACTGCAGCTGTCATTGTATGACAGTGAGCATCTCCGTTTGTTTAACCGAAGGAGCAACAGTAACTAAGGGGGCGGGGCTTACCGATAGGTCAATTGGAGCGAGCCTTGGTCATGTTGTAGGCAGTGTGAGCACTACCATCCCTCCAAGTTTCAAGCCTCTATGACTTACGGTTTGGTCTGCACAATCAGTTTTACATAGAGATTGCTTATCCGTGACCATTCTAACAATTACAATAGGGTCTCAGCGCTAGGTGCTTAAACCCCTAAATGTCAAATATTTATTAATTGAACTGCCCCACAACACACCCACTTCACAGACAAGCACCACTCATGTTGTCTTGTACAAATCCAGTTATAATTGTCTTTTTTTTTTCATTGGCTTTAGTGACTTCAAGTCAAAATGATAGACAGTGGTGAAATTCATATTCATGGTCATGGTCCAGTTTACCGTGTGGCTGACACATGCGTGACACACAAATGAGTATGTTCTAATAGAAAGAAGATTAGACATGCGAATTGCATTGAAAAGCAATTTCAACTTCAAATGATTTTGCATGTCTCGTCACTCAGCCCTTGCTCTCTAATCAGTCTGGGAACCATGAGGAGGCAAAAGCAGACATTTGCCGAAGTAATGAGTGTCCCTAATGACACTAAGTTCATTTAATTTGTCCTCAGGATGGTAATAATTGGACTCCATTATGACCTCGATGCCGTAATTAAACCGCTGCCTGGTGATATTCTACACACTGGCATGTAGTTGTCAGTAGTGATTATCAGCAACGAGAGAAAGAGAGTGACAAGCTACAACTTTTCTGGCAACCCAAAATGAGAAGTGTTTTCAAAGGCAGCTACTTTTTCTGAGTATGATATGTCATTAGAATAGCAAAGTGATGCAGACAGGTCCATTAGCAGGCCAAAGGCGCATGAGCTGGGAGAGCAAATTAATCAAACTCCTTTCTACAATTTCCTTTCTATCATGTTTGCTAAATTGGATAGACGAAAGGGTCCGCATTTCAAACAGCAATCGGTCTGCCGTTTGACTTAAGGCAGTGCGGCGAATAAGTGACCTTGCCTTTTAATCATACGCCGTTTCAACATTGATGTCTTGACTGACATTTCCTCAATACAATCTACACCAGTTCACACTTTTAACAGCTGGTCAATTGGTCCAACGCGGTCCAGACATATTTTATTTTGAAAACTTGGAAATATATAAAAAGAAAAATTAATTTGGCCAACTAATACATCTCTGCCACCAACCGAATCAATCTTGTCCTGAGATTGAGCATTATGTTTAATCTCTTGCTTCACCAAGCATTTCCAAAAGATAATTGGCAAGTAATTGCCTGTGAAGATTTCAAGAAAACCGAAAATTGGGAATTAAAGCATGAAAACAAGCATTCTGATGATTTACACAAATCATCATTATAATAGATTAAATCAATTGATTTTTAAAAGCATTTTTATTAATTTTTGACAAGGACACAACAGATTGTCTATAGCAAATGCAAAGTGTATTTTTGTCCCTTAGACTAGAGGTTGTTCCAGTTGCTCAATGTTCTCAATGCATTTGAACGTGGTTAAAAATAGCCCTGAATCATGTGACAACAAATATAATGTGATGGCAAAGAGCGTTTGGCAGGAATTCAAGCAGAGAGTGCAATAAATATGGGGTCATATAGCCAATTTAACTGTTACGAGACTTCTACTTTCACAGCTGACTGCTTTCATTCGTCCTTTCCTTCTTTCAGATTACAATTTATCATGAATGATTTTTGGCAGTCTCTTTGGCTGCAGGATTTTGTTCTGTTTGCTGTGCTATATAGCTTTAACCCGAATGAAGAAAAATAGATGGCAATCATTCTGATAACAAGTGAAACAGCTGCAGCTGGGTCTTACATCAACAAGTTTCAAGATTAATTTCTCTTTGGATCAGCATGGATTTGAAGTACTCTTTAATGCAAGCTATGAAAGGGAAATATTAATTCAAAAAAGCCCTTGCCATTTTTTTATCTAACTTGTGTTTATTTGTTTATTTTTAAGCAGTAAACAGGTAAACATGGAGTTTTATAGTAGGCCAGATCTACATTCTGAGATGGTAACCAAGATGACATTCGAGACATTTCTTTAAGAATTTTGTTTATTTTCAACCCAATATTTATATCATGCTGTTGTTTATCGACTCATCCCAAAAGAAATAGGCAACCAGTGTTGAGATGAAAGATTTTAAAATGTGCAATCGTTGTTTTGATGTTGTTAACACCTTCAAACTCAAGCTTTAAAATGAGGCTGTCAAGTCAACATCAAAGTTTTCTTGACAAATTTTATTTATCTGGGTTAACTATTTTGTTTTACACTTACAGCTCAAGTAACACATATTTACATTTTATAAGTATTTATGCTTTAAGTGTTTTAATAGTGCTTCAATCATTGCCCCCCAAATAAATATTACAGTGCTTTACAATTATAGGACAGGTAGAGCTACATAAACTTATCACTGCATCTAAACCAACAACAAGTTTATTAGATCCCGTACCCACTAAATTACTGACAGAGCTGTTACCTGTAGTAGAAGAACTGATTCTCTTGCTTCTTGCATCAGAACAAGGCTACATCTTATTACTTGATTCACTTTAACTTAGTGCTGTGTTTGCCACTGTAGTTCATGACATACTCATATCGATTGTAAAACTATACAGGCATTAAGGGGCAGGCTTTTGACATTGTTTAGATCCTACCAATCTGACCATTACCACTTTGTTTATTTAAATGTGGAATCATCTCAGTTAACCCTAGTAAATTATAGAGTGCCACAGGGATCGGTCTTAGGCCCTCTGATAATTTCAATATACATGTTGCCATTTGGTAATATTATTAGAACATATGAGATTAATTTCAATTGTTATGCTGACGATACTCAACTAAATAATTTATGCCGATTGAGGGTGTTAAAGATTTAAAAGACTGGATGACCAATAATATTCTCTGATTAAATTTGTATAAGACAGAAATATTACTTATTGGACCAAAAAACAATCTCTTAGATTACAGTTGGCATCCAGAAGGATGTACCGTTACTTCCTCTATAGTCAAAATCTCAGTCAAAAAGTTTTGTGGCAACCCACAACAAGATGTCTTTTCAAAGGCAGCTACTTTTTCAGAGTATAATATGGATTTAGAACAGCAAAGTGATGCAGACAGGTCCATTAGCAGGCCAAATGCGCACAGGGTGGGAGAGCAAATTAATCAAACTCATCTGTACCACTTCAATGTTTGGTATATTAGACAGCACCTTTTTTTAAAAAAACAGTCTTCCACTCCGCTACAATACATCATGCTCCTTAAGAACGCAAAACTCTGGACTTTTGGGAGTACCGAAGATAGCAAAGTCCATTAAAGGAGGTAGAGCATTTTCACATTTAGCTCCCAAACTCTGCAATAGCCTTCCTCATAATGTTCGGGGTTCAGACACACTCTCTCTGTTTAAATCTAGATTAAAGACATCTCTTTAGCCAAGCATTCACATTATGCATCTCATAAACTTGTACTCCAGTTACATCTGGTCAAATGCACATTATCATTCTTTGGTACATTTCAAACATTAACCTTTTAACTCCACTCACTGGACATTTAATTTCTGAACTGCCGCAATATGTACAATCAACGTAATAAAACCTTGACAGATTTACATTTATCCATTTTGGATAAAACTAAACACCACTCACTAGACATCACTTTCAAAGTGAGGTAAAAGCAATGAAGAACTGTTGCCACAGGTCAACCTGGGTTTGGGTATGGTTACTAGTTCATTGTTAGATTGTCTAAAATTGTGCAGGATAAGTAACAAGCTTACGTTTAATACGTTTGCTCTACTATAAATTATGTTTGATCTAGTGTTCCTGTGTGGCTCAGTGGTAGAGCATTGCGTTAGCAGCGCAAAAGTTTGTGGGTTCGATTCCCAGAGAACACAAATACTGATTAAAAATGTATAACCTGAATGCAATTGTAAGTTGCTTTGGATAACAGCGTCTGCTAAATGCATAAATGTAAATCTACTTTGAAACAAGTTCTCAAATACTAAATAGCAAAATACAACCACTATCTCAGGTGTAAGCAGCAAGGAATAAAAGGCCAACAAATCACAGTCCTTTTCTTGTAAAATCCTCAACTTTAAATAACTTAAAAAGTTGAGGATCATTCAAGTCAACGCCTTGACAAATGTTTCTCTTTTATGTACAATCTACAATTTATCTGAGAGTCTAGAATAATAAAAATATATATATATTCAGGTGGACCTGCAGTGCTGGCAGAAGTTTCACCCGGGTCACTGACATCTCCTCTCATCTCCTGAACTCACTGAGGTTCTGGTCTTTGATCCCTAGCTAGCATGTAACACCTCATGCAGAACGCTCCTGGCCACTGATGTGAGACATGAACAAGATATTCTGCTTTATGCAAAACGGACGACTGGAATGGAATACTACTCTACAGTCAAAGTCCCTTTAGGGCAAGTCAGTCTGCTGGGTGGCCATATTCATAACACCCAAGTTTACATTCTATAAAATATTTCAAATGAAGAATAAATTATATAAATAGCACTTCTTTGGCTCAAATCATGCAAATGAACGGTAAAAATAAATTACTGGTTCATTAACTGTTCTTTAACTTAAGGCAAGCTTCCATTAAGTTATGCATTGGCAAGATACAGGCATCATATTTCCTATGATAATATCCCCCAATTTATACATGTGCATGTGGACTCCCTGTATGACCTATCTGATACTGTGCTGAACATACATTATTCATACACTGTGCACAATATATGCACATACATACAGCATATTTCAAAAACTATGACAGAAATTACTCTATACCATTCTGAACATAACTTGAGTGATACTTGCAATAAAAGATAGGAGCTGAATTATTGTGAGATAATTATTAAGACAAAACTACAGAATCTACTTTCAAGGTTGTAAATGAGATCACAAACCAATTGTTTTGCCTATTTAGGGCTTTTATGTCATGTATAGAGAGGGAGAAAGATGCCAGAGTCATAACCTTCTCCACCTACATGAATATCATGGCTTGATGAATATCAAGGTGTTACGTTCATTTTTTATGTGAATATACACTACCATATATTTTTGTATGTATATTTTTGCTGTATTTCTTTTCAAATAAATATTTGGTGAGCACAAATATAAAAATGTATATAATGCTTTCATATATAATTTTTTTTCAGTAGATATTAAATCTTACTGTAAGATGACTCAATCAACTGGACTTTTAAACGCATGCCCTGATGCCTTCTTTATTTCAGCAGTTTCGTTTTTTTAGATTTCAGACACAGCCAATGTCTCCACATGTAGAGTCGGAGCAGGAAAAGATATCATCTGTCTTAGCTGAAGCTTGTTAAATCAGTGCTAGAGCTGCCTCCTCTCTCGCCGTCTCTCTTTTGTGTAACAGAGCTGTGTAGTGTCTGCTAGAAACCATCCGATTCCCCACGGATCCAGCTGATTTGCTTCCCAACTCACCTCAAAATAACTTCCTGCCCACGTACCACACTTCACCAGCCTGCACTTTTGTTTCAGGATCCTGAAAAGGAAATGTGTGTGTGTTGGCTGCAGGGACTTTATGCCTTTATAGGTGTTGTACATTGAATCAACTTTTACCGTTTCCAGTGGCACCCTGTTGTTTTTAATTATAACCAAGAAGACTTATGAGACACCATACAGTCTCCCATACTGCCACATTGATGAATGCTGAATGGAACAGTTACCTTGTTTTCAATGTTCATACTGTACTTCCTCTGGATTTATAACTATATCTTTGTTCATTTATATACAGTGTATTCAGAAAGTATTGACACCCCCTCACTTTTTTTCAATTTTGTTATGTTGCAGCCTGATACTACAATTGTTAAAATTATTTTGTTCTCAATAATCTACACTCCGTACATCATAATGACAAAGTGAAAACAGAATTTTAGAAATTTCTGTAAATGTATTAAAAAGAAAAAAACTGAAATATCACATTTACATAAGTATTCAGACCCTTTGGAACAACACTTGAAATTTATCTCAGGTGCCTCCCATTTCTCTTGATCATTGCGGAGATGTTTCTACACCTTGATTGGAGTCCACCTGTGATTGGACATGATTTGGAAAGGCACACACCTCTAAAAAGGTGAGTAAAGGCCTCACAGCTGACAATGCATATCAGAGCGAAAACCAAGCCATGAGGTCAAAGGAACTGCCTGCAGAGCTCAAATACAGGATTGTTTTGAGGCACAGATCTGGGAAAGGCTTAAAAAAATATCTTGTTCTCAAGAGCACAGTGGCTTCCATATTTCCAGACTGGTGACCAATAACCTGATGGACACTCTAGTTGAGTTTCATGATCATATATGCAGATGGGAGAAACCTACAGAAAGACAAACATCACTGCAGCACTCCACCGATCTGGGCTTTTTAGTGGATATCCTCAATGAAAGAAAAAAAACTGTTCCGCTGCGCTCTGGACCTCAGATTGGGCCTAAAGTTCACCTTCCAACATGACAATGATACTAAGCACACAGCCAAGGCAACACAGGAATGGCTTAGAGACAACTCTGTGAATGTCCTAGAGTGGCCCGGCCAGAGCCCTGACTTGAACCCTATCGAACATCTCTGGAGGAATCTGAAAATGGCTGTCCACCAACGGTTCCCACATCCAACCTGACCGAGCTTGAGAGGATTTGGAAAGAGTGGCAGAAAATCCCAGTAGCTCCTCACTGCAGTAAAAAGATCAAGGGGGTGGGTTGGATCCACATCTAGGGGGTGGATATGGGTGGGTTTAGGGATCAGGGGGTGGAGATGGGTAGGTTTAGGTATATGTAAGGTGGGAGGAGTTGGATTAGGATGCAATCTCGCCCCCTGGATCTTGTGTTCTGCAGTGAGGACCATCTCAGAAAATCCCCCAGTCCATGTGTGCAAAGGGTATGTTGCATCATACCCAAAAACACTTGAGGCTGTAATCGCTGCCAAAGGTGCTTCAACTAAGTACTTATGTAAATGTGATATTTCAGTTTTTCTTTTTAATAAATTTAGACATTTCTAAAATTCTGTTTTCACTTTGTCTTTATGATGTACGGTAGATTAATGAGAAACAAAATAATTTAAACAATTGTAGTATCAGGCTGAAACATAACAAAAGTGAAAGGGGTCTCGATACTTTCTGAATGCACTGAATATGAGATACAACTTTCAAAAAGTGTGTAAACATTTTCCATTTATTTGTTTTATATATTAAAAACAGTAATATTGTGAAATACCATTTCATTAAAAACAGTAAATAACTGTTAAAATAACTTTTCTAATTTACTACATTGGCAGATATTATTCCAGTATTCAATACACGCATACATATATATGTGATGCGACGTGTGCGTGCGTATGTATGTATGCATGTATACACACACACACACACACACATACACACACAGTCTCACATAATATGTCACAGTGTCTCACAAAAAACAAAACAGCCAGAGAGGAGCTAATAGAGCAATCTGAGCCAGACAGGAAACAGAAACTAATAAATGTTAATTTGCGCTGCTTTTAAGATACAAGGATGTAACTACTTCCTAATCGAATCATGTCCAACCTCAATTCATATTTGTTCTCCCACAGTGTGTTAAAATGAAGTGGAATTCCGTGGAAGTTTAACACTGCCCTCTACTGCCAACAGTAAGTTATAAAAAAATAAAGTGCATGAAAGCAGACAAAAAGAAAGCTTCCCAAGTCACGGCCACACATTATTATTTATTGCAATATTTTGAAACAAATCACGTAGTAACATGGCTGAAAGATTTTAGCATTATTAGATTTCAAATTTTAGGTTGTCCTGTTAAGCCATTTATAAAAGTAATAGATATTTAAATGGTTATTTAATATAATCACCTCGACAGAGGTCAGAGTGAATGAATCAAAAGTCACTGCCGGTTATGCATTTGGACATCCAATCCTGGAAAAATGTGAAACATCGACGAATGAACATCAACTCTTGATTAATCCTCAAATTAATCTTGCGAACCATGACTTTGTCTTTTAGACAGTCTTCTCCAATCTTGCAAAATAACAAAGAGAAAAAAATCCATAAAAATTCACATACCATGAGTACATCATTGGGCCAACTTCTAAAACACATATGAGAGAAATCACTTACCGGATTGAGAAGGAGAAATCTGATATTGTGCTGTAACAGTCTAAGAGCAGTGCGTGGTTCAACAGCAGCGTCTTGATCAGTGATTTCAGCTGAAACTAGTGTCTTCAGAAGCTCTTGAGCAATCAACTCTTTACAGCTGCACATCTGAAGAAAACAGGCCCAGTCTTGCTCAGATATATGCATCACATTTCACAAATGTCTTATATTTCTCTGTTAAGGTACCAAAAACTCACCTCCCTGCTTTCAATGTGCACATTCGGCATGTATATCACGTTTATGTTCTTTAAAAGATGCAGAAAATACTGATTATTTTTAGTGTGAATTCAGAAATAAGATGCCATGAATATGTTGCATGGTACTTACAAATGTGAAGAGATGTGCATAATCCATGAGGTCTCGAAGATGATAAAGTGCCTCACGTAAAGCGTCATCCCCCTTACCCATGTGCTGCAATGCTGTAAAGACAAAACAGCACATTTGAATGATTTTTATGGGTTTTTAAAGAAGTGTCTTTTGCTCAAAGATCCTGCAGTTATTTGCTCAAAAGACAGTAAAAACAGTAATATTGAGAAATAATTTTATCATTTATAATATTTGTTTTTTTGCCTGAATGATGAAAATTCAACTTTGCATCACAGTAATGAATAATATTTTAAAACATTAAAATAGTAAACAGCTATTTTAAATTGCAAAAACATTTCACACTATTACCGTTTTTTATTGTATTTTTTAGCAAATAAATGCAGCCTTGATGAGCATTTGAAATGTTGAAATAAATCATATGAACTCTTGTGCTCACCGTGACTGAATTTATTTGATTCAAAATACAGAAACAACTGTAATATTAAAATGACTTTCGAGCGGCTGCTGAAAATAATTGTAAAATATATCATACATATTAAATATATATTTAAGCATAACAGTGTCTTTGAGTATTTCATACTTACAACATTTCTTAATTCATCTTTCACGGTTTCAAGTTACTTTGATATTTCTATTGACATGTATTAACAAATTAATTCTGCTTTTTCTCTCTCTCATGACTCTCATACTCGCTCTCTTCAAATTTAATTTAATTTGCAAATTGTTAATATGTTTTAGTGTCTCTTCTTTTTCACATTAAGTGCGACTTGATCTCCGTTATTTATAAATCTACAGTAGGCTAGCTACAAAATTGCAAGCAGGTGTTGATAAACTGAACGTCCTTGCATCGATCAAACAGCAGTGAAACCACCAGGTGGATGTGGTATAACACCAATAAAACTTTAAAAAGGAAATTCTGCCTGACTTATGAATGCGAATATAAACAGCAGAATATGCCAAAATCACTGTGATTTTGAAAATATATATTGAAACAAAATATAACTGAGAATAAACTGTAGTTACAGTATTTTGTCGTTTTGAGAAGTCACCGTGATATCAAACGTGACTCCACAGACCACATATAACAAAGAATGTGCGTCAAACTTTTCTCCTGCTCTTTCCACATTGTCAGGATTTAAGCTAAATCGTTTTGATTCTGGGTTGGAGTACTTACAGACAAGAAACAGCATGAGAAGGAAGGTTGTGCAGATCTGAGCGATTGTGTGTGGAGGAGGTTTGCAGTTCCACCTGGAGCCTTTGAAACCCTTGAAGAGTGACACATCCCGACCTTTTCACACATGCTTCGTGTTTTTCAGGGCCATATTTACAAACCCAGCTTTGGTAGTATTAACGTTTAATATATTGAACTGACAAGGCGGTTTCCTCAGGAGAGTTTCAATCTCGTGACATGAGCGGTTGATGTGCTTTTATAAGCTAAAGGTGAGCTGCTAATAAACCATATTCGTTCTCAATCACTGTTCACAACTACTAAGCTGATATTGTTCAAAATAGCTACTACTTCCACAAATCCTGTTTAAATGTGGGCAATAATATGAGCTGTAGTACTTCAGTCAAGACAAGTTAATTAAATTAAATTGTATTTGTGTGTTCATAGGCTTCGGGAAAAACAAGTTAATATCATTAGTTTGCAATATTATGTAATTATAAATATATTTACTTGTATTTCAAGTATTCGTTATTAAATGAGAATGATAACTGTGCATTTTGGGATTTGTAGTTTCTCTATGTATCACGTGATGGTGACTTGAATGCGTAAGCACGTCACTGCGCCGACGCGGGAAACACACGATTGAGTGCGCGTGCGGTCAACTCTTCTGTTTACGTGGAGCTTACAGCCTTGTTTATCCTGTGTGAGGTATTCTAATAAAATGCTATGATATTTAATCTCTCTTTTGATGTTTTTATATCTCTGCTAGCCCAGCTGCATTCTAGAATTAATGCATCGTCGTTATTTGAACGCTTTATGTCCAAGTAATTTGTTTTTGCAACTTCACAGGACTTCATTAGTATAGCAAGAGATCGACAATTTCATTTTCTAGTTTCTATTTAAAATGTAAAGTTTTGATTATGTGCACTGATTTTCACTGCATGTCATTTTATATCACTTCAAAGCTGCAATTCAAAGCACTGGTCCAAAATGTCCAAGATTGAAAAGATGAGTATCCTGGGAGTAAGGAGTTTTGGAGTTGAGGATAAAGACAAACAAGTGATCACCTTCTTCAGCCCTCTGACGGTGCTTGTGGGGCCTAATGGAGCTGGAAAAACGGTTTGTATATTGCTGTCAGTCATGATACTGATATAATGCATACATAGCTAATATGACACATTTATGATGATTACATATTTATATTATATTTCTATATTGAAGTTCTACCTACCAATGACTACATAATGTAATAATAAACTATAAATAAATAAATAATATTGAACTATATCTTTTTTGTGACTTGCAGACCATCATTGAGTGTCTCAAGTACATCACTTCAGGAGACTTTCCACCAGGAAGTAAAGGAAGCACATTTGTCCATGATCCCAAAGTAGGTCTTTGACATGACTAATGCAAATATGCATGTTTTAAGACCCCTTCCACCAATAAAGATAACTATATTAGCATCCACACCAATGCACTATAAAGATCTGGGCCCGTATTCACAAAACATTTGATCTTACCACTAAGAGTTCTCCTAAATTGCAGTAAAGGTTTTTAGCTAAGTTTTCTCTTAAAACCTATTCACATCTTAAGCCGCTGAGACAAAGTTATACTAAGGAACAGAGAGAAGTCTTAAGCTAAGAGTAAAGCCCGTTCAACACCTTGACTTAAACTTTTTCCGCTTGTACTGTGAAGATGCTTGTGGCGTCACTGCTGTCGCTCTAATGTTATTTAGGTGCAGTCTGGACATTTATCTTAAACAAACAAACTATATCGCCGTAAAACTAAGATATCTCTAATCTAGACTTAGTATTAGACTAAAAGAAATAAAAGTAGATTCTGCTGTTGGAGAATGTTGTTAACGTTACAGCAGTGCTCGGTGCATTTAAATTAACCCGGTGCATCATATAACTGCATTATAAGTCAGTCTCTGGCAGAGATTTATTCCGATGGAAATCACTTGTAGAGTGCAATATTATGTTGCCGTAATCAAATAAAGGTTTAAAAATGCAGGAAAAGTGTCACTATTGTAGAAGTATATGTTTATTGTCACCCCCTTACATATATGCTTCTCGTAAACAATTAGTAGATATGCATATAAGCCGTGATTCATGAAAGACTGATAGTAATAAATGCAAACGGGAGAGTCCACCCCCCGTAATTAAAGCAATGAATTTAGTATTGCTCAGGGGGTAACCTCCACTAAACTCAAAGGTGATACTGGCAGCACATTCTGACTGGCGGTCGGCACGGTAATGAGAATAACTTTCTCAGTTGGTCGCATGAGCACATCATTTGGTAGCAATTATTTAATCCGTTTCTTCAACATTTGATTAATCAATGCATGCTGATGAAATTTTATTGCCTTTATAGTTTGTGGTCGGAGTTTGAGCTTGTTCAGCATTCATTCTGGCAGTGGGAAAAAGTTTCAACTTTAGTTTTTGAGCTTTTGGGCTTATATCAATGCATGTGATAGATGTGGTAACGACTTTTTTCCATATTTTGTTTCCTGTTTATAATTCACTTGTGAAACGGTTCACGAAAAAAAACTTGTGTGTCACGTTTGTCTACAAGAAAATATAATTGTCTGTTTTGCTCATATCTATACTCCTTCACTTTTTAAGACTAAAGCAAAATATTTTACAGAATTTAAATGTGGATGCTGCAATTTCAGCACTATACGAAGCAGCGGCATATACTAGCAATACACGATAAAGCGCTATATTAATGCATCATTCATTCAGATTCATTGTTAGTCTTAATTAAAAAGCACAGCTACTAGAAAACAGTAAGCTACAATGACAAACTCTCTTACAATGTAATATTTATTAACAAAAATGAATAAGACGAGGCATGGCATAGAACACATTGTATTATATATACCGTATAATCAATTACAGAATGTTTAGCAAACACAGAGGAATCAAATAGTTAGTAATAATATAATAAAAAAAGCGTAACGTGAGGTACACAGCAAAGATAACAAGCTTTTCAAAACAAAAAGAGAAGTAAAACTAAACTGTCTGTCGCTGACAGGACTTGCATGTTTTTTTTTTCCAAAGGAATACCAACATGTTCACCTTCTCTGGTTTAATAAGTGGTCTCTTTACTTAGTCTGCAAACCAAATCCTCCGTTGCTCAGTCCGCTGCGCACACCTTCGGGCTCGTGCTGACGCGGCGAGTATAAACCAGGCTCTACTGAAGCGCTCGCGCTGAAAGCGCCTCTCTTCACGTGATCAGTGAAATCAGACTCCTGCTACAATGTGCCGCGGCTGGTAGCGCACGCTGTATGAAGCAGACGCTTTGGAGCAGTGCATACCATGCACTCGCACAAGTGCAACCACGTCAAATTTTTACTCGCACATTCTCAAAAAATGATCGCAGTCTAAAGCCCTGTGATAACTTTTTAAAAGGTCATTATAATTATCATCAAATGTTTCTAAAATATTTACGTTCAGAGGCAGATTGCCGGCAACAGCCATTTTAGGAAAAGTTTGTGGCTTGGTCTTAGTGACTTAGGAGTCCTCTTCACTACTTCTAACCTCTCACAGATTTAAGAGCTAGTTTTAGCGTTAAACGCTTTTTGAAATACTCTTACAGCAAACATTTTGGACTGACACGCCCATTATTAGTAAGATTTTCTCCTAAATCTGCGAGTTTTGAGTAATGGCATATCTCATGCGATATGCATGCGCATCTTGAGTAAAGCCGGTTCCTTGATTAGCTAAATCTCCATCACCTGTTTTCAATGAGCGGTATTTAATACACAGAGCCGTAAAATCACTGACAAGCTACGCAATATCCGTTCATATCGAAGGTGAATATCAGTCGATATATGCGTAGCTTGTGTGAACTACGGCTCCGTGTATTAAATACCGCTCCATTTGAAAACAGGTGATGGAGATTTAGCGCTAATCAAGGAACCGGCTTTACTGACGAGATGCGCATGCATATCGCATGCAATATATCGCCCATCCCTAGTTTTGAGCTACTTTTAGCCTTAATATGTTTTGTGAATACAGGCCGTGTTTATTATAAACAGCCACTTTAAAAGCTAGAGCTCTTTAAAGCAGGAAGGGTTCTGATTGGCTGGCAATTCGTATCGCTCATTGGCTGGAAAAAATTCTGACGCCATCATTCCTCTATGCCATTATCGTTATAGATGTGGTGTGTACTCTGCTATTCGTTTAATATAACTATTTTTTATAACTTGGTTATTGTTTTTTGTGAACAATAACTATGTGTGTTAATGCTAATGTTGGTCTATTGTAGGATGCCCATGAGACGGATGTACGGGCACAGATCAGACTCCAGTTTAGAGACGTGAATGGCGATCCTGTGGCTGTCCAGAGGTCTATGCAAAGCACACAGAAGGGCAAGAAAACGGAGTTCAAAACCCTTGAGGGTGTCATTACAAGATTCAAGTGGGTTTACATGTCATACTCTACTGTTTAAAAGTCATTTATTTACAGATTACAAATACTGTGATTGAAAAGCTGAATTTGATTTTGCAGCAGACGCTACTTCAGTCTTCGGTGTTATGTTTGCCACTCAAGAAACATTTGCTAATTTTATTAATGATGAAAACCGTTGCGCTGCTTAATATTTTAGTGCAAACCATAATAAAAAATTTTCAGGATTATTTAATGAATACAAAGAAAGAAAAAAACATTATTTGTAATAGAGATATTTTGTAACATTAAAAATGTTTTACTTGATTTTGATCAATAAAAAATTATATTTATAAAAAAATGTACTACCAATTTTTTACTCCTACTTGTATTTTGAAATGTGTTCATTATGGTCCCTGTCTGAAGGACCACATTTGTCATTAATATGTCTTGATGTCAGGCATGGAGAGAAAGTGGGCCTGAGCTCTAAATGTGCTGAAATGGACCGTGAGATGATCTCAGCGCTGGGCGTTTCCAAGGCTGTTATCAACCATGTCATCTTCTGCCACCAAGAGGAGTCCAACTGGCCTCTCAGTGAAGGAAAAGCCCTCAAGCAGAAGTTTGATGACATTTTCTCAGCCACAAGGTATAATAATCAAATGCGATTCATCCGCAATTATGAACATGATATTGCCTAGATTGTCAGTGAACTACGGCTCTGTGTATTAAATGTCGCTCCATTTGAAAGCAGGTGATGGCGATCTACTGGATTTAGGACTCCTAAATTTTTGCTCTAAAAGTATTTCACAGAGCGTTTAAGCGCTAGAACTAGATCCTAAATTTGTGAAGCGTTAGGAGTAGTACAGAAAACGCCTGTCACAAAGACCAAGCCACAAACTAGGCCTATCCTCCCAGTTGAAAAAAATAGAAACCATCACAGAAATTCAATGGCTTCCACTATAAATACCATTTCAACTTTTAACCATTAAAACCATTAAATAATGGTTTTCTGTAGTGTGCTTTAGGGCATATTCCATTAGGATTTAGTAGTTTTAACAAGCCACTAATAGAAGGTGACCAATGACCAGTAGAGACCAACAGGGTCCATTGCAGTTTCCTTTAAAACTAATACAATTCCCATTATAACCAGTAAAACCATTACAAATTATGGGATGTTTCTATAGTTTTTTTCAGCAGGGCTAGAAACACGCTGCATTTATTTGCACACATATGTTTTTTGCTTTTGTAGGTTATCCCAACTCTAAATTTTCCTTTGATTGTATCCTTGTTTTCATTAACAAGTTGGGCAATACGTAACAGCTGTTCTTGTGTCCAGTTTGGTTATCTTTTACTAGTGATGCACCGATTGACCGGTCAGTCTCACGTCTTGCCGATTCCGAGCCGATCCTTTTATTGCCAGCTGCGCAGGCAGAGACGTCACAGCCACGCGCACACTCACAGTAGATATCACAGTCGCGAGTAAACACGTCGTTTCGCATGAGAATAATTCAAATTTTAATGGCATTCAGTGTAAACGGCGACTGATAATGTATTTGTCATGCCAGATGAGGCTTGAACAGTGTGTGTGTGAGAGAGAGCACACACAAGTAACTCAAAATCTATAGATGCATACTGTGGTAGAAAAAAAAAGATATTTACAAAATATGATTTAGGTAAGCAACATTATAAAACCATGATGCTGCACTGAATATCAATATCAACACGACTGCAATGTGACACTGATTTTATACAATAGTATTTCAATAAACAAGAAGTTAAAATTAAGTGACAAAATACTGACTGTTTTTGCTCAATTTCGCATCTGAAAATAGTTGCAATCAAAGCCACAGCAGAACTGTTGTGTGTCTCTGAGCAACACACAGCGGTGTTTGGTTACTGAATGAATCCACGTGTTTGAATGAATCGAGTGAGTCAATGATTCAGTGGCCCATTCATAAGGACAGCCAATTGACTCGTTTCTGAATGAATCGAGTGAGTCAATGATTCAGTGGCCCATTCATAAGGACAGCCGATTGACTCGTTTCTGAATGAATCTGTAACACAGAGTCAATGATTCAGTGGCCCATTCATAAGGACAGCCGATTGACTCGTTTCTGAAGCAGCAGCATGAATCGTGTGAGTCAATGATTCAGTGGCCCATTCATAACGACAGCCGATTGACTTGTTTCTGAATGAATCGAGTGAGTCAATGATTCAGTGGCCCATTCATAAGGACAGCCATTGACTCGTTTCTGAATGAATCGTGTGAGTCAATGATTCAGTGGCCGACCCTCTGATTCATAAGGACAGCCAATTGACTCGTTTCTGAATGAATCGCGATGTGAGTCAATGATTCAGTGGCCATTCATAAGGACAGCCAATTGACTCGTTTCTGAATGAATCGTGTGAGTCAATGATTCAGTGGCCCATTCATAAGGACAGCCAATTGACTCGTTTCTGAATGAATCGAGTGAGTCAATGATTCAGTGGCCCATTCATAAGGACAGCCGATTGACTCGTTTCTGAATGAATCGAGTGAGTCAATGATTCAGTGGCCCATTCATAAGGACAGCCAATTGACTCGTTTCTGAATGAATCGTGTGAGTCAATGATTCAGTGGCCCATTCATAAGGACAGCCAATTAACTTGTTTCTGAATGAATCAGTCGTTTGAATGAATCAGTTGAATGAATGAATAAATGACTCGCTCATTAAAACAGACATTTGCTGCCGCCTACTGGTGGTTTAGTCATATTTAAAAGTATCATTGCATTTTTTTCAACATTTATTTGTGTATTTGTATTTTTTTTTAAATATGTAAAACATTAATCTTATAAAATGATTTATGCATTTGAAATGTTCCAGTGTAAATGGATTTATGGCACCTCAGCTTCATCAAACTGTGTAAATGCATCTAATACCACTTCAGATGCAGCTTCTGTTTCCTCAGCAGTGGAAAGATAGAGTTTGTTAATACTAACTTCATTTGAATGGTAACAACTCTACAGTTTCTTATTATGCTAACTTAATTAATTGAAACAAAGTAAGAATTTGATGTGAAAGATGACACATTTAATAAGGTTAGGGGAGAGAAATGACCATTTGTAAACAATGGTAAATGACATGTTGTGTTACATACAGCAACTCATTTTAAGTAAACTATTTCTTTCTCTTTCCAGTCACAGAGCACTTTATTTTGAGAGTTGTTTAAGTGAGAGAAAATCTGTAACTCAGTCCAGATTGGGGGAATTGTAATGTTTAATCATTTATTTTATTATGTAAAAAAGTTTTTGTTGAAATTTGCATAGATTTTTGTTTTTATATGCTGTCAATTATAGTTCTTAGAAAGAAAATTGGAATCGGCAAGAATCGGTATCGGCAGGTCACACTTCCAAGAAATTGCAATCGGTGCTTCTCTATCTTTTACATTTGCATGTCTTACTATCAGCCATGATTATTCTACTCTGTTAATTAAAAGGCTGTTTATATGCATATTCACTTTGTTTTTGAGAAGCACACATGTAAGGGGCTGACAATAAGCTGAACATGTACTTGTTTAATTAGTGACACTTAAACTTTATTTGAATTTGGCAATTAACATTTGTTATTTTTAAATCTTTATTTGAATATGGCAACATAATATTGCACTCTACAATATTTCTATGAATAAATCTCTGACAGAGACTATCAGCCAATCACTGTAATAAGCATGATGACATCATCCATAGCAACGAGGTCAACCCCGCCCTTACTCTTAGCTTAAGGGTGTGTTCACACCTGTCTTGTTTGGTTTGATTAAAACGAACTCTGGTTCGTTTCCCCCTTTAGTGCGGATCTTTTGGGCAGGTGTGAATACAGCAATCGCATTCGGGTGCACACCAAACAACCGAACCGAGACCACCTCTTCAGCTGAATAAACATATTCACTGATTTTCGGTTCATTTTTGTGAAGCGCTCCTGTTCAAGACTGGGACGGCAAGCGCATCCTATTAGTTTCCTTTATTTTAGAAAAGCTCTACGTTTTCTTGATATTGTGAGTGCACGCAAATAAAAATAGACCCTTTACAGTTACGAACTATGTATTATTGTTACCTTTTATGAGCAACAATGACGGCGTATTTAATTTGTTTCCACTGATGTTTAACTTAAATGTTTAAACTAACATTTTGATATGGTTTAAGTATTTTATATCTCTAGATTTTATTTTTGGCAAGTCATAGTAATTACATCGTATTACATTATCTCATTTGATGCTCATAAGTTTCTTCATATTGCGTTAGTATCTCATAATAGCAAATCAGTAAAAGAATAAAAAAATGCACTACAATAAATAGCCTGTTTTTGCACTTCCTGTTTTCCCTGCTTGAGCATTTCTGTCCAATGAATGGATGACCTTGGCACACGTGTGGTTTTATTTACAATTTCTGGTTCACTTGCAAAAAGGGCAGTGTGAAAGCGAACCCCACCAAACACATTATATTTGGTCCGGACCAAAGCAAGTGAACTATCAGACTTTCCTGGTGTGAATACACCCTAAAGACTTCTCTCTGTTCCTTAGTAAAAGTTGGTCTCAGCAGCTTTGTGAATTAGTTTTAAGAGAAATCTCTTAGCAAAGAAGTTTTACTGCTATTTAGGAGAACTCCTAAATGTTTTGTGAATACGGGCCTGGACAACAGGTTTCTCCCTGAAGCTGAACTTTTTCTGAAAGCTGAATAAATAAGTTTTCCATTGATGTATGGTTTGTTAAGATAGGACAATATTTGGCCGAGATACAACTATTTGAAAATCTGGAATCTGAGGGTGCAAAAAATTTAGAAAATCACCTTTAAAATTGTCCAAATGAAGCAATGCATATTACTAATCCAAAATTAAGTTATGATATATTTATGGTTGGAAATGTACAATATATATTCATGGAACATCATCTTTAGCTACTTAATATCCTAATGGAAAAAAATCTATAATTTTTTGTCATACAGTGTATAGTTGGCTATTGCTACAAATATACCTGTGCTAATTATGACTGGTTTTGTGGTCCAGGGTCACATATATTTATTTTTTTCCTCCCTGAGGTCTACAATTTGCATCATATTTTAGTTTTTCATTTTACATCATCTCTGACCGCTTACATTCTCTGCTTTCTTATTTTTGTCTTATGAATAATGCTTTTTTTGTTTGTTTTTTGGAAATGTACTGTATGTGTTCACCAAGCCATTTTATCTCAAAAGATCTAGGAAGATTGGTTCTTGCTAATATCTACACAATACACAGTATGTTTTGTAAATGCTCTTACACCAGTAGGTGGCGCTAAATGAGTGTTTATTAATGTGTTTTTGGAGAGATAGTAAATATTTGCTTAGCTATAATATATAAGATATTATCTTTGCTCAGTTACAATTGAAACAGTGGCTTTCAGTGAATTCATTATTTGATTCATTTATGCAACCCCCCACTAATTATATATTTTTAATTATTCATACAAATATATTGTTGAGCAGGCTAACTGAAATTAAATATTTGTTAAAACCCTATTAAACTAAATTTGTAGCATTCAGTTTCTTTTCTTTGCCATTTCATATGATGTTTCGTATGTTGTCTTTTACACATATTAAGGTAGCATCACAGCTAAATGCCTGAAAATAACCAAAAGCTTTGCTTGAAGGTACATTAAGGTATTGGAGACCCTGCGGACACTGAGGTTGAAGCAGGCCGGCGTTGTTAAAACCTGCCAGACGGAGCTCAAGTACCTGAAACAGAACAAAGATAAAGCCCAAGAGATTAGAGAGCTGCTGTCCACTAAAGAGACTCAGCTGGCTTCCTCGAAAGAAAGTGTCCAACGCATTGAGAGTCAGATTGACCCAATGGAGGTGAGACACAAAGAATTCGTGACACCAATTTTTATGCTGACTCCAAAAATTAAATGCCATGGGATTTTTTTTTTTTTAGGTCTGTGGCAGTTCAGTGTTTTGCAAAATGACATTTTTTAAATTATTTCAATGTATGTGATTTTAATTCAGATTACGGTGCCGGTTACATAACATACCACAGTTCAATTTTAACCCAAAGGCTTATGCATATTTTCCAAACACACTTTCCTCATATTTTCAGAATCGAATGTATGACATAGACAACAGCCTCAGCAAAGTGATGAAGTTGGATAATGACATCAAAGCTTTGGACAGCAGGAAGAAACAGATGGAGGATGATAACCGGGAACTAGAGGAAAAGATGGAACAGGTAACCAAAGTATATATATATATATATATATAAAAAAAAATGTCATCAGTAATGAAAGTTTCACTACTATCAGTATTAGTCATACATGCTAGATAATGATCATCTGAAAGCAGAGGAAGTGCTTTGCACAGAAAACATGCACAGGATGTTCAGTAATGGATGTCTAATTGTGACATTTTTTTTATTTTTATGGTGAAACAAAGGGTTTGCTTTTGCAAGCTCATCTTTCTATTCAAGTTCAGTCTCTTTCTCTCCTCAAAGATTTCTTCTGTATCTTTAAATTGTTCTAAAACAGAGATACTTATTTATTATTAGTTCATGTTAATAATATGTATTGGCAGTCACAGCCTAATGGTTAGAGAGTCAGACTTGTCTTGTCGCAGGTTCAAGTCTCAGTACTGGCAGGAATTGTGGGTGGGGAGAGTGAATGTACACCGCTCTCCTCCACCTGCAGTACCCACAACTGAGGTGACCTCGAGCAAGCCACTGAACACACGATTGCTCCCTGGGTGCCCCACTACTCGCTGCTGTGTGTATGCACTCTGTGCATTTATACCTTCTGATCTGGATGAATTGTTTTTTGTCTGCATTACAATGAAAACTAATACCATGTTTACTAAAAATATAAACTAAAGGGAGCATGTATATCCGAAAAACAAGAGGCCTAAGACAAAGCCTTGCGCCACACCATTTGTTCATTCATTGAGGATCCCTGACTCCTGAACCCTGTGTTGTGCTGTTTTAGGTGTTCCAGGGCACAGATGATCAACTGCAGGACATGTATCAGAACCACCAGAAGACTGTGAAGGAGAAGGAAAGGAGACTTACGGAGTGCCAACGTGATCATGAACGTGCCGGCCAAGAGTGCCAGAGGATGAACCGCAACAAATCTGACCTGCTAGTTGAGCAAGGTAGTCAGATTTCCCTTTATGCATCAGAGATTGATGCATGTATCTGTTTTCTAAATATCCTCAAATGGTTGTATATTTGATTCTAATATTTAAAAAAGTCACTAGAAGAAAAATCATGTCCTTTTAGTATATATCACAGCCTGGCAAAACCATGATTTGCTACTCGCTGTTGTAAGTCAGAGGACGTTTTTTGGGGGGAGGTTCATGTAGGAGTACACTAGGGTTGCAACCAATTAATATCTGTTCATTACATCTTTGATTTAATGGCAAAAAAAACTTTTTTAAACACAAAAAGCACTTCAATGTGGCCAAGTAATTTTGCTCATATTGCCTTTTAGCAGCACATATGATGTTTATTCTTTCTAAGAGCTGTTCATCATCATTTTTTGTTCGTTTGAAGGCCGTCTGCAGTTGGAGGCAGATAGACACACACAAAGCATAAAAAAGAGGGACACCCAGGTCAAGAGTTTAGCATCTTTCCTGGAGTTGGAGGGTTATGACCGAACCCCTCTTAATGAGCGACAGCTTCAGAGCTTCCACAGACAAGTCAATGAGAGACTGGACCAGGACACACAGGCCCTTAGCCAAACTATGGTATGGTTTGAGTAACACTTTGTAATAACTCTAACTATATTATATATCATTGTTTATTTATTTAGTGCTTAACAGAAAATTAATTGAGAAAAAATGAAATCATCTCTTTATTTATCAATTATAAGTTCATTATTAGTATTGTAACATGTTGCCATTTTTTTGTAATAATTTCTTAATTTGTTTTCAGCATGATATGCAGGAGAAAGAGGCACAGAAGCAGCAAAGCGTCGATGATCTCCGAGATAAAAAGACCGGTCTAGAGAGAACCATTGAGCTGAAGACAGACATACAGGCCAAGAAACAACAGGAACTGAAAAACATCAAGTCTGACCTCCAAAGACTGGAGGGCTCCTCAAGCAGACTACAGGAGCTAGAAACTGAACTTCAGAAAGCGGTTAGGCCTGCGCTACTGCACTACACCACGCATGACTTGCTTTGAACATGCAGATGTTCTGTTAGTTTCCTCAACTGATTCCTTAACTAAAATGGCTACGTTTTAAAATAAATTAGTAAAATGAAAAACAAATACAAACGTCTGTCTAATCTGCATCTAACATCGGTGGCACCTGTATTGCTTTAAGATATATCTCTTAAAGTGTGTGTGTTTATAGGAGCGTGAGCTTGATAATGCCGTGCAGGCCTGTACAGTGGACAGTCTAAAGGCAGAGGTAACTGAACTACAGAAGGACAAAACTACACTGGATCAGGCCCAGCGCAAGCTAGACCAGGAGATGGAATTGCTCAACACACACACCGCGGCACGCACACAGATGGACATGCTCAAGAAGACCAAGGTGAGCTCACATACCATCACTCTTAACAAAAACAAATACAACAAACATAAAATAAATGTCTTTGGACAATAACACATCTGAACAGCAAGACCTTAACAGAAATCATCCAGGATACATCTAATAATCTCCAGATTGTGGTTGCCCAGTAGTGCACAACACAACAGAAACAAGCCTATTTATAACTTTAAAATAATTTACTTCTAAGTATAAATAGGATCGAACTACTTTTTACAATGATTGCAAAGAAAATACTGCTACTTTTACAAAGTGTAAATAGAATATAGCCATTTTCAATTAGTGTAAACAGCACATCGCTAAGAAAATACTTATTTTGTCATTGTGTAAATAGCATCTATCGCTAAGAAAATATTCTACTTTCACTTTGTGTAAATAGTCGCTGCCTTTCTATAAATGTGCATGAAACCAACAGGCAAGCTTTATGCTAGTGGTAATGGTAACTAACAAATCCCTAATTTTGAACAATTTACCATGCCATACAAGGAGTGACCCCGAATAGTCGAAGATTTGATGCTTCGATTGGAAAAGTCTGATTTGCTTACCAATCTCACAGTTGAATATTCGCAGAGGTGTTACGAAACGAGTATCATGCCATTTTGGCAAGACGGGGTTGCTCAATGTCTGATTTCATCTTCTTTCTCCCAATAAGTTAATAAACTACCTATTATGATAATGCTGTAGGCCTAAATACGAATGTGAAAAGAAAGAAGCTTTTAAAACATATTTTTTAATGTGTGAGAATAAATCCAACCACACCTGTGACAGATTTAAGTTTCACTTTCCTTGATCCATGACCGACAGAGGCGCAGCAGTTATTTAAATCTTTAACCGGACTCAAATTGACACAGGCAGAGTGAAAGAATGGATTTTTTTCGATCAGGTAGGGTACAAAATTTCAACATTTCACCCGGTTCTAATTAGATTTTTGGATGCTGTGAACATAGGCGCTGAAAAACTCGATATTATCTATTCACTATTGATATATCATATTGGCGAAACCGATCCATTCCATATTTGTGTTTGCGCTCTTGAGAAAATGAAAAGGTGTATTTTTGTCCAGTGCAAGCTTGCGAATCCTCTCATTATAACAAAACTTTATGAGATTGTTGCATTGTTACAAAAATGTATCATTTGCACATCTTTTTAAAGTCTTTTTTAAGCCATTCGGTACTCGCATACTCCAAAGACATTTTTCTTTGCACTCACAGTCACACCCAAAGCGCGTATAAAGCTGCTTCGAGAGTACCATGTTAAGTTATTTTTCTCAGCTTGTTGCGCTTAAGAAGCCAAATACACACAAAATGGCCGTCCTTGCAAGTAGCTGTTTTTATATTAATTTATTCAATTTTTGTACTGAAACGAAATGAAGGTCCTGAGTAGAGATCGACCAATATATCGGTTTGTTACCGATATGTTTCCCGATATTTAAGCATTTTACCATAATCGGATATCGGTTTAAAAAAATTATTATTAGTCACATAATTAATAATTATTAGTCACATACACAATTATACAGAGTATAACCAGCAGTGAAATGTGTTCTCTGCATTTGACCCATCCAAGTACACACACACCTGGAGCAGTGGACACACACACACACACACACACCTGGAGCAGTGGACACACACACACACACACTGGAGCAGTGTTCACTCAGGAGAAGCTCCAGCACGGCCACCGCATGTAACTTTATACAAGATTCACTTGTTTGAAACACGCTAAACTATATTAACATTTATATAGAACCATTATCTCACCAATAAATATCTCTATCGAAATGAATTATTTATTATCTCCGCAAGCGATCGCAGTTTGAGTATAGTTCTGTGTAAATAGATAAACTGCGCTGTCAGCAGTTTTCATAATCTAGAATGACAAAAACATTTTAATAATTCTGATAAAACATGCAGAATGCAATAAAATACGATGTTTTGTTTGTTATAGCTTATTTCAATATTCCAGAGAATATTATTCAGTGAATTATTCTTCACTCTTTAGTCTATTAAACAGCGTTTAAACCTAAAACTGTAGTTTAAAATGAAGTTGATATGACTTCTGTCCTTTATTTTCTCCATTTGAAAACATTAGACATTCTTTTGCTTATTGTTAATATCAGTGTTGCTGATGATGCTTTTTATAAATAAAATGTTTTTATTGTTGTAATTTGAAGATATAATTTTACATGAAAATGTTCAATTTTCAACCGTTGTTGTTGTTAAGATGACTGAAAGGAGGAAAAACCAAAGCGAAGAATGGACTTCACTTACTTTATAACAGTAAATAAATATCGGTTCTGCATATCGGTTATCGGGTACATAAACGTACAAATAATCGGTATCGGTTATAAAAAATCAATATCGGTCGATCACTAGTCCTGAGTTTAACTGATTATATTGGTTAAATAAATTACAGTATTCACTGATATGTTCTCTGCATGGAGTAAAGTCTGGTACAGTTGCAGATTGTACTTATTATTTAAACAAATAGAAAGCAAACAAGTTGCATTAATATTAATTTAGTTTTAGTTAATATCTGCTATGATAAATTTGAACAGATTTTTATTCTTATTGTAATTAAAAATGGTACATTAGGTGATGAATATTGTCTGAAAAATCATGGAAATGTATTGGTAAAAATGTGTACAAACTCTGGTTTTAGTACGTCAGCACATTGCTTGCAGTATATAACTGCAACAATAGATGTCAGTACATGTCTTTATATCAGTGGTGGCCAGCGTCGGTCCTGGAGAGCCACAGTCCTGCAGAGTTTGCTCCAACATGATAAAAACGTACTCGCCTGTCGCTTTCTAGTACCACTTAAGCTTTCATTAGCTTGTTCCGGTGTGTTTTATTTATTGAAACTCTGCAGGACTGTGGCTCTCTGGGACCGACGTTGGCCATCCCTGCTTTATATGATTTGCTTGAGGCATCAAAAGGATTTATTTTGATAGGAGTTATAAATATAATTGAACTGATTTCTTTAAAATCATTATTTTATGCTTTTCTCTAGGTTATGTGCAATCTATGAAATAATTCCTTCAGAAAATGTGTTTATACTAGTCTTTCTACTACTTAAATGCAATGTTGTTTAAAAGCAAAGAGATTATAGCTATGTTCAGAATGGAATACCTCAATACTAATACTAATTTAGCAATATGTATACTTTACTCAGTATACAGATATTCTATATTTAAGGAATATATTATCTTCTACTATTGTCAAATGTTCAGAATTCAGTCAGAACACACTGTTACAACAGTCCAGCATGCCACTATTTGAAACATTTATTAAGAAATACTAGGCAATGCTTATATATAGCAGTTTTTATTAACAGTGCTTATGCCAGACAGAAATAGTTTATCTCTGCTTTGGATTCCAGATGGAAAAAGAGGAGCAAGTGAGGAAGATCAAGTCGAGACATAATGAAGAGCTGGTGTCTCTGATGGGACTCTTCCCAAGCAAGAAAGAGCTAGAAGACTGGATCTACGCCAAATCCAAAGAGATCAACTCCACCAGAGACCGGCTCAACAAAATGAAGTCTGTTACAATGATTTTTCTACAAACATTTGTAGAATAGTAGTTGTTTATTAGAATAAATGAACAGTGATTTTAGAATCAATGAATAATGATTTTTAGTGTGAGGTTGGAATATATTTTGTGCAGGTAACAGAGAATCAAAACCGCTGTATGAGCATATGTGTCCCTGGACCACAAAACCTGTCTTGAGTCGCTGGGGTATATTTGTAGCAATAGCCAAAAATACATTATATGGGTCAAAATTATCAATTTTACTTTTATGCCAAAAATCATTAGTATATTAAGTAAAGATCATGTTCCATGATGATATTTAGTGAATTCCCTACCGTAAACATATCAAAGCTTAATTTGTGATTAGTAAATGCATAGCTAAGGACTTCATTTGGACAGCTTTAAAGGTGATTTTCTCAGTATTTAGATTTTTTGCACTTTCAGATATTCATATCGTTGTATCTCAGCCAAATAGTGTCCGATCCTAACAAACCATACATCAATGAAAAGCTTATTTATTCAGCTTTCAGATTATGTAGAAATCTCAATATTCGAAACATTGACACTTATGACTGGTTTTGTGGTCCAGGGTCACATATGATACGCAAACTACAGCTCTCGGCTGGATAAAAGAAGCCCGTGTCACACTAGTAGCCTACTTTTAATGGATGGCCGATTGTAATCATGGTAAAGATCTCACATTCACTATCACATGCGATTCTGAGCTCGAATTGCGTAGCTTGTCAGTGAACTACAGCTCTGTGTATTAAATGCCGCTCCATTTGAAAACAGCTGATGGAGCTTTACGGCTAATCACAGAACCGTCTTTACTGACGAGATGCGCATGACTATCGTATGCAAAATATCGTGCAGCCCTAATCCCAACAAGCTTTTTTTATTTAGGCCTATTTAGGTAGATCTCTGTAAATTTCTCATTTAAAAAGTAGATCCCCACACAAAAAAAGTGTGGGCACCCCTTGTCTACGTGATAAATGACACATGCACATACGCTGACCTTGATACAACAGAAAATACTGACATACCACCCACATATTTAAGTCTTCTCAAGACATATACGTAGTTTCGATTCCGGGTTTCTGAGGAATAGGTCATCTTCAGGGCAGTGGAACATGCAATGTAGTATTCAAATGGTGATGTTTAGCTTACACAGACAGGAATTATAAGGCTGTCTACACAAACATCACTAAAAATTCATATTGAAGAGTTGCACTTGCTGTAGTGTACATGAACTGTTCATAAAAAACTATAATTTCAGTTAAATAATGTCATGATGTCAATGCTAAATAATGTCAGTTTTCCAAATGCTTTATTTACAAAAGTAAAAACAATATATTTGATTTTTCTCCAGCTTACAGTAAATTCAACAGTGGTGATTTTTTTATAGGATTTAAACATGTTGCCCTGTTATTTAATGCACTGTGTTCAGGCTTGAAAATAATAAATTAAATGTAAACTAGCATTGCTGGACAACAAGACTCTTGAACAAATATTGTCATTTTTGTTTCATAGTAAGGAGCTTGCATCTGGAGAACAGAAGAAGACCCACTTTACTGCCGAAGTCAAATGTAAGGAAGAGCAGCTGGCCAGCTATGAAGAGAGACTTTTTAATGTGTGCGGCAGTCAGGACTTTGAGTCGGACTTGACCAAACTGGAGGATGAGTTGGAGAAGTGTTCCAAACAGAGAGGTACACAAGTGTGTTCAGCTCTTACCATTTGAGCTACACAAATATACATGTACATTTTCTGTGCTAATTTTGGAGGGAAATCGTCAGAATGACGCAGAATTAATGTACGTTTCGTACCAAACCATGCACAAACCCACAAGGGCCAGGGGATGTATTTTGTGAATGATGGCCTTTGAATTCTGCTTAAGTTTGTGGATTTTGCAGATGAAGATTCCGTGTGGGCCTGGTTTATGGTAAATGACTATTTATTGCCAGACAGGATATAGCCGTTTTTTTCCAAGTACAGCAATAACTGTAGATATGAGGTAGCAAGCTGGTGACTCTAATGTGGTAGGTGATCATATTACCCTCACAGTTATGGTTAAGTAGTTTGTACCAGTTTCATTACCCTGTTTGTGCTAATTCAGAACATCTCCAGGTTTCACAGTCTTCCATGTTCTTAATGTGATTCTCAGTGTCTTTTTCTCTACTCTGTCCTGGATCGTTTTCTGAGCAGCTATGCTGGCGGGTGCCACAGCCGTGTACAGTCAGTTCATCAGTCAGCTGACGGAGGAGGGCGAGCCCTGCTGTCCCGTGTGTCAGCGTGTGTTCCCGTCAGAGGCAGAGCTTCAGGACGTCGTTAATGACATGCAGTCCAAGCTGCGGCTCGTCCCAGACAAACTAAAGAACACAGAGCATGACCTGAAGAGGAAGGAGCGCAGGCGTGATGAAATGATGACACTGAAGCCCATCAGGCAATAAGATTTATTTATCTGTCCGTTCTTTCATCTTTAAATATATCTATCCTCCATTCATCCATCCTTCCATCTTTTATTTTACCTATATATCTGTCCATCCTTCACCTATTTATCACTGCATCCATCCTACTGCTTTTTGTCCATTCATTTGTCCATCCACCTATTAAGCCCTTAATCCAGCCATCTGTCCGCTCACTTATTTACCCCTCATCCATCTATCCATCCATCTTGCACTTCGCATATTTATCCATCCATCCTAGTTTTTGTCCATCCATTCGTCTGTCCACCTATTAACCCCTTCAACCAGCAATCTGTCCATCCACCTATTTACGCTTTCATCCATCCATCTTTTACACTGCATATTTATCCATTTGTCCTTCACCTGTTTATCATTTCATCCATCTATCCATTCTACCTTTTGTCCATCCATTCATCTGTCCACTTATTAACCTCTTCAACCAACCATCTGTCCATCTCCTATTTACCCTTTCATCCATCCATCCATCTTTTACTTCACATATTTATCCATCCGTCCTTCACCTGTTTCTATTTCATCCATCCATCCGTCATACTGCATGGCCGTTTTTGTCCATCCATCTGTCCACTTATTAACCCCTTTATTCAGCTATCTGTCCATCCACCTATTTACTCCTTCTGCTATCCATCTATCCATCCATCTGTCCACCTGTTTACCTCTTCATCTATTCATCCATTCACCTATTTGCCCCTTTCATTTACCCCCTTCATCCATTCAATCATTAACCTATTTACTCCATCCATCCATACATGTATCCATTCATCTGTCCACCTGTCTATCCAATTACCTAATTACCCCTTCATCCATCCGTTTTTTTACCCCTACATCTATCTGGCTAATAATTTACCCTTTTTTCATCCATCCATTTAACTATTTAACCCTTTATCCATCCATCCATCTTTTTACCCCTACATCTATCTGGCTATCTTTTTACCCTTTGTTCATCCATCCGTTTACTTATTTAACCCTTTATCCATCTATCTGTCCATCCATCCAACTACCTATTTACCTTTTCATTCATCCTTCATATTCATAATACAGTTTTGTTCAGTTGCTAACATCCTTTTGTCCAATCTGTAGCCACATATTCAAATCTCTAAATACAATTAACACAACATCCGTCTGTTGTAACCATACCATTAACACAATTCATGTTGTTTTCACACAATATTCAGTCAATCAACATGTTTATAAAATGCTTAAATGTTCTTTTCACACAAGCTTACACAACCCCATACCAAAATCATGGATCTTTCTTATCTTTTTTACAAATGCTTAAACACAGCATGTCAGAAATGAAGACCTTATGTTCCAAACGTTAAATAAAGTGTAAAGCTTCTACTTCTGCAACAACAGCAGCTCAAAAGTTTTGAGAAAATCTCTCTATATAAAATATTGTAACAACTGATAAGCATTTTTAAGAAACAGATCACTGAAATATTTAGAAATAACTGATTCCAGTCTCAGTTGGAGGAATTGTCAGGTGTTGAAGCTCTTTCCATTACATCAACAACATAGAGTGAAAAAGACCTCTTTCAATTGGTTTTGTGAATGCAGACCAACACCGAATTAGAGAAAGAGAGAAAAAAATAACTTTAAGAAGAGGTAAGAGAAAGGATTGAGTGTGTGTTAGACTGTGCATTTATTTATGTTTGTTTGTTTTTTCCCCTTAAACAAGTGGAACATATGAAAGATTATTTCTGCCATGGAATATAAAGGGTAATTGTGACTTTATCTCAGAATTTTTTTTTTCTTGCAATTGTGAATTTACAGTATCTCACAATTCTGATAAAGTCTGAATTGCAAGATGTAAACTTTCAATTCCAATATAGAAGTCCGAATTGTGAGAAAAAAAAAGTCTTTTTTTTCTGTCATGGAAACAAGCTTGCAAAGTAACCAAAGGCTATGTATGTTGTAATTGTTCAAATCACTGGCATCAGCTATATGGGGGCGCCATCCACATCCAACACTCACCCACTGAAAAGCAATTTCAGTCAAGGTTCCAATTGAATTTCTTCATGGGGACCCTATTTTTTATATTACATATTCTATAAAGTAATGACTCATTCAATTTTAGATTGTATGTTGCCAAGGATGAACATATTCAACACTTAAAAATGTAAAAAGGGTTTCAGTTGAAGGTAAACTGAAGGCTAAATTACAAAAAAACTATGGATTTTTATTTTGTGTATTATATGCAGGTAGAATTTGACATTAATGCAGTTTTTGCAGGTAGTTATAATTGAGACAGTCTATTATAATTGACCACATGTTCCCAGGCCCAGTGCCGATTACTTGAATTACTGACTGAATTTGAATTTGATTTGCTGAATTTTTGATATTGTTTAGTAAATAATGTTGAAAAATTCAGAAATATTTAGCCAGCAAAAAAATGTGGCTAGTTGATATGTATTTGTAATGCTGTGTTAAGAGTGAAAAACTGTGAGTTTAAGTACTGAAAAGATAGCGTGTTAGCCAATTAAAAAATACTGTAAAAAGCAATTTGTAAGACAGCTTAAGATATTGATGAATCATTTTTTAACATGTCCATCTCTTGTACTGGTAGGCAGTCCTTAGCAGAGCTCCAGGAGAAAGAGCTGCCAGAGCTCAGAAATAAACTCCAGCGTGTGAATCGAGACATTGAGAAGCTGAAAGCAGACACTGAGGAGCAAGAGACACTGCTGGGCACACTGAAGTCTGAGGAAGACACAGCCAAGGCCTGTCTGCAGGACATATCACTCATGGATCGCTATCAGGTCTGAGCTCATTTCCATGTAGTCCAAACACAGGAAATACAATCCAGTTAAATACAGCACATCGGTACAACACAACATATACTTTAAAGTCTTTTTCATCACCTTGAACACTCGGAATAATGCAATATTGTGATTCTTATTAAAAATACACTGTAGGTGCAAATTTATTGAGACTTGCATCTGGAAACAGTATTCAATGCTTAACAGTATTTGTACCCACCTGCATAATAAACATGTTTTCTATTTTCTGTAGCTTGACCTGAAGGATGTAGAAAGGAAGATCGCTCAACATGCAGCCAGGCTGCAGGGAGTTGACCTCAGCCGCACCATGCAGCAGGTCAGCCAGGAGAAACAAGAGACCCAACACCGCCTGGACACCAGTACGTTCAGCAGTTCATGTAGAATAAAAACTTCTGTGAATATATATACTACCGTTCAAAAGGATCTGTACGTTTTTAGATCTTTTATGCTGACCAAGTCTGCTTTTGTTTGATACAAATTTGAGCAAAAACTATAATATTACGAAGTATTACATAAAAAAAAAAATTTATTACATTTTTAATTTATTCCTGTGATAGTGGAGTTGAATTTTCAGCAGCCATTAAATAAATTAAGTAAAATAAATTTAATGTGCATGTTGCTGAACAAAATTATGAATTTCTTTAAAATAAAATTATTGACCCCAAATATTTTGAACAGTTATGCACATTTTTTTAACATTTGTCATATTGTTATTTGCTGTTTATATACTGTTTATATTAATACATAAGGGGAAGGTGTACAGCTTTGGTAAATGGCAGCTTTAAAAAACATTATCACCTTTGCCTTCACTATTTTTTTTTTTTAAAGTAGTTCTTTGCAGTGAATATCTTAATAAATGAGAAAATGATGGGCCCTCAATTCATAAAAGTCATAAAAACTGCATGTATTATTGTCACACCACAGGACTTGTCAGCTAACCAAAGTATTTAATGTAAAATCAGTTCTAACATTTATTAAAACTGTGTTCAATTGATGTTTGTTTATTTGCTCATTTTGTATAGCCTGCAGTAAGATCGAGCTGAAGAGGAAACTGATCCAGGACCAGCAGGAGCAGATCCAGGCTTTGAGGAGCAGCGTAAATGAGATTCGTGGAGAAAAGCTCCAGATCTCCAGCAATATGCAGAAACGTCAACAGTTGGAGGAGCAGTGTGTGGAGTTCTCCACTGAGATCCAAACACTCCACAGAGACATTCACGTGAGGAGCGATTTTATTCATAAAGATAAACGTTTCATTTCATAGGGTTCACTAAACACTGCGTCAGTAGCTGACGAGAACACCCTCCAGGTCTGATGATTACGAGCAGGTAGTCTGAGAAGTCTGTGTTTCACAGGATGATAAACCAGAAGGCATCGGCTGTATTGCATTGCAGTATACTGTTCCCACAGTGTCAGCTACAGATGCAGCATTGAGTAACCTATTATGTTTGTAACCTTGGCCCCCGGAGTATTAAGGGCAAGGTGATGCATAGCTTGCCACACTCCTCCGTTCTGATAAAGACTTCCTTCATAGAGAATTCTGAGGAGTGTTGATGCACACATGTCCATTGGAGTGCCTTCCCCCATTCACACAATAAATTACCCTAAAATTACCAGAGTCAGGCACAAACATGCTGTTCACACAAGCAACAACCTTTCTCCTTTTTACCATTAAGACACAATTCACATCAGCACCACTGTGGAGGGGTGTATGTAAGGTACTGACATAGAATCTCGTTTTCTACTCCAGGAACCAGCGAGTTGGTTCAGTATGCCCTAAAAATGCCCCAAAAATATACACTGCTTAATTTGTACAAAGTAAAACTTTAATTCACGGTCAGCAAGATTATTATGTTATTTTTTATTGATACTTTATTCAGCAACAATGCATTAATCTGATTAAAAGGGACAGACTTTTACATGGTTACAAAAAAATCCATTTAAAATAGTGTTGAAAATCATTATTACAGTTGACACAAAAATATTAAGCAGTACAGCAGTTTTCAAAATTGATAAGAAGAAATATTTTTTGAGAGTAATGCAGAAATTTTGGTTTTTACATCACAGGAATAACTCACATTTTAAAATATTTATACATTTATATAAAATATTTATTATTTCACCAAATAAATTGGCATAAGATAATGAGTTGTGATCGGTATAATCATATTGTTATTGTTGTTCATGGTGTTTTGTCTGTTTGTTAGGATGCAAAGGAGCAGGTGTCTCCTCTAGCTGCCACTCTGGAGAAGCTCCAGCAGGAGAAACAGGACCTTGCTGAGCGCAGGAGACAGAAACAGGAAGAAGGACAGGAAAAGGTGTTGGTTAATTTGTTTTTGCATTATTGTTTTATGTTTCATACGACTTCTATTTTCTTATTACTGTGAAATTATTCACCTCAATGTACATTTTACAATTCACATACTGACAAAAAATGTATAGCCTGAATGCACTGTAAGTCGCTTTGGATAAAAGCGTCTGCTAAATGCATAAATGTAAATGTACTACATCAGAGGTTGCGGATATTTTCTTTAATGCAAGATGAAGTCATTGCTGATCATCAGAGTTGACTAAAGCTTTATACTTTCTTTTAGATAAATACAATCAAGGAAAAAGTCAAAAATGTGACCCTCCTTGAAAGAGAGATTACCAAGTACAAAGAAGAGGGCAAGGACAGCTACAAAGAGGTACAGCAAAATGATCTTTTTAGCTCTCATTTCCTATATGCAATTTATTGTTCCATTTATTTACTTGTTTATTTCTTTAGCAAAAAGAAACTGAGCTACAAGAGGTGGAAAAACAATTACAGGAGGCTGAAAAACAGCGAGAGAAGATCAATAAAGAGATTGGAAACGTTCGACAAGACATTGACACTCAGAAGGTGCCCGGCAAAGCTTGCTGTGTTTTTGCTTTTGTTGTTGCATAGGCCTATGTTTTGGTGTCTATACCTATAATACTGTGCTCATGTACACATCAAAAGAGCTGAAAAACTAATCACCAAAAACGAATACCATGCAGCTAACAGCATTTCAAGAAATCGAAACATAAGTGAATTTTCTGTGACACAAATTGACAATAATATTCACACCTGTGAAGTTGGGTGGCTGATGACATGTACAGTGTCCAAAAGTATAAATCATGGATTTAAAATATCATTTAAACCTGGAAATAAAAGTTTAGAAAAAGTTCAAACAGAAATATTTAATGTAAGATTAAGAAACATGTAATATTAAAACAAAATTCTAGGTCACACATTGGATGCGTTTACACTTGACATTAACATGTGATCACCGTGATCTAATCAAGCATCATCAATCAATCAATCAGGACACTGCATTTACACTTGGCAACATCAACTGACTTCTCTCTCTGGATAACCAATCGTATCGGTCTTTCCTGCGCAGTATTTAAATAAGTCTTCAGAGGATAGCCCCGGTGCAAAGTTAAACTGAAGTGGTCGGATTTCTTTTGAAAATCACAAGACATTTTACAAATCGAAATAAGTGTACGAGTCTCACTAGCGCTCCATGGCCTGGTGTTCTCCATCTCTCTTCTGGCAGTTCGGGAAAGAGGGTGGATTTTTGTGTGACATTGACCTGCGAATGCAGACATGATGGCTGGGTTGCACTGAGATCCGATCACAATGCGTCCTCGACTACCTCTGGACCAGGACACGCTGATCAGATAACATTCAGAAGCGTGTTTACACTTGTTTTTACAATGTGAATGTGGACAACATCCGGATACAGGTCACATGTTAATACCAAATGTAAATGCAGCCATCAAGTGAGCATATTGTACGCTTGCAACTACAGAATTCTTAAAATCTTCCGACCTCTTAATTAATTGGATGCAGTTGTCAGCTGCTAATTTTAAATGATACTATACTAACTGATTAATCATCTGAGACCACTTGTCTGAATGCATATTTTATCGTAATATGGTTACCTTTTCCCCAAAAATAAAGCAAATGGCTTTCTGTTTTATTGGTGGTTATGTGATTGGTTTTTAACAGGTTCAAGAGCGCTGGCTACAGGACAACTTGACCTTACGAAAGCGTGTGGAGGAGCTGAAAGTGGTGTCCAGGAAACGTGAAGACTTGGTTAAGGAGATGGGCAACATGCAAGTTCTGCAACTGCGCAAGTATGAGATCACATATTATAGCTACTAAGTACCATTTAGGAAGTCCTGAAAATGTTTGACACACTTTCAGAAAGCTAACTAGTTTGCATTGATCTTTACGAAGCGTGCAAGCGGGCATCAAATTAATGTGTATCTTAAAAAGTCTATCTTCTCTTGTCAAGTGAGCGGCGAGAAGTGGAACGAAAGTTGGAGGACCTAAAAAAGAACCGCAGTGTGGCTCTCGGTCGACAGAAAGGCTATGAAGACGAGATCCTCCGTTTTCGTAAAGAGCTCAGTGAGGATCAATATTGCCGGGCCGAGGATCTTTACAGAGACCAAATGATTGTGATGAGAACAACAGAGTTGGCCAATAAGGACCTGGACATCTACTATAAAGCCCTAGACCAGTAAGAAGGTTTTGTTATCAGGGGTTTTCTGAAGGGTAGTTTCAAGTAGCGGTTTGTAGGAATGTGTAGGTTTGGTTTTGATGTGGTTCTGCAGACAGTAAGTAGCAGTAATCAGCAACAGGCCATGTGCGCTATTATCTAAACCAAAGGAAGTCTGACTCAGACTTTTAGCCCTAATGATGCAGTTGAATCATCATTAACTGGTGGGCTTTATCAAAGGGACTCCCCAAAAACAGGATAAAATGCTTACCATAGCAACTTCTGTAACCATTGCAACAGTCATTTTGCCATTTTTAGGTGTTGACAGTGTTAGAAAAAAAACTATTGCAATGTATACAAAATTAGGTCCAAAACAATCTATTAGAAAATATATACATTTTTTATTAATTTTTGTTTTTTATTCAGAAACTACTTCAAAATTGTTTAACAGATTATTTTACATATGGGAAACGTAGCAATTTTTCATAAAAACATGAACAATATTCACAGTACTGAAATCAGGGCTCGCTAAATTTCACAATCCCTGGTAGCTCTTTGGCCCGAAATAAATTGAACTATCCAGAATAATAAAGCCATTTTTTTAATGTAGGAAACTAGATAGGAGTCAAAACATCAGTCAATCTTCTTGTCAATCCAACGGTTCACATTTACAACTGCATGTTTTGCTGTGTATAAATCTGGGTCGATTTTCAAAAACAGGAGATGGGCTTATTGAAAATGCGAATTCATTCTCTGCCAGCAGGTGGCGCATTTGGAATGGCACAAATATAGCCGTTTCCCCAGTAACTGCAGTACACAGTGCTCATAAATGACCTCCTCAGGCATTACAGGGAAGATGACATGAAAATACAATTGAAACTTTTCTCAAGGCAGTTGGTTCCCTTCATAGATACATTAATATAAAAACAGTCTCACCGTGTTTTTACTTTAAGAGGTGCAGTTCTCATATTTACTAAAATAAATCTAAATTTACTAATTAATTTACTAACAGCAAGCATTCATATCAAAAACGTGGTCTAGATGAAGTTGCTGGATTCTCATGGGGTAATATACAGAGGAAGTCCTTTATCATCATTGGTTTGATAAATTGATCAGTATCATCCTGTGTGTTCACAGAAGTTACATCAGCAAGTCTGTGGGTGTCTAAATCACTCTAGCGTCATCTGCAGTGCGGAGGCGTTATCCTTACTTTTTCAGGAAATCTTCAATTTCTTATGTTTAAATGGTGTGAATGATTTTTCTTTGCTCATTTCCACAGTTGTCAGTATAGTAAAGATCAGTCATTTCAATCCAAAAATATTTATTAGTAAGTACTGGAGATAGTGGTATATTAATTATATTATATTGTATATGATATAATATGAATTGCTCAATTGTAAATATATTATTAATAAATGAATAGCATGTATTGCATGATGACTGTTTTGGACTTTAATCAGTATGCACCAGAAATAGGCCAAAATTGTGCAACACTCTTAAAAATCACAATATATTCTTACAAGGTTTCAGGGTTTGTCACATGGCTTCTAGCAAACGCTTGGATGTGGCCTATTATTGGATACAAATCAATTTCTGTTTTCAGATTCGTTTTTGGGAAATTATGGTAAATATTACATAAAATAAGTGATTTTATCCCCATTTTGGTTAACACTACATTTAATGTGGCTTTTTATGAGCACAACCAAGAAAGATAAATGCATTGTATTGTACAAAGTACTTTCAGCCACTTGATGATCTTATGCAATTGACAGGATTCGTTTGCCTTATTTATTTTTCATTAACCCTTTACAGTTTTTATTACAATGTATGCAAGACCTATGTATGCAAGACAGCAAATGAAACACAAAAGGGCCAAACTTATACACAGAATTACACACCGCACGTCTCTATTGAGCATCATTTGTGTGTAGCATAAGCCGAGAGCAGAACTTCTTGATTGGTTGGCCACCGGTGCATCAAAGCCAAACCTAACTGCTTGCCAGATATCGGCACTTCAGAGTTTGATTTAGTCAGAGAATCATGATTTATGAATGTGACGTCACTTATCAAATTCTCTACAGCTGTGTGCTTCAGACGGACACTGTACATGGACAGCTGTCCAAAGCACTCTGATTTCTAGACATTTGATTGAGTGCAGCCTGGAAAAGCAGTTATCTTCTGATAAAGTACTTTACCTGACATTAAACCGGCTGATCCGTTCTTCTCACCATGATACCATCATTGCTGTTTGTGCAGAAGAGTAGAGGAAGTGTGGTAATCTGATAGGAGACACCGTGCCTAGATGCAAGATTTCCTCTAATATCAGTTCTAATAAATAGGTTTTTTTTTTTTTTTAAGTCTTACGGTCAAAATAGCATTTTACAAGTGTTTTTTTTTTCAGATTTAATAATCTATCAGAAAGTTCAAATAAATCGGTACAATCTTTCTTAATTTACTTTTATTGCCACCGTATTATTTTGAAAACTTTAACATATGCATAGGATAAAATATTTGGTTACTAAATTAATATATGGAAAAATAGCAATAGATGAACGGTAATGTTTTTGGTAACTTCATAAACAGTCTTTTTTATTTGCTAACATGTTTGCTAGACACGAGTGGTTCATATGTTAAGCTTTGAAATGTTCTGTTGTATTGCTTTATTATTGTATGTATCAAATATGCACTGAAATTTAAATTCCATTGATACGAATAAGATGTCAAATATATTAGTATACATATAAATTAACAGCAAGTAAGCATTATTGTACATGTATACAGTAGTATAAATTAATAGTATCAATTAATCTGTATTTTTATATTTTATTTAAAAAATTCACAGAAATCTAACCTTTCATTGGATAATAAGAATTTAAAATGGGAGGAAATATCATTATGAAATAAATGGTTTTCTCTAATACACATTGACCACAATTAACGGCAACCTTTTATTCAATACTTTTTGAAACCACCATTTGCCAGTTTAACAGCTCTAAATGTTCTCCTATAATGCCTGATGAGGTTCGAGAACACCTGACAAGAGATCAGAGACCATTCCTTCATCCAGAATCACTCCAGACCCTTTATATTCCCAGCTCCATGACGGTGCTTCTTCTCTTCAGTTCACCTCACTCATTCTTTCTACAGGGTTCAGGTCAGAGGACTGGAATGGCCATAGCAGAAGCTTGGTTTTGTGCTCAGTGACCCGTTTTTGTGTTGTTTTTGAGGTTTGTGTTTGGATTATTGTACGGTTAGAAGATCCAAACATGGCCCATTATAAGATTTCTAACAGTCAGTCATTTATTGATTTGTTATCTGTTGGTATTTGATAGAATCCATGATGCCATGTGTCTAAACAAGATGTCCAGGACCTCCAGCAGAAATATAGGCCCACAACATCAAAAATACAGCAGTATATTTGATTGTACACATGGGGTACTTTTTATCCCTGTGTTCACCAAACCCATCTTGAGTGTTTGCTGCTAAAAAGCTAATTTTTTAGTTTCATCTGATCATAGAAGCCAGTCCCATTTGAAGATCCAGTCGTGTCTGATAACTGAATATGCTGAAGTGTGTTTTTGGATGAGCCAGGATCATTTTTCTTGAAACCCTCCCAAACAACATGTGGTGATGTAGGGGATTTTTTTAAAGGTTTTCTGACCCCGAAACTCAACCTTTCTCTACAATTCTCCAGTTGTGGTCCTTGGAGAGTCTTTAGCCACTCAAACTCTCCTCCTCACCGTGTATTAGGACGATATAGACACACGTCCTCTTCCAGGCAGTTTCGTAACATTTTCTGTTGATTGGAAATGCTAATTATTGCCCTGATGGTGGAAATGGGAATTTTCACTGCTCTTTCACATAACTCTTTTCTTAAAGCCACTTCACTAATTTGTGAAGCTCAATTATCTTTTGCTGCACATCAGAAATATATTCTTTGGTTTTTCTCATTGTGATGGATGATTAAGGGAATTTGGGCTTTGTTTTCCCTCCTATTTATATTTCTGTGAAACAGGAAGCCATGCCTGCATAATTTCATGTTCATAATCACCCTGGAGTGTTCAAAATTATGAATATGAATGGGAATATACTTCAGAGATATTTTACTCATAAGAATGTCTAGGGGTGCCAATAATTGTGTCCAACGTGTATTTGAGAAGAAAAACCTTTATTTCATGATGAGATTTTCCCACATTTTCAATTGTTTTGGTTAAATGAAAGGTCAAATTTTTGTGATCAAAATGATGATAATGCAGGTTTATTTTCAGAGCCTTCTTTGATAATATTTACCAAGGGTGCCAATAGTTCTGACCACGACTGTACATATACACAACATCAAGTAACATTAATAAATGCTATACATTAATTTTTTGGTTCATGATGCTTAATGCTTTAGATTAAAGTCTAAATTCTTACCAAAGTTCAATACTGTTTTGTATAAATAATAATAATTTGTATTAATTAATTAATAGTAATAAAATACTATAACCTCTAATCAGTCAGATTAAATAATAGAATCATTGTAAGTGAATTTAGACACAATAGCATTATGATTTACATTTATGAATGGGATATAATAATCCCATGTTAAAATTGTCTGACAATTACAGGTTTTTAAGATTTTCTTGGAGTTTTAGATAGTGGCAAAGGTATTTTATATTATTTTATTTTTTTATTACAGAACAATAATGAAGTTTCACAGCATGAAGATGGAGGAGATTAATAAAATCATCAGAGATTTATGGCGGAGCACATACAGAGGACAAGGTCTGCCATGATTGGTGCTTGACTTAATATACTCCATGCTGATTCTTTCTTTAAACACAAATATATTGTTAACATGTCTCCTGATCTCTCACAGACATTGAGTATGTGGAGATACGCTCTGATGCGGATGAGAACACCTCTGCTGGCCTGAAAAGAAGAACCTATAACTATAGAGTGGTAATGGTCAAAGGAGACACTGCTTTGGACATGCGTGGACGTTGCAGTGCTGGACAAAAGGTCAAAAAGCCACTACACGCATCATGGGTTTCTTTAGAAAAAATGCATCGCAAGTTTGTGCGCTCTTACCACTCCATTGAAAAGCTATTTTCGGTCACTCTTAGAATCGCCCCTGTGGGTTGATGATGATGTAGCCCTTTATTGTCAAGTCATACCAGCGAATAGCCATCAACCTGTACAAACACAACATACAACAATGGGGTAAGGACAGGAAGACAGGGAATTAAGAAAAATACAGCATAACATGAGGAAGGGGAGGAGAAAAAAAAAATCCCTAATGCTCCTTGGAAAAGAGCAGGAAAAACACCTAGCAACAAGCACATAAATACAGACACACGACTTTGCAACGGGGGGGGATTCCAGACAAGCAGCTGTCGCAGCCGGTTAGATTCACAGACCTTTGTCAGCCTGGAGGAATAAAGCACGAAGGCGTGAGGGGGAAGAGGTTGTGTGTAGTAGTTCTGTCTGTGGACACGTCTTTTAGTCAAACCACACCTGGCCGGTGGTTTTATTGGTTTATAGATCAGACTGTTGCTAGATACTAGATGTGTAACTGCAAAATAAAAGCAAAGTTGTCTATTTTTATTATTTCCAATACAATGTTTGTCTGCAGGTTCTTGCCTCTCTCATAATACGGTTGGCTCTGGCTGAGACGTTTTGTCTGAACTGTGGGATTCTGGCACTGGATGAGCCCACCACTAACCTAGACAGAGAGAATATAGAGTCTTTGGCACACGCACTGGTGGAGTAAGTCTTTATTTAAAAATATATATCTAGCCAGTCTTTAAACAGGAAACTCTGTCTTTTTACAGCTGGAGAAACATGACAAAACAACCATTTTTATTTGCTGTGTAACTAAAACATCTACTTTTGGTTTCTTTGTAGGATAATCAAGAGTCGTTCTCGTCAGCGCAACTTCCAGCTCCTTGTTATCACCCACGACGAGGATTTTGTGGAGCTCCTGGGACGGTCCAACTATGTGGAGCATTTCTACAGGATCAGGAAGAACCAGGACCAGTGCTCAGAGATCACGAAGTGTAACATTAACACTCTCAACTCCTACCTGCGCTGATGCATCAGATCAGACGAGAGGAGAGAGACTGTTAGTCTACAGAGGTGACAGAATCAAAGTTCAGTGTTTGGCATGACCTAAATATAAGCTTTATCAGCCTCCCTGTACCTACCTACTAAAAGTGTATGTTGGCCTTCTTGTAAAGTTAGTTGACTTTTTTCAGAAATATATATACATAAAAAAAAAATGAATCTGATTCTTATTTCTTTTATTTCATGTTGGCATCAAAAGTATTTGGACTAGTGCTGCTGATCGATTAAAAACAGCAATTCATCAAAATTAAACTAATCAATCACATTCAGTTCAGTTTAATAATTATTGTAAAACAATATTCACATAAATCCTAACCATATTTCCACAGCCCTGGCACCAAAGACATTATATAATGTTTATATATTAATATAATTTGGGGAAAACGTGTAGCTACTTTATGATGTGCAAAAACAGATACTTTGTTAATTGCATTATTTTATTTTGTTATGCATTACACATTTTTATATTAATCATGGAAATTTTCCTAACCCTAATTTGGATACATTTATTTTTAAGAAATAATGCACACATTTAGTGTTTTACAGTAAGTTTTGAATGATAATGTGAATTATTTAAATATATATATTTTTAATTAATGTCTAGTGTCAGATATTTGTGGAACATGTCCATAGTAAAAATTATGAAATACATCTGTGGTTATTCTGTTGGGACATGAGGAAAAAACATTATTCAGATAAAAATAGTTTAGGTAATAAAAATGCATGAGGAATTAGTTTTTAGAATATTATTTGGTTTGATCATTTGTAAGCAATAAAATCCACACATACATTTTATGAGACTCGCCAAGGTGTCTTTAGAGGGATTACTTGCCATATATGTTTCTAAAATTAGCTTTAACATTTAAGTTCAGCCAACCAACATTTGATTTCAAATGTTGTTAATCACCGGACATTTGCTGTATGACTAATGCATCTCCAGTGTATCGATGCAACTGCAAGTACAAACACATGCAGATTTGCTGCAAAAGCTATCAGTATTGATCGTTTGATTTTGCAGTATTGAAACTTATTTGCACAAGCAAACAGTGAAGATGTGGCCTTCAGCACCCCATCTAGAGGCCTGTTACCCAAAATCATTATGATCTTTCTTGGCAGTGTGTCAGTGTCAGTGTCAGTTCCAGGAAATCAGGACAATATGAAAAGTCATCAACCACATCTCAATCAAGATATTCTGTGAGATAACGCGCCGTTATCAGCCAATGAACGAAGCTTAGCTTACGATGCAAAAGAAGGTCGGAAGCCGTTTGAGCGTGTGTATATATACATAGCATTCAGCAGTGGTGGAATCAGGTACCTCTAGCCTTCAGACAACCAAAGTCTTGAGAAACCCAAGCAGACCGACAAAATGATGAAGACTATACTCCTGCTCGCTTTCGCTGTATTGGTCTCCGGCAATCCTGTGAAAAACAGCAATAAGGCTTTATTGGGAGAGCTTACCGATGAGCTGGACAAAGCAATGAAAATTTTCCCAAAGGAGACTGAGGTAAGATTCAACTAAAGTATAGATAATAGTATAGTGTTCCTGTGGCTCAGTGGTAGAGCATTGCGTTAGCAGCGCAAATGTTTTGGGTTCAATTCCCAGGAAATACACATACTGATAAAAAATGTATAACCTGAATGTACTGTAAGTCGTTTTTGGATAAAAGCGTCTGCTAAATGCATAAATGTAAATATAGTAGCTATAGTAAGCCAAAACTGCCTAATTTAATACCCAGGGTAGAAAGTAACTGCCATGTTCATTTTACCTTTTATTTCTAGGTAAATCGTACAATCTTCCTGACAGAACTGCACATGGTTGGCTGTGAGGTGAGACGATACACATGGATTTAGATTTTTAATGACTTCATTATTTTATGTGCTTAATTGGGTTTGTGCACTTTTTTACTCTAGTATGTGCTAACATTTATGAGCTGAAGCACAAAATATTTTATTTTGTACATTTTTGTCAGCTTTTGTAAAGTTTTTTTAATGCTAACAATCAAATTTGCAAGGATTTGAGTCCCTGGTCTTACGTGTGATTTCAATCTCTTTGCAGCCTGAGTTTTTCTGCCAGGCTGAGCAAGAACTGATAAAGAAGGTTTCTGGGTTGTCTGGTGACAAATTTGACCATTTCCGTATTGACAAGAAACTAATGAGGAATTTAAACATGTATAACAAGCACCATGTGGTAAGTTGAACTCTGGAACTATATATTCTCTATAGCATACCTCCATCCAGTTTGAGGAGAATAACCATGACTTACTTTATTTCAGAAAACCTGCAACCCTACTGATAAAAATCAAGATGAAATCCCTCTGCATGATTTCTTGAAAAATCTCTTGGCATGTGTAAAGAGTCAATTTAGCATCAATTAAAATGAATTTATGAAGGATCAAATTAATGTTTAGTCTTTTTAAACATATAATTTGATTTACATTATCTGTAGCGGTACAGAATGTTGTGCCTGAAGAAACGTTGCATAAATATGTTTTCATTCTTAAATATGGTCTGATAGAATTGGGGGGGGGGGTGTAAAGTACATATTTTGTGCAGTGTTTCACAAATGTGAACTGTATTACTTCCACTGAAACAAATGTATTGTGCATTACACCCTTAATATTTACAGTTTCTATAACTTTTTTGTGTGGCTTATATTTTAAGATTATTGTCCATGCAGAATCTTGATAGTGATGGATTAGGTGACCTCAGGATAATAAATACTAAAATGTAAAGACAACTTTTATTTATTTATTAGGTATCTAAATTAACTTGTGCACAAATTAATGTACTTCTGTAATGCTTGTGCAAAATCCTTAAAACAAAGGAATCTATGTGATTGTGTATCATCTGCAATCTTTACGTTTAATGTACATGTATAAGACAAGGGGGTAATGCCTTTTTGAGTAGTTTGCACTGATTAATAATCATGCATGGTGCAGCTATTAATCATTGATTTATTCTTACAATATATATTTTATGCTGCTTTATTATTTCATGTAGGCGTGCTTCAATCAGTATTTTTTAGGCTGATTGCCGATCACAGAAAGCAGTATCTGCTGATCCGATCACCGATACACATCTTTTGAAAGCCTTGTTTTTATCATGTAGAATTATTTATAGTGATACTCCAATCAGTATTTTTAGACATGTATTCAGTGCCTGCATTTCATTTTTGCAAATGGGGGAATTCTCCTTTTAGGTGACTCTACCGAGAGAGGATTGTTTAATTTGATGGTGGATGGGGGCATTTGTTTTTGACATTTTTCCAAAATAAACATTTATCTCACCTAAATGTTTGATTATCCCATTCATTTTTGTGTTTACAATTGTGCAATTTTACAGAAAAGCTTACACACAGCACAAGCTTGATTTCACACAGGAGTCCAATACTGATCCACACTGTAAACCCTCATGAGTTGAGACTACTCAAATGATTTGAGGAAAGTGATTCCCTCGGTTTAATTGAGTTCACCTAATGTGGCCTTCTCATTGAATTAAATTACTTTTTTAAGTACAGATAACTTAAAAGGCAAACAGACTAAACTCAAACTTTCCAGTTTATATATTGTTTAATTGGCTTTAAAAAAAAATTCTTCACATCAACTTTATTTGGGTTACACTACATAGATAAATCTCAATAATGTATACTGACATAGCTGCATAATAACATTTAATAAAAAAAAAACAATTACAATACATGAAGAATCAGAACAATTAAAAGCACACTTAACAACAGACATGTTTGTCACCTAAATTAATGTATTTACCAGAAACAATGCTTTTATAAGAGTAAGCTCATATTATTAACCACGCTGAAGAAACACTGCTTAACAGGTTTATTACAGTAGGGGTGCTATAGCACCTCAACCACCCCAAAGAACCGCTGAAGAACCAATGTTGTGTGTGTGTGTGCTAGAGGTCTTCCACCCAACACGAGCAGAGCAGCATGTGTGCATAACGAACACGCCCACTCCTAGAGCGGTTCTCGTTCTCGAGTCAAGAACCGGTTGCAGCGGTTTTCGGATCACCAGTACACTGAACTGAGAACTGTTTCTTTCGGACACGTCTGATTTGAGAACCGATGAGCTGAGGATACTGCGCCTGCGTGATTCAGCAAACACTGATTGCCTTCTATGACTGACACAGCACGTCTGAACCACACTAGTTATTTTCGACAACTGATTCTGTGCTAATGCTATAGCACGTTTAAACCGAGGACCTGAATGAGGGCAAAACTTAAGTTTATTTAATAACAAATAAATCGCAATGGATTATGTATAGTAACTGGATTATGGTTTCTGCCTGATGACATCGGCATCCAAACACGGCGAATCAAACGTGTTCGCGTTTAGCTGCTATTTCAAATATGGCGGTTCAAAGTTTCTGTTTGTCTTGTTGGTCAGGGTAACCCCGCCGTTCCTTCTAGCCCAGCAATGTTTTGGTGCTACTTACTAGTGATGGGAAGTTCGGATAATTTTACCGACTCGGACCTTTGAGTCTCTTTCAGCAAAATGAACGAATCTTTTTAAGAGTCATTTCGTTCTTTTTAGCAAAGCTCAATAATTCAAATGTTACGGGGTTGTCACGTGATGAACGAATGACTCAAACCCGAAGACTCAAAAGGTGAACTAATCAATTCTCTTTCCAGCTCATACTGCATTAGTCATGTGATGAACGAACGAAAGACTCGAAAAACCAGAAGACTCGAAACAGGTGAACTAATTACAGTACAGAACCTATGGGATGGTGCGCGTGACTGAACGAATCACTCCCCGAGACGACTCGTTCTTCTCGAGTCACATTAAAGATTTGTTCAAGATGAACGAATCGTTCAAGACCGACCCATCACTACTACTTGTGAAACCGCTTTTCCTGGTTCGGAGCTGGTGCTTTGGGTGTCGAAAGACAAAGAACCGGTTTGAAACTAGCCTCTGGCTCCGAACCAGCACTGGAACTGCTTTGGTGGAAAAGGGGTAAGAGACCTAAAGCCAGTGGTGTAGTCTATGTTTTTTGTAGTGAGTATACTGTGATTTTTTTCCTTCCCAGCCTCATACTCACCCGTACCAGAGCAGCCTCTCATAAGCACCACCACACTCACTAAACAGGGCTCTACGCTCACTTTGATTTTTAGGAACTCTTGTGCTGCTAATTAAAAAAAAAAAAATAATTAGGGGCACAGTAAAAAAAATTGGGAGCACCTTCTCAATAACAAAAAATTGCCTTCCCATTACAAAGTAATGTTGGACTCCTTAAAGTGATTTGTAGGGGCATTTTTTTCTAACTTTATTTGAAGTGTTACCTTTCATGTCGAATTCAAAAGTGTATTTTTATAAGCTTTTTTTCTAAATTTCTTATTAAAACAATGCAATAAGAAGAATAGGTTACCGATCAAGTAAAATCATTATTAACTAAATTAATTTGCGCTACAGAAGAGGCACAGAAGAACACAAAAGTGGCTTGTAGGTATTTACAGAGATTTAATGAGGCTCAGAGGTGGCATGAGTGCAATTAACTTCATAAATTCATGTTGAGATTAATGTTTTAAATATAAAATTTTGAATATAGAAATATTCAATGATTTAAATAACTGAAATGATACTTTAAAAATGAAACTAAGACTGCCATTAGGTGTCGGCAAGTTACTGATTTTATCACTGAATCATTAATTTGATTGATTCGGTCGAACGGCTGATTCATTCGGGAACAAAGCAAGTTCCCTGCGTCCCAATGTGCATACTATCCACCCTATCTGCTCCAAATAGTATTGAAAATTACTAATATCACATTTACGATGGATACTCTGCGCATTGGAACTCAGGCAGTGACTGTATCTATGAATGAGTAATTGAATTGACTCACTAGATTCGATTAAGCGCAGATTCATTCATAAAAGAAACAGTGCTGTGTTTGAATGGAGATGTGCAGCAGCTCTGTTGTGAGTTTATTTGAAACTATTTTAGTTGACGAAATAGAGCAAAATCATGCAATACTGTTATATTCAGACAATGTAAACCACTTAATATTACGTTTTTGTTTATTGAAATCACTCATTGTTCTTATATGCCAACAATCCCCTGCTGTTACAGTTAAGTTAATGACAATGTATACTCTACCACGTATCAGGTAACGGTACGATAGCATCTGCCGCGTTTTCTGTACCGCGTAGGAGAGTATCAGCCTTCTGGCTCATTTTCTGTCATTTCTATAATGTAAATGTTCCTGTCATCTGTTTGCAGTGTGTCACCCGAAGCAGCAGCAGCTTCAGGGGCAGGCTTACGATAACTCTGAAAGGGTGTAGTTCGTTTCATATCTCCTTTATTAGTTAATTTCAAGCTTAGCAATAGTCGTCAACAGAAATACGGCGTGATTATCAGAAAGACGGTTCTTCGCAACACAGACTAGGTGAATTTATGAATGAACTTGTGAAAGGTCTGTCACAAAACGATGTTGTTACTTATCCGCATGCTTTTTAAGTGGGTATACGCAAATCCTTGACCTTCCCTAGTGGGTATACAGCGTATACCTGCGTATCACGTAGACTACACCACTGCCTAAAGCGCATCCTGTTTGCTTTAAAGCGCAACGTTTCGTTGTGATTCTGAGTGCACACAATTAAACGCAGTCTTCACAGATTCGAAAGATGTATTAGGCTACTTTTATCTGTATGACCAAAAATTACAGAGTATTTTAAGAACAAGTGAGCGCACCGGCACCTGTCCTGCAGCGAGCGCTATTCAGCTCCACTCTCCACACACACTTCAATAGTGCACATTTCTCTAGATTAACATCATATTGACCAAACCAAACAGGAGGAGAGCATACAGAGACGGGGCGAGTAGAATTGAGTTCCGAATTAAAATATACAGTTTAGGCTATAGTTTAAAAGGTATATTTGTGTATAAAGTTGGGTATCATTACTATTCCCGGTCCCGCCCACTACCGCTGACATTTTTTCCTGTCCCGTCCCAATCACGTGATTCGTAGCGATTAGGTGTGTTCGACTTCATGCAGTGCCATGAAAACCAATCGTTGGCTGACTTGAAGCAGTGTATGCCAGTTAGAAAATTTGTCCGACTTGAACTGGCGCCGACGCCACATCACTGTTACCCATTTCCACCTGCAGGAATCGGGTGCTAGTTCAGAGCTAGTGCTCTTGCCGGTTCTTAGTTGTTTCGACTGGCGAACCCTTTAAGAACCGGTTGCTTTTCCACAGGCTAGAGAGCCAATACAGAGCCAGGTCTTACGTCACAATACGTTTCATGTTTTGGTTCACTAGCGCGGCACAACAGGCTTGTTCGAGGTGCATCATCGCCACGCAGACTGATCAATCGATCAGTAGACAACACCCTAAAGCACCCCGAGAGCGATCCAAAAGCATAAAGAGCAGTCTGTTTTCCAATCGCTCCCGCAGCACCCAATGCCACGCACCAACCGGTCCGTGCAGCGCTAATCCATCCTGAACAAGCCTAAACAAACTATCAACAATGGCGGACGTTTCGTTGCTATTGATGTTCATGGCTTTGCGAACCTAAATCGGCATCCAAACACGGCGAATCAAACGTGTTCGCCTTTAGCTGCTGTTTTAAATATGGCGGTTCAAAGTTTCTGTTCACATGGTAACCCCGCTCCCCATTCCCTGACTCAAGCAGTTCTTCCTCCTATCCCAGCAATGTTTTGGTGCTACTTACGAACCACTTTTCCTGGTTCGGAGCTGGTGCTTTGAGTGTCGAAAGACAAAGAACCGGTTTGAATCTAGGCTCTGGCTCCGAACCAGCACTGGAACTGCTTTGGTGGAAAAGGGGTATGTCAGGTGTGGCATCAAAGTACCGCGAGAGCGTTTCGAGAGCAGTCGGCTCACTCAGCCGGTGCAGTTTCTCCAGAGAGGCTACAGGAGCACTGATGACGACAGCTGTTTCACGATTCATCCAAATTCATCACATGACAACAATGACGTGTGTTTCTAACGACCCTTTTCACATTTCCGGGTTTCTCAGCAGCGGAAATCGTCATAGTTGGGTTAACTTGAAGAGCAGTGAATGGGAGAGTACCACACATATATTTTTGCACCCCCATTTGCTCAAATAGCAAAATAAAAACTCTACGATAATGTTTCACGACTTTCAATAAAAGGAAAGAAAATAAGAGAGACTGATAATGCTGATAATGATAATGATCAATGATGAGGCTCCCGATGGGAGTGGGTGTGAGAGGAGGGGCGCTGAAACAGCCAGTTTGGCGGTGTGTGATGAGGCACACCGCTGTTACAGCCTGAGTTACAGTGAATGCTGCATATGCAAGGCAGTCCTTTTATAAATTTCCCAAAACTCTGGTGAGAAGATTCAGTAGTTTGCAACGCGTCTTAGACAGTCAGCGAAGGATTGTGCATTCACGGGCGACATGAATAATCAAATTTGGGATGCCGTTGTAGGCAAATGCTCATCAGCATATGTGCGCCGTAAACTTTTGGAGGAAGGACCTAATCTCACACTTAAACGTGCGATGGAGATTGCTGCTCTTTGTGAACGGATAGAGGAAAAGATGTCTGCATCATCGGTGAGCGACACATCAAAGCCTGATACAGAGTCTGTGAATCGAGTCTGGAAAAAAGGAGGAAAGCAGACGAAAGGAACATTTCAAGGAAAACAACAAGCAGAAAGCAGTAAGATGAATAAACAGTGTTATAGATGTGGAAATACAGACCATTTGGGAAGAGACTTAAAATGTCCTGCCCGAGGCCAGATGTGTCACAAATGTAAAGGACGTGACCATTTCTCAAAAATTTGCAAAACTAAAAATATTAAGCAAACAGTTAACCAAGTGGAAGGGCAGACTGACTATGCATTTGCCATCCAAGATGACTGCAGGGATACAGATAGATTGAATGTTTGCTTGGGGAATGTTCATTTGAGGATGCTGGTAGACTCGGGTGCATCCAGCAATGTCATTGATGAGAAAACTTGGGAGAAACTGAAACCAGAGAGAATTAAATGCCATTCGTTCATCTTAGATACAGAGAAAAAAATGTATCTTACTCATCTGATCAGCCTTTGCCAGTAAAGGGAGCATTCAAGTGTGATGTAAGAATAGGCAGTCGGATGGTACATGCCGAGTTCATTGTCATAAAAGGGACTGGTGAACCTCTGTTAGGCAGAGAGACAGCCATGAAACTTGGAGTACTCAAAACATTTGCGGTTCACAACGGAGTATACAGATACAAGCGTCTCATTTTTGGAGTATCATCCGCAAGTGAACAATATCAACATGAGATAGCTTCTGCACTTGCTGGAATAGAGGGAGTTGAAAACATCTCAGATGATGTAATTGTGCATGCACCCGATCACAAAACACACAATCAACGTCTGCATGCTGTCATGAAGCGTCTAAGAGAATGTGGGCTGACTTTGAATCCTGCAAAATGTCAGTTTAGCATGGATCGCTTAAACTTCATGGGTATTTTGCTCACGCAGAAAGGGATTGGGCCCACTGAAGAAAGAGTCAGAGCTGTGGTGGAAGCCAGAGAACCACAAAACGCCTCTGAAGTTAGTTTTCTTGGACTTGTTAGTTACAACAGCAGATTTATTCCACAATTTGCAACCTTGGCAGAGCCATTGAGACATCTTACCAGAAAGGACACAGAATTCGTCTTCGGGCCTGCACAGAAAAGATAATTTAATGCTCTGAAAGACGAACTTGCAAAATCAGGGACCTTGGCATATTTTGACAAAGACGCACCAACCCAGGTCATAGCTGATGCCAGCCCTGTAGGGTTGGGGGCTGTTCTAACACAGTGTCAAAAGGGTCAAATGGTGCCAGTGTGCTACATCAGTAGAAGTCTATCAGACTGTGTGAGGCGGTACTCCCAGACTGAGAGGGAGGCCCTTGCCCTTGTATGGGCCTGTGAGAAGCTTCACCCATATACAGTGCTCAGCGTAAATGAGTACACCCCCTTTGAAAAGTAACATTTTAAACAATATCTCAATGACCAAAAACATTTTCCAAAATGCTCACAGACCATAAGCCATTAGATTCAATATATGGTCCACGCTCTAAGCCCTGTGCCCATGTAGAGTGGTGGGTTTTACGTCTCCAACCATATAACTTCAAGATTGTCTATGTTTCAGGAAAATAAAATATTGCTGACCCTTTATCAAGACTTCTGGGGAGCACAGCAATGAGAGAGAAGCACTCACATGAATCGGATGAGTATGTGAGATTTGTAGCCATTAGTGCCTCCCCAAGAGCCCTAGCCTCAAGGGAGGTGGAAGAGGCTTCATAAAAAGATCCAAAACTGATAGAAGTGAGAAAAGTCATCGAAAGTGGACACTTTGAAAAGTGCATGCCATATGCAGCCATAGCTAATGAACTGTGCACAATAGGCTATCTGGTTTTACGTGGAACACGTATTGTTCTTCCAAAGGCACTACAAAGACCAAAGTATGGTGGCCTGGCATGGACAGAGCTGCTGAGAGACACTGTAAATCATGTCATGGATGTCAAATTGTCTCTCGTCCTGATGCTCCAGGGCCGCTGCGACCTTTACCATTGCCTGATGGACCATGGCAAGATCTAGCAGTGGATTTACTAGGACCCTTGCCTTCGAAACACTCGATCCTAGTTGTGGTGGATTGTTACAGCAGGTTCTATGAGTATGACATACTGACCTCCACCACAACTTCAAATGTGATTGACAGTCTAGAGGGCATATTTAGCCGGCATGGACTTCCTATAACACTGAAATCAGACAACGGGCCTCAGTTCAGGTCAGATGTATTCAAGGATTTCTGTGAAGAAAATGGAATCAAACACCTGAAACAACGCCTAAATGGGCCCAAGCCAATGGTGAAGTTGAGCGTCAGAATGCCTCTATCATGAAACGTATTCGAATCGCGCAGTCAGAAGGACTTGACTGGCAAAAAGAACTCAGGAAGTATGTTACAGTGTACAGAGGAATTGTGCATAACACAACAGGCAAAAGTCCGGCTGAACTTTTGTTCAAAAGGAAATTGAGAGGCAAGTTACCTGAACTCACATCTGTGGATACAGATCTTGAAGTTCACGACTATGATACTGAGAAAAAAGGGAAATACAAACGGTATGCAGATGAACATCTCAAAGCAGAATACTCAAGTGTAGCTGTTGGAGATCGGGTTTTGATCAGACAGGACAAGACCAATAAGTTCACCACACCGTTCAATGCAACACCTCACACAGTGATCAGAAAAGCTGGAAACAAAATAACTGTTGAGTCACCCACTGGAGCCCAGTACAGTCGCGACACATTTGTGAGGAAATACGTGGAGAAAGAGATAGAGAGCAAGAAAGCGGAAGATGATGGCTGTTCTGAGGACACAAATCAACAGACAGTGATCGAGGGCTCAGACAGACCTGTATCTATAACGGAGTGTCACAAAGACGTCACATATGCAAATACAAAAAGGGAATGGAAAGTACCCCAAAAACTTACAGACTTTGTCACTAGTTGAATTCTTGAACTGGTGAATAGAAAGTGCTGTTGAGATGTTCATGATTCAGTGAATTTAAAATAAGTTTAAAGCAAGATAAAGAATGTGGTGCTTGCTAGTTAAGTGTTTTAAATATGTTGTGGGTTTAGGCAAGGTTGAGACTGGTTAAATGGATGGTCTCTATCCAATTTTGGGGGAGATGTCATGTACTATAATTACATCTGTGTCTTTAAGACGGGGAGTACAAAGCATGATGGGACGTTTGTTCATGTAGTTGGTGAATTCATGCCAGAGAAGTAAAGACGCTATTGGTAAAATGTTAACCAGCGTGTGACTGATTTAATTAATCAGATAGCTTAAGAAACAGCTACCTAACACCGTCAAGCACCGTGGGCCAAGAGGTAGATGAAGACGCTGGAGAAGCCACCACCCCTGGCGCCCCGGACCTCAGAGGGGAGCGCGTGCGGCCACCAGACTCAGCCCCTTACCAGGACCCTTCCTTCCAGAACACTGCCCCTCCTTCACAAACCCCGCAGCACAAGGAGGACACCAGATCCCCTGTTTATTTTGGACACTTTATTTGTATTATTTCTGTTGAATTATAAAAACCTCTCCGAGGCCTGATGCCACGCCCACTGTGTCTGTCATTTTCTCTTCCCGCCACAATGGTGCAGACCGTATGTGTGTGTGAGTGTTTAAATTCACAGTTAATTCTCTGTGTTTTCTGGGAATCAATCTCTTTGTGACCTGACCTGTTACTAGCACTGTGCTCTACCAGATGCACTACTTTTAGGAGGAAATAAAAAAAAATTGTGGTCTTAGTGGCCTCAGAACATTTGGCAACCACGTCAACAACATTATGGCACCAACTTCTACATCGGAAAGCACCTCACATATTCTTCAGAAAATATTACATCTAGTGCAAATTGTCTTTCTGCATCTATTTAATATACACCTGCTTTCACTTGTGCTGCTTATAGCAGTGCCATGTACACCAGTGCCCCATAGTGGGAGCTCATGAGAAGATGTGGAGTGATATAACCACACTGCATGGGTGTATGTATTATTCAAAGCAATTCAAGAGCCAAGTGTGCACACGTCCCACAATCCGGCACGTTTTAAAGGGCGCGAATGATCAGATATCCGTGCCTATCAGCCACAGGGTCAACTCTATTACTGTTCCCTGGTGTCACGTAGCCTGGACTTACTCTTCTCTTGTACCTCCTGGGTTAAGTTAGTGTATATAGTGCATGTTAATGCAGTTCCCCTGACTGGGGAGTGATTCAGGTTTGCATAGCAATAAAGGTTACAACTAAACTCAAAAGGTTTCCTCTTTGTCCTCGTCCTTCAGAGCTTTTTATAGATTATTTCAGCCTTAGGTGTTTCTGTGTATTTTTGGACTTCATTAAAATGTGTACTAGAGTTTTAAAACCTTCCCTTGACTTTGCCCATGATATTTTCGGCATTAAAGGATGATGCTATTTTAATTGTTGACTATTGATTTTTTTATTTATATCTATAATTATAATTCCACTATAAGTAGCACGGGTATATTTGTAGCAATAGCCAACAATACATTGTATGGGTCAAAATTATCGATTTTTCTTTTTTTGCCAAAAATATTAAGATATTAATAAAAAATCATGTTCCATGAAGAAACTTAATTTTTGATTAGCAGTAAGTTTTGATTTGTGTGTGTGTGTGTGTGTGTGTGTGTGTGTGTGTGTGTGTGTGTGTGTGTGTGTGTGTGTGTGTGTGTGTGTGTGTGTGTGTGTGTGTGTGTGTGTGTGTGTGTGTGTGTGCTGTGTGTGTGTGCGTGCGTGTGCGTGTGCGATGTGAGTGCGCATGTGTGTGTGTGAGAGAGAAGAGAGAGAGAGAGTGAGAGAGAGAGAGAGAGAAACAGTTAAAAGGTAGGCTAAATCATACTTAGTGTTTAATGTCCTCATTCCATATTTTACGACTTTTGTGGTTTATAATAATTTTAAATAATTGTGCTGGCATTCACTAGCCTATAAACGGCAGCTAATTATTTACTTACCTACCTACCTACTTACTTACAAATAAATTACCATATTATACTTAGGTCCACCTCTAGTCTAACAGACAGTGTGGCGAAATCATGCTGTAAAACGTAGAAAAATTAGCCACAAATACGCCAAAATGTAAAATAGTTACGCATTGCCGTAAGACTGTGTTAGACATTCGAGTAGGCTACAAAGACATACTAACACAACGGAGTCCGTTTAAGACACGCCCAGAATTCACCTTTGAAGGACGGCCTCAAGTTTCCCGGTAACAGTATCTCCTCGGATAAGCCCGTGAGTTATCGCTGTGAGACACCCGGGAAAATGCCTAAGGTGACGTGGCGTGTGATGATGATCGGAACGGACTAATAAAGCACACCGGGCTCGCTGTCTGCCTCGCATTGGCTGCATTCTCATGTGTTGCTGCCGGCGCTGAATGAATAATTGAAGCGCCGGTGTCTAACTCTGCCGGAGTGTCGGCGCAAGAACACCGCTTGTCCCGCAGAGAGAGAGGGGTGCGCCACATCCTCCAAGAGACCTCCACCCTCATTCTGTCAGATCTTCTTTACTCTGAAATAAAAACATGAATTCACTTTCCTCTGCCAGACACGCATGACTACGACAACTGCTCGTTCTCACGTCTTAAAAACATAAAGGTAGTCCTTTAAATAGACTTTTAACTGTGTTAGGAGCCGGCTATAAAGTGCTCTGAACTTGAACATTCAAAATTATTCATCCATTCTTTTTTCTCTAGATCTTCGTGAGGATTTCTGTTAGGTAGCCTATATATATATATATATTTTTTTTTTTTTTTTGAGTATTGGTTTTTATAATTAGAAGTTCTTTGATTAATTTAAAAAGCATTCTGTAAAATCATTTTTGCTTATTATGTTTATCCATATTCATAATCTGAAAATAAATGATTATTTTCTGAATTCTAGTTAATTCTGAATATGGTTTTTGTTTCGTACATAACATGACCCAAAATAAAATGCCTTTGAAGGACATAAAATAAGTAAATTACTGAAACTCTTTCAGTATTATAATTTCATTGAACTGTCCAGTAAGAGTTTATTCCAATTGGCTATTCTTATAGAGTTCTTATGAGGACTGAAGTATCCAATACGAATCAAAGAATGAAGATTTGTTTTTATCTGATTATTATAAGGATGACTATTTCATTGGTTCCAATGTTCATATTATTCCATATTAGAATTTTTAAATGAGGAAAGGGTGATGAAAACTTCAATATGTTACGGCAACATGAATATGACACATGAGTTACTGGCCTAGGCCTCTACCTTTCAACAGATCATCAATAATTGAGATGCCACCACTGGCCACATGCCCCTGCTCCGTGCTCAACTTAGATTGGTTTACACCATTGTTTGAGGGTTATGTTATGAAAAAAAGTTGTTAATACTTAATGATCTGCCTTCTCTAATGAATTTAACTCGTCTATTAATCCCATTAGTTTAACAATTTAAATTTGGACTGATGATCCTTCTCGGTAATTAAGATTATAATTTAGGATGAAAAAATCCGTACAGTTAACAGGACTGTAATTAGGTCGTTGTTATTCATTAAGTATTTTAATCGCTTGAGTTGACATTTCTTTCGTGCGTGAAAAAAAACGCCAAAAAAATAAGAAAATGTGAATATTGTGAAAAAATGCACTCTTAAAAATAAAGGTACTTCACGATGCCATAGAAGAACCTTTTTGTGTCACTGCTTCCATAAAGAACCTTTAACATCTGAAGAAGCTTTCTGTTTCATAAAAGGTTATTTGTTATAATTCTTCAGATTATAAAAAGGTAAGGAAGAGATGTTCTTTAAAGGACCTTTGACTGAATGGTTCTTTATAGAAACAAAAAAGGTTCTTCTATGACATCGCTTGAAGAACTTTTGAAGCACCTTTATTTTCAAGAGTGTGTTATAATGAAAATATTGCACAACAAATATCGACATTATCGATAATAATCGACATTAAATCATTAAGTTATAGGTTCAATTTTCTTAATTCACGCAATATTCATAGAGAAAAGTACAGAGAAAACGAATCAATACATTTAAAGATATCAAGCAAAAACACTTAAAAAGAATAAGCTAGTTATTCCATGCGAACTGTTCGGCTCTGAAAAATAAAACTAACTAACTTGAGCTTTTTCAGAATATCATATACGTATATTTGTCTACAGAATAACACGTAATGTATAACAGCATCATCTTTAACAGAAGTTCACAGTGACTGAGAGAGTCTTACCTGAACAGCGTCTCCTTCCCTTGAGCCTGCGAAGAACAACTCTCCCTTCAGCTCTCTGCTGTTTTATACCAATATACAATTAATATTGCATCGCCATTACTTAATAATTTCAGATCCCTCTGCACAACACATTTATTATTCAGCGACAAGTTAGCAACGTGATTAGAAAAGAGGAAAAAACGCTTAAAGAGCTTGCATTAGTCTTTTGTTCTCTACACATTTTATTTAAACTTGATGGTGATTAGTTTATATTATCTCATTAATGTTTAATCACAATTGAGCTCAAGAGGCTAATTAATAAAACAACACCAGTGTTAAAAATTAATGATATTACAATGTTTTTTATGCGAGTATAATTTATGCAAGTGTGCAATTTATGCATGTATGTTTGCGCACATTTTTTTATCTCATATATTGAAATGGGAATCAGACACATTGGTATAATTTTTCATATGTGTAATTAAAACAATAACACACATAGGCCTAAATAAAACTCCCACAAAGGCTTTGAAAAAAATCAACAATTTATTAAATATCATTCAAAGTCACACATTTTGTAAAGTGAAGTTTAAACGAGAGTGTTTGCAGTGGCTACATTAATGCAAATCAAATAGCAGCATTCTTCATTACATAACCAGTTTTTGCATATTATTATCACTTCAACTGATGATCGTTCACGAAAATATTCATGACAGTTTGTGAGAATATGTGATTTCCATCTGACGAGACATTCAAACGATTATCACAAACGCTAGTGCACATATTTCAAATGATATTTCATGTGATAGTGAAGGGAGACCTTGTGCGCAAATTGTATAATATACATTTCTAAATACCAAAAACACACACTTCAAAATATAATTTCACGTGTGATAATACTGAAACAAAGCAGTAGCTGTTAATCTCCAATGAAAGCTTTGTAAAGGTTTTAGCAGTATTGCTTCGTAATGTAGTGCTAAATTAATCACATGTTTTGTTAAAGAGTAAATCATAATTTATATTACGATGTCCATGTTACACAGTGCATGTTGTAATTATTTTATAGCCATAATATTGCGTAACCACAATCTGCTAAAATAATGACACATTAAGTGCTACACGTTTTTCAGCAGTGATACTTGCTCAATACAAAGTAACAAATACAAATACAGAGTAACATGAACACTGTAATGTAAATTAATCTTTTCAAATTTGTTTAAAATGGTATTGTGTGCGAATTATTCGGCTTTCGGTGGTTTGAGAAAATTATGTCAGCAATTTTCGGACATTTGAGGTTTGTCGATCTCGCGCAAACCAAAATTATTTTTGCCTTATTGTTTTATGTAAACTCCGATATTAATACTAAATACTGAACGTGCTCGAGCAACTAGCGTTGCTATAGTTACCTCGGGCGCACACGGCCACGACTTTATGAACTTTTACTGTAACTTATGTCGTTACTGAAACGCTGCTAAAATATCCAAATGCATATTTTAAGATCTTTTGACTTCTTTGTCTTTATTAGGGGTAGGCTACAGAACCCATGGAATAATTCGCACACTGGTCCCATCATCTGGAGGCGATGTGAAATGTACTTGGAGTCTTTATAGGCTTCTAACGGTTAAAAGAACAGATTTAGATCCCTGTGGTGTTCCTAAAATGTCTACTTTGCTCTACCAGCACTAGTGCACTGCCGAGTATTTCATCCGTTTCTGTTTCTGCCGCTGATTACAGAACCAAACCCGAACCACGTTCTTCTTTAGATCCAACTTCTCCGCGATTGCCGCGATTTTCTCCGACGACGGTCGCGGCTGGATGGCGAAATACGCCTCGAGCGATCGCTTCTCCGGAGCCGCGATGGACGTGCGCTTTCGTTTCCTCTCATTCCCGTTAAAAACCTCCGGCTTTCCGTTCTTCTCCCGGTAAGCCGCTTCAGCCTCCTCCAGCCAGGCTTGGAGCACGGGTTTGAGAGCGATCATGTTGTTGTGGGACAGGGTTAGGGACTCGAACCTGCAGATGGTGCTTTGGCTCAGCGAGCCGACCCCCGGGATCTTCAGGTTGGCCAGGGCACACCCCACATCCGCTTGGGTCACTCCGAGCTTTATCCTCCGCTGCTTGAACCTCTCCGCGAACGCCTCCAGCTCTCTGGGATCGGACTCCACGTCGTTGACGCACGTCATCCCGTTGTGGACCGACAGGGTGTGCGGGTGGCCCATGGCCATGGCTTGGTGCAAGTGACCCATTTGCAGGTGGTGCTGGTGGGCTTGAGTGGTCATCACCGACGGATCCGTTGGCGCACCCATGCCGCTGACCGATAAACTGTTGGAAATGTGGTCGAGCAGATCCCCCTCCAGGGTCTGGTGGCTGAGGTGGCTGAGGTGGTGGTGGTGGTGGTGGTGGTGCGAGGGCAGGTTGGATGAAGGGTGGGATATGGGCACTGTGGACGAAGAGGAGGTGCAGGGCACGCTGCTCATGGTATGGTAGGTGACGTCCGTCTTGAAAGGGTGACTCTTGCAGTGAGACGCGATGTCAGCCGCCGCCAGAGCTTCAGCGCGGGCCAGCAGACTCTCATCAAAGCCGCTGAATATATTGCCCTGGAGCTGCAAGCAAGAGCGCGCATATGGAAGTCAGTGGGGAATTGTGTCAACTCCGGATTAAAGAACATTCCCAAGCACCATCCTCAAAGCACAAGTCATAAAAATTAATATGAAAGCAGCAGCTTTGCTTGGATAGGCATGTGGGGGAGAGAGAGAGAGAGAGCGCGCGCGTGAGCTCAGAGGAAAGAAAGGAGAGGCTGGGGAGGGAGGGATGCCGGAGCATCTCAAAACACATCAAAGTGACAGAACGAAGACAATACGAGGAGTTTAGCGTGAGACGTACCTGCGGGGCAGGCAGGCACACCCGCCGCATGCCCTCGGAGCTCGGGTGCAGCGCAGGGTGCATGGAGAAGTGCTGCTTGCCGTTCATGGCCATCATCTTCGTTGCGCACCTTGCAGGTGAGTGGACCTGACATGGAGGCGACGCGGCGCTCTGGCTCGACGCTCCTCGTGTGTGCTGTTTCCATTGGCAGCGCCTCCAGGGCTCTCCCCCCACCACCTCCAACCTCACACCGCCCTCCCGCCTCCACCTGCTCCTCCATTCAACTTACAAGTGGTCTGACGCGCAAGCCTACTGCACCACAGGACAACATTGTTTGACAGTATTTCAATACTCTATACTTCATCAGTGAAGTGATTGTTTTAAATGGGTAACACTATTCACTATTAAAAAATACAAAATAAATAAAAAAGTAGCCTATAGCCTAATTGTTTGCCGGTAATTTTACGGTCATTTCCGTTAACCCTAAAACACAACGCAGTGAAGTGCATGTACTGTAGCATGTTGGTTATTTATAAGTACTTAAAAAGCAGATATTAATGCCTTATCGTGCATGATCATATTCTAGATCTCTTTATCTTCCTCAATTAAACCTTACTTTCTATCAGTGAGCAGTAAGAAGGAGTTTATCGAGGGGAAACATTTAGTTAATAGTGAACATGTGTTCCCTAATCGAAAGTGTTACCTTTAAATGATACATAACAGTTAATAATAATATATTGTTTTTTATTATTATAATTTGAAATTAAAGAATATTGTCCTTTTAATTTCATATTAATGTCTTAAATGTTAATTCAATTTATAATATTGCTAATTGTAGTTTTAATAATAATGAATTTTATTTTCATATCGAAAAACAGACTAATTGTTTGACTAATCCATAATAGAATAATCCATAATAATGTTAAATGCGTTAATTATATTACTACTATAGTAAAACAAGTGCTAAAATCAAAAAATCAAATGGAAAATCATGTTTGTTCTTAATTTTATTCAAATGATGTCAATATATTACATGAAGGCGGTATTACGAGTCTTACATTATACATAATAATTGGCTATTGTTTTAATTCATATAGTCAATATATCCAGAACTATATTATCTCACAGTTAGCACAAGGAAAAAATCAAATGTGTAATCAAAGAACGGTTTTGTATATTTTCAATATTACTTAGTCCAAGCATTTATACCTTATGATCCATTTATTATACATCATTTAAAATATGCAGTGGCCCGTGCTGCGTAAAATCTTTAAGGTATTAGTAAAAGTAAACACAAAATATATGGCTGTTTTTTTGTTGTTGTTGTCGTTATTTATTTTTTTACAGGAAATCTTGGCAAATACTGATCACCCATATTAACTTGGGAGGAAAGTTGAGCCTCACAATGAATGGCATGAACTTTCACCTTGGCTGACCCCAATCGTCACTGACAGACTTGCTCTCATCTAACCTGCTAACAGCTTGAGCATTACAAGCAAGCCCTCAAAAACACTTCCACAGCTCTATTAAGATTCATGAAGCTGTTGTGCTTTGGTGCCAAAGTCAAAAGAATGATTTGTAACTCTATGTTAGAGAGAATCATACACAAGAGTTGAACTAGCAAAACAGAGTCATTATATAATCAATTTTAGGATGATGGAGCATCTTATATAAGCACCGCTGAACCTCCCAAGCAAGACTCCTCCAACTCAGAGTGGTCTGGTCAATAAACGAATGGCATTGCTGTTGGCCACTGGAAGTAAGCACCTGTGCTCATATGGTTGGTTGACGTGGTGAGCATGCTGGTGGCTGCAGAAAGAGAAGCCAGGCAATGCAGTGACACAGATGCACCATCCGATCCCATCCACCTCTCCTGTTCCCCAGACGCTCAATTATTCATCCGCTATGTGGCGGGCATCCATTACCTCTCTGGCATTTTCTCATTCATTACGCAGATTAACACTGTGTACTTCTTTTTTTAAAGTCTTGGCAAAATTGTAAACAGTCTTGTTGAGCCAACTGTGTCATGATATTCCTTAATCTTGTTTATGATACCTTTTATGATAAAGTCATGTCCCTATCCTTCTCAAGATAAAGTTTCATCTCATGAATATTTTACAAGCATAACCTAAAAATGCCCCATTCATAGCTCATCAGTTCATCTTGATTTACATGAACGCTTACTTTTCCGTACTGCGAGCGTAATCTTGAGTTGAGCTTCAAAATAAATTGTATGTTTTGTTAATTGTGGTACTTTTTATTTGTGGGTTTTAACAGTTTCTTTGAGACTGAAATAAAAAAATAACTGTACATAATTTTAACTATCTTTAAAAAGTACCTGTTTTAAAATATGGGGTAACAATGTATAAGACATATAAAGAAACATTATAAGAACATATAAATAGATAGTAATGGGTCAGTGACATCTTTCTCCTTCGTCGGGACAAACCTTTATCTTCACTGTGTATGGATGATGTGACACACATGGTCAAATGAGCAATGTATTCAATTCCCTGTGTCATTTGTTTTTGTAATATTGCTTTAATACATTAGGTAAATAAACAACAAGTTCATATTAAGTAACTTTTTTTATTAATATAAATATTTTGTCAACAAAAATAATTCCAAACAAAGTCACAGCATGATTGTGTTTTTTTTAAACAATTTGGTTGAGTAAATGATTCAATGACTTATTCATACAGACAGTGGCTGCACCGGAACCGCTATAGGAACCCTTAAACAAAGCATGTTCTATGTACGTGTGTAATATATAATTCAGACATACGTATTTCATCATAATGTCATTGTCATGTGACCTACCAGCCTCAGTTGTATCTCTACATGGTCATTCATAAATCCTCTCCCATGGCCTCATGGGAAAGTAAAGTGAGCTCTTCAGAATCACACTGGATGTACTAAAACATCCAGGTCATTTTTGTCTACTGTTTTATGAATACTCTTACATTAGATTAATTGGCCTATTTTTAATCTATTTTCACATACTGTTTTTTGTATATAGTAGTGATCCTGTACACCGCCAGTCTCTTGATTTATTCCTGAATGAATCAGCATTTGTAAATGAATCGGTAAGTGAATGATCAAGATGACTCATAAATAACTCACTTGTCTATTTGAGGTTTGCAGATTTATCATGACTCATAAAGTATTCATCTGCAGAATCGAGGACTGGAACTGCAGCAATCGGAGCACTCAGAAAATTCAGTAATTTTTAAGTTTCAATGATACAAATTAAATTAATAAGTTTCAATGATAAAAGTGTAATGTTTTTACAAGTCAAACCTTTGTTTATGGTAATTTCCAACATAGCGTAAAAGCAACTAAATCGTTGTATAATAACATTTCAAAGATTAAGGCTATTTGTAAAAATGCTTTTTACATTTAAAAGTAATAATTAAAGAAAATAAATTACTTTGTAACATTATTTCCAATGTTGAGGAAAGTTACTAGAGTGCATTACAATATTTCGTTGCTAGCTAAAAAGTAACGAATCCTGTTGAAAAAGTAACTCAGATATTTCTTGTAAATTAAAATGTTAATTTACTAGTTTAAAAAAGTAATCTGATTATAACTTGAGTTACTTGTGATGCGTTACCCCCAACACTGGTTCTTTTTTAATAGATTGTTACATGCATAACCCCCTGAATACAAAAATGATGTGTACAGATGTTTTTATTTTTATCATCTTGAGGGAATTTACATGACAGTTTTCAACTAAAACCGAAAAAGTGTGTATGCTTTTTGGTCATTTAAACAACAGTGGTGTTTTGAGGGCCTGAAAATACAAACTACTATTCAAAAATGTGATTTTTTTGTAAAAACTGTGACATCATTCGTATTACATGTTCAGTCTTTATGTATGTAAAGGACTATTTCTTCATAAAGTGACATCGCTAAATTATGACCAGCTTAGACCAGCACATGGCCAGCTTAAACCAGCTCAAACCAGCAGTCATGCTTCAAAACATACCTAACCAGCATATGCTGGTTTTTAGGGCTTCAATACATACCTAATCAGCAGGAAGGACAGGACGGGAAGGACAGGACAGACAAGGACAGAGGCAGCAGAGACCGGTGAGGACAGGGACAAGAGGACAGGACAGGACAGGACACAGAGGGCAGGACAGGACAGATGGACATAACAGGACAGGGACAGGGCAGGCTGGACAGGACAGAGGACAGACAGGACAGGACAGGACAAGACAGGACAGGACAGGACAGGGCAGGGCAGAGGACAGGACATGACAACAGAGGACAGGACAGGACAGGACAGGACAGGACAGAGGACAGGACAGGACAGGACAGAGGACAGAAGACAGGACAGGACAGACAGAGGACAGAAGACAGGAGACAGAGGACAGGACAGAGGACAGGACAGGACGGACAGGACAGGAGAGGACAGGGAAAAGAAAGGATTAAAAATAAGTAATTGTTTTTAAAAACAGAAACAAATGCTTCTGCATTAAAAGGAACAATCAGGTTAGGATGACATGTACCGCAGATAAACTAAACAAACACACTATCAGACGGGTTGAATGGTGACCATGTGTCACTGGGCCTTAACAACCAAACCACCTGACTGATGCTTCTGTAGCATCAGGTCTCACATTGCATGCATGGAAAGATCAACCTCACCATGACTTCACAAGTCTCTCACTCTGATATCTGTGCATCTGCCCACATCATCTCAAAACCTCCCATTGTCATCTAAAAAACAGATCCATTATTTAAGGGTTGCGATGGTATTTGTGGGCTTGTCATCAGCCGGCGACAACATGGCACTGATTTCAGGAGACATGTTTTATTGATTTGGTTTTGGTGAGATGTGACAGGAGTTTGCTCTTCTGCAGGCATTGTAGCTCTGATCCACAGAATGACCTCGCCGTCGTCGTCGGTGTGTTTGCTCCATCATTTCCATTCGTATCCAGGCTCCAAGCACACTCTGAGTGCTTGTCGCTCCAGCAGCAAGGGATGAGAGAATGACGAGTGGGTAAAGCTGGTGGTTGACGTGCCGTCCCATGGGGCAATCAACACTGCTTGCATTAAATCAAATCGACTCTGAGTGTTTTTCACTTGGCTTCCCAAAGTAAGGAATGGCTGTGCATTATTCATAAGCATTTGAATATGTCAAAGCCACTGAAGCCACATTAACTTTTACACTGTGATGGAAGTTTGGGTAAGAAGGGTGGGATATGTTGCACAAATATAAGGCAGCAAAACACAATGTTATGAGCAGCAGCCAGCCGGAAGTTGAAATAAACATTTTAATTATTTAGAATCCTGAACAATATGACAAATCGGAATGTGACTGTGATTTTTGCTGTGTAGAATGTAAACAACATTTATATCAACCAATCAGCTCTGTTTGTTTCTTCTTTCAAGCTGCATAATAGTCTGTTGAAAATCCCTCAGATTTCTGCTTCTTCATTTTATTTTGAATATATATAATGGTTTATTATATTTAATAATCATAAATTGCACACAAGTCAATATTATATGAACTTTTTCATTAGGTATGTTCCTACTCCAGTTTGTTATCAAACACTGGCTGTAATAATAATATAAATTATAATAAAATAAGTGAATAAAAAAAACTTGTTTTCACAACAGTTTAAGTAAAAACATAATGAATGTGTAATAGTGCATATATTTAGCAACATTTATTTATAGCTCAAACTGAAAATTAAATAATAAAAACTGATTTTGAAAAGGAAAAATTATGTAGGGATGATTTTTTGTATCACAGAGCAGGGATTTGAAGTAGTATTTAAAGTTGTATCAAGAATAGTAAGTTAATAATAATAATACAAAATTAACTTGCTTTCACTTTCAGCAACTTAATGTATTTACGCATATATGGTCAACACGATCTGCTAAAGTTAAGACCGAACTGTTTTGAGCTGATAACAAGACAACAGTAAGTCAAATAGCCACTTGTTACAACCGAGGCATGCAGAAGAACATTTCTGACACACAGATGGGAGTGAGTAGCAGAAGACCACACTGGGTGCTACTGCTATCAGCTAAGAACAGGAAACTGAGGCTACAATTTACATGTGCTTACCAAAATTGGACAATAGAAGAATGTTAACTGTTTGCTTGGTCTGATGAGTCTTGATTTCTGCTGAGACATTTGGATGGAAGAGTCAGATTTTGGTATAAACAACATGAAAGCCTGGATCCTGCCTTGTATCAAAGGTTGAGAATCATTTAAACACCACGGCCAACCTGAGTATTGTTGCTGACCGTATCCCTTAGTTTATGGCCACAGTATACCCATCTTGTGATGGCTACTTTCAGCAGGATAACGACTAGGTCACAAAGTTCAAATCATCACAAACTGGTTTCTTGAACAGTCACCAAATTTCAGTCCAATAGAGCACCTTTAGGATGTGGTGCAATGGGAGATGTGTGTCATGGTTGTGCAGCTGATAAATCTGTAACAACTGTGTGATGCTATCATGACAATCTTGACCCAAATCTCTGAGGAATGTTTTCAGCACCCTGTTGAATGTCACAAAGAATGAAAGCAGTACTGAAGGCAAAAGGGGTCAAACCCCCTAGCAAATGTATCTAATATCTAAAGTGGCCAGTGAGTGCATAAAATTAAGGTAGTCAAAAAACGGACATCCTGAGGGTGGCATGAGGTTCTAATGTTCTTTTATCAGTCGTTCAGTCCTGTGCTCACAGACCAGCTTTATGCACTGTGATGGGCATTTGCCAATGAACACCAGAAATGGCACGTAGGCCACTGTTGCCCCGTTCTTTTAACGAATGAGAGCAGGTTTACACAGAGCAAATGTGTTAGATGTGTAAGAGTCTGGATATGTGGTGGCAGCATGTTTTGGTGGTGAGTCGATGGGTCATACCTCCATGTGCTAGCCAGCAGTACCCTCTACTGTCAGAACTTACACTGGTGCAGTGGGCCCTAGGTTCCATGACAATGCCTGGCCTCATGTGGTGTAGGGAGTTTCTGGATGATGAAAGCATTAATACCATTGACCTCATATTCCTCAGACCTGAATCCGTTTGAGAACCTCTGGGACATTGTATTAAAGGATCTGAAGCCACCAACAGACTCCACACCAGGAGGTCACTGATGCTCTGAAGCAGGTCCGGCAGGAGATCCCCCAGGACATCATCCACCATCTCATTAGGAGCATGCCTAGACACTGTCAGGAATGTAAGGCCGTACGAATTACACAATGTATGAAAGTAAAGATTTGAATATTTCATTCATTGAGATCCAATACATCCGATACATCACTGTTATGCTTTCACACCTGCCTCATTTAGTTCGGTTGAATCGCACTAGAGTTCGTTTTCCCTCTTGGTGCGGTTCGTTTGGGCTGGTGAGAATGCAGCAATCGTACTAGGGTGCGCACCAAAAGCGGACCAAACAAGCGTACCGAGATCTCCTTGAAGAGGTGGTCTCAGTACGCTTTCAAACGAACCCTGGAGCGGTTCGTTTGTGGTGAGAACATGATCCGATCTCAAACAGACCCAACTGCAAAAAGACTAAACTAAACTGGTTTGGACTAAACCAGCTGCGCTGTGCATTATGGGATGAGGAAGTGTTTGTAGACAGTTTGCTGTTTAGCGTGGCAGGTCATGGACAAACTTGGGGTTGTGAGGATGTGCGGAGCCTCATAGAAATTTGGTGACTTGCGATGCGCCTTCGCCGTTTGCAGTGCATTAATACATTTTATTTTTACCTGTTTTAAACAGGCTCAGGTAACGCCAATTCTCAAAAAGCCAACCCTTAACCCCACAGCAGCTCGAAATTACAGACCTGTCTTTCTTCTACCTTTTCTGTCAAAAAATGTTTAAAAGAGTTGTGTTCAGGCAACGCTCAGCTTTTCCTTCACAGAACAACCTACGTGACAATAACCAGTCTGGCTTCAAAAACAGACACTATTGACCATTGCTGAAAGTCTTTGGCTGGCTCGAAATCATTCGTTCTTATTCTGCTGGACCTTTCTGTGGTCTTTGACACTGTTAACTACCAGATCCTTCTGGTGGTTTCAGTCATGCCTCACCGGCAGATCTTTCAAAGTCTCATGGAGAGGAAGGGTGTCTAAGTCACATCAGCTAATCACAGGGGTGCCTCAAGGTTCAGTGTTTGTTCCTTTTCTTTTCTCCGTGTACACATCCTCACTGGGCACGATCATAAAGGCACCTGGCTTCTCCTACCACTGCTATGCTATGCACCAACCTGGGCTAGTGGATACCAGCAGCTGTTGCCCTTAGCTCAACACTCCCTTGAATCAGTTGGTGCTCAACAACCAATCAAGAAAATCAGACCCTTCCTGTCAGAATGTGTCAAAGTTTCATCTACTAACCTTAACCCTAAGTTAAAGACTGGTCTTCTGTAATGCTCTATGGGCAGGCCTTTCAACCAACTTGACCAAGCCTTTGCAGATGATTGACTACTTCAATCAACCGAACAGCTTCCATGACAAATTTAAAGTTCTGATGCTGGCTTTCTGGTCCACCACTGGAACAGATCCTCCTTACCTCAACTCACTACTACAAATGTATCCCACCAGCTAAGGTCACTGAATAGGCAGTTGTTTAGATGAAGCTGTCACATTGAGTTTCTGTTAAATGGTAATAATACTAGTGACCATCACATCTTCCAAGAAACAGCACCAGACACACGAAGCTGGTTTCTTAGAACCTAGAAAGGAAGAGGAATTTCAAAGAAACTCCAGATTTGTAAGTATATTTAAAGCGTCTAACATCTTAAGATAAGAAAGGAAATCTTTCCTATCAAGCTCACCATAAATGTGATTAGCAAACATGCAGAGGGAATTTTTTGAATGAATACATCTGGAATTTTATCATTGGTCGTTAACTTCTTGGGTTGCAAATCGTTTTATTTTAAGCCACTTGGAGCTTAAACTTTTTTTTATATTCCTCTTGCTCACCCCATTCCAATATCTTTATTGATTAGCAAACATGCAGCTGTTAGAAATCCATTTTACAAACAAAGAACTGAAAAATACATCCATAGATTTTTCAATTTACAAACAGTAATAAAGTCAAAATCTATTTATGCTAAATGTATGACATTGTACTAATGTGGTATAGTAAAACTTGTACAAATGATCAAAATCCATTCTTTAAATTCACACAGTCCCAAGTCCTTCTATTAGACTCGTGTACAAAACCAATATTAAGACCTGCCAGACCTTAAATGACTTACTGAGAAACTGAACCATTGTGGATATTGAGAATTGAGTGGATAAAGAGTGGGGCAAACGGGTATATCACTGAATGTTTGGATTCAAACGGCATAGTAACGTGCTATTAAATGTCACATCAACAGTATATATAATAAAGTCTCAAAGTTTCTACACTGGTCCTTCTTCTAAAGGTACTATAAATTTATATCTTAATTGTTTTAGCAAAGTATGTATATATGATTATTAAAAAAATATATATGCATTCGTACATATATTTTCTTTTTTCCAAATGAACACACGCATACAGATGCAAGCATGCTATTGGATAATATTTAAGATTACAGAAATGGTACTTTTTAGACCCATTTCTGGAGGACCAGGTTTTTGAAACAAGCGGAGTGTCAAATATGACAAAAAAAAATCTTCTTCAAGGTATGGTGTAATCATATTAGATTTCTTTTAAAACAAACAAACAAACAACATGATGTTTAGTTTAAGTCACACGGTCACTTAAATAAGCCTATAAGAGTCATGAATGTGATTCGTTCAGTAATTAATTCATTCTAACGGCTAAAATAATGAAGAGAACCGTCATTACTACTGCAACCATTTACAAAATATACACGCACACAAAAAAAAATCTCATAAATCGTCAGCTGCACACTGACGATATAAGGCGTAAATGAAGTGTAAATCAATTCTGAATACATTCACAACACCTCTGTTCAGATATTACCTCAATTAACAACACTTTTCTCTAACCCTCATCCAAAGCTCTTTTTGGTTTTTAGGAACATTACCTAGACATTAGAAATAAATATGAACAGTCGGACACACTGACCAAAATGAGGTATGCCACATATCGAGTCTATATTTACAGAAAGTGGCACATTAATAATGAGAAGGAAAAATAATCCACCAGGGGATATATCTTGCCTGAACTTTAGAGAGCAGATACAAAAGTGTTTTGAAAAGGTTTGACATCATTAGAGCATATCATTTCTTAACAAATGAAAGAGATGCATACATGAGAACGATGCCAAACGAGTGCGTCCACTGGGAGAATTTCTACCACAGGCCAAAGTGGCACCAAGTGCAGATGAAGTTTCATGTTAAATCATATGTTGAACTGGGAAAATGGGCAAAACAATTTAGGTATTTAAAAAAAAAAAAAAATCACAGTAGTCACAAATGTTGTGAGTTACTGATATCTGGTCATGCACAGTGAAACAAAATGTTTCCTAGTTGAACCATTTTGCATTCACTCTCAGCAAAAGTGAGAGTTTGATATAGAATGCAGATTTCAGAGTGACAGAAACACTGCAAGTCCCCACAGACGTTCTCTTATATTCTCCCGCATGGAGAAAGCCATTAGCCGTTTCATTTTTACCACTTCTCCAAATACTGAAACCCGTCCTAAAATAAATCTGACTTAATCAAAGGAACTTAAATTAGAATTCACAAACAGAAACTAAAAATGAGAGTCCTTGAACAAAAAGTGGTGCCGTTTCCCCTTCCTCATCGCCTCCATGAGCGGCTCTCATATTCATCATCTTCTTCATCATCTTCTTCCTCTTCCTCTGGAAGCAGAAAGGGGCTGACTGGCTCCTAGAAGTAGGAGTAAAGATATATAAACGTATTTAGGAAAAAACATGCGGTATGAACAAAGTAATAACATTTTACTTACACATTGAATACATAACACTGCTAATCGTACATTTATAAATGTGTAATCTGGCTGTCTAATTACCGTCATAACGTGAATTCCTGCGGCGTTGACCTCTTCCTTTGATTCTTCCTCTTCTGGTTCAGTGGACACGGATGGAGTTTTAGGTTTGTACCATGAGATCTGTAAAATTCGACCTTTGAACTTCGCCCCTTGGTTTGCAGCCTGGAAAAAAACTGATGATTTAGTGCCGTTAAATTGAACTAACATCATACAATAAAAAGTTTTCATTTAAAACTAAAGAAATGAAAAATAAAAAAGCCACAGTACGTTTTCCGCTTCACTTCGGGTTTTGAAGGTCATCACGACACTGGTAGCATCATGGTCATGAAGCTTCTCGATCTCACCAAATTTCTACACAAGTCATAAGGGTTGATCGTAAATTTGGAGATATAAATACAAATACACTCACTGGCCACTTTATTAGGTACACCTTGCTAGTACCGGGTTGGACCCCCTTTTGCCTTCAGAACTACCTTAATTCTTCGTGGCATAGATTCAACAAGGTGTTGGAAACATTCCTCAGAGATTTTGGTCCATATTGACATGATAGCATCATGCAGTTGCTGCAGATTTGTCGGCTGCACATCCATGATGTGAATCTCCCGTTCCACCACATCCCAAAGGTGCTCTATTGCAGTGGCGTACCCCTGGGGCATTTAACATTCTTCGGAGTACCCCAACTTAAACCGCAGCCACATCTTTGCCATTAAGGGACAATATTTTCCACCTTAAATTGATTTACAGGGGCATTTTTTACCTTTAGGCAATGTTTTTCTAGCCTTATTAATTGTATGTCAATGGTTTATATAATTCTTACCATTCCATTAAGTGTATTACTAATACAATAAATAAATCAATAAATGATGGCAAAACTAAGTGATACATGTATATTTAAAACTAAAATCGCCAGTAGGGGGCGATAAGTTACTGTCTTAATGAGCGAGGCGTCACATCATTCATTCATTAATTCAGTAATGAAGCAAAAGCTGTAGTTATGAATGGATTATTAATCACTGACTCTCAGAGTCGTTCAAAGCTACAGATTCCTTCATTAACGAAACACCGCTGTTGGAGACACACACCAGTTCTGCTGCGGATTTCATTGGAACTGTTATTATTACATTGTAAAATATAACAAACAACTTTGACAATATTGCTTTTAAAATGTAAGCTACATTTTAAATAAAAATGTTTCTTAGTATATTCAGGGAAAATTGCATTTTTGCTCATATTTTGAACATGAAACAATAACTTGCACAGGGTGTTTCTGTATCAACGAGGGTTTCTTAAATCGATCTCAATGTACAGTCCATCAATATTTGTTCTTCATGCTATTAAGTGCTACAAATCTACTTTAAAGATACATTGAACAACAGCGCGATTTGCTAAAGCAGCATATTTAGCGGGCATCCTATTAAACACACGCTGCTTGTGTGGATGCAGTCATTTCTGACCGCAAAAGATGAGGTAATTCGATGTCATTTGACTGTTTACGGCACTCCCATTTCCTGTTTTTATACTAGAAGCGACATTTTGCTTGTAAGAAACAAATACTCGGTTTTCATGATACTTTAAGTTGGGGTAGAATTAAATGACTTCCAAAACTCAGCATTTTGTTCGTGCACCTCACATACCCCGAGGGGTACACGTACCCCAGTTTGAGAACCACTGCTCTATTGGATTGAGATCTGGTGACTGTGGAGGCCATTTGAGTAAAGTGAACTCATTGTCATGTTCAAGAAACCAGTCTGAGATGATTTTAGCTTTGTGACATGGTGCATTATCCTGCTGGAAGTAGCATCAGAAGATGGGTACACTGTAGTCATAAAGGGATGGACATGGTCAGCAACAATACTCAGGTAGACTGTGGCGTTTAAACGATGCTCAATTGGTACTAAGAAGCCCAAAGTGTGCCAAGAAAATATCCCCCACACCATTACACCACCACCACCAGCCTGAACCGTTGAGACAAGGCAGGATGGATCCATGCTTTCATGTTCTTTACACCAAATTCTGACCCTACCATCTGAATGTTGCAGCAGAAATCGAGACTCATCAGACCAGGCAACGTTTTTCCAATCTTCTATTGTCCAATTTTGGTGAGTCTGTGTGAATTGTATCCTCTGTTTCCTGTTCTTAGCTGACAGGAGCGGCACCCGGTGTGGTCTTCTGCTGCTGTAGCCCATCTGCTTCAGGGTTCGATGTGTTGTGCGTTCAGAGATGGTATTCTGCATACCTTGGTTGTAACGAGTGGTTATTTGAGTTACTGTTGCCTTTCTATCATCTCTAACCAGTCTGCCCATTCTCCTCTGACATCAACAAGGCATTTTCGTCCACACAGCTGCCACTCACCAGATATTTTCTCTTTTTCGGACCATTCTCTGTAAATCCTAGAGATGGTTGTGCGTGAAAATCCCAGTAGATCAGCAGTTTTTGAAATACTCAGACCAGCCCGTCTGGCACCAACAACCATTCCACGTTCAAAGTCACTTAAATCCCCTTTCTTCCCCATTCTGATGCTCGGTTTGAACTTCAGCAAGTCGTCTTCACCACATCTAGATGCCTAAATGCATTGAGTTGCTGCCATGTGATTGGCTGATTAGCTATTTTTGTTACCAAGGAATTGAACAGGTGTACCTAATAAAGTGGCCGGTGAGTGTATATACAAATGAAGATACCGCACTATTGAAATTCAAGTCTTACCACAAAATGCGGCATGAGCTCCTCCTTCTCTTCCTGTGTGAAGCCAATGATAGTGAGGGCTCGAGGCCGGTGGTCTACTACCATGTGATTGCCTCCTCCACGCCCCCTCAGGCCCCGCCCCCGGCCCCTCCCTCTGCCTCGACTTGGTGCTGCTGGTGGCTTGCCCCGTCCAGCCGTGATCAATCCCAACCGTGTTGCCTGTGTGATTTCAATACAGAGGGTGTGTGACTGGATGTGTTAACCAAACTTATGACAAAAAATATAAATACTATCATGATATAAAAGTGAACAATGGTAAAACATAACTACATATGCATACATGGGTTTCAACAGGTTTTATGAAAGGGAATATAAGACTTTTAAACACCTTTTTAAGACCACGAAAATGGTTAAAAAAGGCAACATTCCTCAGTATTTTTGTCTTGTTTTCCAAAGCAAATGTCTAAAAATTCATCAAGATATATTTACTCAAATCAATTTTGTTTTTGAGCAAAAGATCAAACGCAAACGAGTTTGATTAAATCCAGAACAAATATCTGCCAATAGATTCAGAAAAATCAACTTCAAAGGAAAAACAAGTTTTCACACCCCATTGACAGATTGTTCTTGTTTTAAGCCAAAACTCACTTTATTTTGTTGACTTAATATCTTAATTTTGCATCTCAAGAAAATGATTCTTGATTTAGGGGTGCTCAGATACAGTATTTGTATTGGACAAACGAACAAAAATACTTAGAACAATATACATTTTTTGAAGCAATATTTAATGCCATGACTTCATGAGTTTAAGACCTTCTGCTCCATCTTGTTTTTGCCTTAATTTGCGGAAGGGCGAACGGAGACGTTTTAAGACCCACAGGAAACCTGTATATAGACTTATTCTAAGTACATTTTCATGAATGTGTGTATGTATTTATATACACAAACAGATATACACATACATACATACAACTCTTTTGCATTTTGATATATTTAATATATTATAATAATACCCAACAACATACAATTTCAGATATACCACCAGTCAAGAAGTTTATACACACCTACTCATTTTATATTATTACTATCGTTCACATTTTAAAAGAACAAGGTAACAAAGCTATGGAGCAGGGGTCCTGGAGTGCCGCTGTCCTGTAGAGTTTAGCTCCAGCCCTAATCAAACACACCTGAACAAGCTAATCAAGGTCTTCAGAATTACTAGGGCTACAGGCAGGTGAGGTTTTTCAGGGTTGGAGCTAAACTCTGCAGGACATCGGCACTCCAGGACCGACGTTTCCTTCCCCTGCTATGGAGGTATGGGAATTGTGTAGCGAACTTCTAAACTTCCAAAAAGTACTAGACTTTGAAACTTGCCTAACCTTTACCCTGACTGCAAATGAAAAAATGATAAGCCACGGAGTGACAAAAGCCACACCAAATGCTGGTCATTTCTCTTTCATGCCCTGACTGAACAGTCTTTCAGCTAGTGCAGTTTCTTCCATCCGCTCTCTTCCCTCGATCTTTCGCTCATTTCTTACATGGGAGCTGATCAAACTTTAATGGAATGAGAAGCAGCAGCGTGCGGAGAGGGATGCGTGTTGTTTAGGAGCGGGTCCTTGGGGTTTGGGAAGTGCTCAGAGTTAAATGTGCAGGAGATGAAGTGTAATGACATGCATATTTCACACCAGCTAATTTAAGCCCAGTGCCAGCAGGGCCGTTTCTGTTGTCACTTGTTTTAGGGATGCTTATGTTAGGACTGAGAGTGAGACTGTGTTTGAGTGAAATGGATTATGCTGGCTCTGGGTGTGCACATCTGTCCCTTTTGTTTAGGGGGGGGGGGGGGGGAGCTACCAAAAAATAAATAAAATGGCAAATTATGGTAAAGCAATTACATGGCGCTAGACTAACATTTGAGAGTTCTAAATCACCAAAAATAATTAACTATTAATAAAAAACTATTAATGATTGTTTGTGTTTTACGCCATTCCAGCTTCTGTGGCTATTTTCATGGCGAGAAATATTATGGCTGAATTGTATCATGTTTTTCTCATTTATTTTTGCTAAAACTCCAAAACTGTTTTTGGCTTAAATTCTCTTTTTTAATTTTCTCTGAGTTAAAAACATTACTCTAATAAATCACGCTTAATGGATAAAGGGATTCGGCAGAGAGAAGATGTTGGAGGATCTTCAATAATTATTAATATTACATGTTTTGTCTCTTGGAATCACACATTTGAAAGTGGCTTGAGTTGACAGTAGCGGCGGCTTGAGCTGGAATACGGATGTTAATTTATTTAATTGAAAAACATCTAATCATCTAACAAATAAAATGTAAATATTCTGACTGACTGAGTTGAACCACTGCTATCACACATTTGTAGATCATGATAACCACAGGTAAAAACACACATCACTAACAGTAAAAAGTAACTATATGGTTTCTACTGTTCTATAATCTCTAGATCTGACTTTGCTGCAGTTGGAACAAACTACTGGTTCGTCTGCCCCCCCGACTGAGCCTGGTTTCTCCCAAGGTTTTTTCTCCGTTCTGTCACCGATGGAGTTTTGGTTCCTTGCCGCTCGCTCTGGCTTGCTTAGTTGGGGACACTTCATCTCCAGCGATATCACCGACTTGATTGCACAGATATTATTTAAACTGAACTGAGCTGGACGATGGCATCACTGAATTCAATAATGAAATGCCTTTAACTGAAAATTGAGTGTAATCTTGTCATTTTACATTATTGACACACTATTTTGATATTGTGCAGTTGCTTTGTTACAATTTGTATTGTTTAAAGCGCTCTATAAATAAAGGTGACTTGACTATAAACATACACCTGCTTGTCATAGCAGCATTTCTTCCCACAAAATATAATTTCTTCTTTTTTTCCTCACTGTATATCGGCATCGACCGCTGAAAAACCCTTATCAGATGTCACAGGTCAGAGAGGCCACTTACCTCCACCTGCAACTGACCCAACCGCCTCTTCAGGTCTGTGGTGTCTTCTCCTGACGTCAGCTTCTTATGGAAGTCCAACTCTGCGTCAAGCAACTCCTTCTGTGCCTACAGATGAAATAATAGTTATACTTCAATTCAGTAAGATCTTATAAAACAAAGGTGGCTATGTAACTAGAGATGATGACTACAAACAGATCTCCTAGACTATGATCTGTGCTATGCCACCAGAAGCTTCTTTCAGCAGTAACAGGTCTATAAGAGTCGTCTTACATCTGTTTTTGACTTTGTTTGTGTGGTGTTGGCAGTAGCTTGTGAGGTGGGGCTGATCTCATTCTTCAGCTGAGAGATCTTTTCTGTCAGTTCTTTGAAAGTCTTCATGATGTTGGCTCTCTCTTCTGGCTTCATCCCTCTGTTCTTTTCCAGGCGGTTTATCAGCACCTGCAGAAGACGTTTAAAACTGAATCAGGACAAGCATGACTACACATTTATTACTCGGTCCCCAGTTTTGATTCACCCATTAAATCAATCATCTTAGAGCGCTGGGTGTCCAACACCCAATATAAACCGATGCCGCAGTAATTCATTTAAAAATATTAAATAATATACTTAATGATTGCTGCAATAACATTTAGATCTATTTAAATAGAATATTTACAAAAATATATTAGAAATAAATAATTTCACAATGAATAAATTTAGGGGAAAACTGAACTTGATAAAATATAAATTTGTAAAATAATATCACATAAGCACGGTCAAAACAAATGTCTTCGACACTTATCGCCCAGACAGAACAAATATCGTATGACATTCGACATAACTCGAAAATGTGGAAAACAATAATTATAGTAATAAAAAAAAAAAAATAAGAAAATTAAATAAATACATGAATAAATGAGTTGGTGCAATCAAGATTGTAGCTTTTTGTATATAAAAATGTTTTGTTAAACTAGTTATTTCTTCCTACCTTCTGACATTCGATCTGTTTTTCAAGCATTTCTTGTTTCTTCTTCCTCATGTCTTGCTGCAGTTTCAGCGCCTCCTGAAGGACAGGGGTCAGAGGTCACGCTAGCTCACTCATAAATGCAAACCAGACTGTGCAATCCAAGCAGGTGGAGCTGCTGCTATCGGCTTACAGAGGTGAGAAGGAGAAAGGAAATACTTACATGCTTCTTTTTCAAAACCTCCTGAGCTTCCAGCGCTTTGCCTGTTTTCCCCAAAGATTTAGAGGCGGTTTTCAACACCGTGCGTGAGAACGGACCATTCGGTAAACTTGAAGGTGGTGTAAAACCCTTGTTCAACAGAGAAATTACAGTAAGTGTTGACTGATTATGAACACATTGTGTTTATAAATTGTGTAATATATACATACATAATATTAAAGAACTCTCTTACACTCTTAGGTTGTTTTTTCATATAATTAAAAAGTAATTAATTTCAGTGATGGAGATTTTCAGCATCATTACTCCAGTCTTTAGGGTCACATGATCCTTCAGAAATCATTCTAATATGCTGATCAAGAAACATTTATTTTGTTAAAAAGTTTTTAATGCTTAAACTTATGAAAATCCTACACAACCATTCAAAAGTTTGGAGTTGGAATTAATAGTTTAATTCATAAAGAACAAACATTTAAATCAAAAGATGTATAATGTTACAAAAGATTTACATTTCATATAAGATTTCTAGAAATCTTATATCTATTTCATATGTTCTTCTTTTGAACATTCTAATCTAAGAATTCTAAAAAAAGTTTCATGGTTTCTACAAAATTACTAAATAGCTAAATCTAATTTCAACATTGATAAATAAAATGGTTCCTCATTAATAACTGCGCAGCACCAGTAATAATTGCTCAATACTTGAGCAGCAAATCAGCATATTAGAAAGATTTCTAACGGATCATGTGACACCGAAGACTGGAGTAATGATGCTGAAATTATTATTTTGGTATCACGGGAATAAATAACATTTTAAAATAGAAAATAGTGTCTTTTAAATTGTAATAAAATTCACAATATTACTGTTTTTACTGTATTTTTGATCAAATAAATGCGGCTTGGTGAGCATAAGAGATTTCTGACAAAAAACTAAAAATTCTTAATTATATCATACTTTGGTAGTGTATTCAGGTGCATCTCAATAAATTAGAATGTCGTGAAAAAGTTCATTTCACTAATTCAACTCAAATTGTGAAACGTGTATCAAATAAATTCAATGCACACAGACTGAAGTAGTTTAAGGGTGAATCCCATTTCTCTGTCTTACCCCTTCCCCTTAGTTTTGCGCGTTCACGTGAGAGTAAGGGCTGTCCCAATTCTCGTTTTGATCGAGGGGTAAGGGGAAGGGGTAGATACAACTTAAAACCAAGAATTTTTGCGATCTTACTTGAAACCAAGGGGTACCCAGAACACACTGCGGCCAGATCATCCAGAGAGTATTTTCGGCTTAAATAATTTATTTAAAATTACGACAGTCTTGTTTTGTGCTCTACACAGTCCTGTAACTTACATATATATTTGCAACCATGTTCTTAATTGAAACGTTTAAAAAAAAAAAATCGCTATTTTTCCACGCTAACGTTACATTGCTGATTTGCACAACAGTTTCTCTGACTAGAGAAAAACATCACGCAATTTTCTCTGACTAGAGAACTCACTTCCCACGCAATCGACAAACACACACTTTTAGACGGAGAGTTTGTGATCAACACTTGTCTCCTCTGGTGACGTAGCAGCAGCTAGCGACGATGTATGATGACGTAACAGTAACCAAGTGGAGTCTCGTTTCATAGGGGTATGTTTTCACCCCTAGCGCTTACCACTCGGTTTCGAGGGACAAGGGCTAGGGGTAAGACGAAGGGGTAAGACAGAGAAATGGGATTCACCCTAAGTCTTTGGTTCTTTTAATTGTGATGATTTTGGCTCACATTTAACAAAAACCCACCAATTCACTATCTCAACAAATTAGAATACTTCATAAGACCAATAAAACTTTTTTTTAGTGAGTTGTTGACCTTCTGGAAAGTATGTTAATTTACTGTATATATACTCAATACTTGGTAGGGGCTCCTTTTGCTTTAATTACTGCCTCAATTCGGCGTGGCATGGAGGTGATCAGTTTGTGGCACTGCTGAGGTGGTATGGAAGCCCAGGTTTCTTTGACAGTGGCCTTCAGGTCGTCTGCATTGTTGGGTCTGGTGTCTCTCATCTTGCTCTTGACAATACCCCATAGATTCTCTATTGGGTTCAGCTCAGGCGAGTTTGCTGGCCAATCAAGCACAGTGACACCATGGTCATTGAACCAGCTTTTGGTACCTTTGGCAGTGTGGGCAGGTGCCAAGTCCTGCTGGAAAATTAAATCAGCATCTCCATAAAGCTTGTCAGCAGAAGGAAGCATGAAGTGCTCTAAAATTTCCTGGTAGATGGCTGCGTTGACTGTGGACTTCAGAAAACACAGTGGACCAAGACGACATGGCAGATGACTTGGCAGCCCAAATCATCACTGACTGTGGAAACTTCACACTGGACTTCAAGCAACATGGATTCTGTGCCTCTCCACTCTTCCTCCAGACTCTGGGATCTTGATTTCCAAATGAAATGCAAAATTACTTTCATCTGAAAAGAGGACTTTGGACCACTGAGCAACAGTCCAGTTATTTTTCTCCTTAGCCCAGGTAAGATGCTTCTGACGATGTTTCTGTTTCAGAAGTGGCTTGGTAGCCCTTTTCCTGAAGATGTCTGAGCGTGGTGACTCTTGATGCACTGACTCCAGCTTCAGTTCACTCCTTGTGAAGCTCTCCCAAGTGTTTGAATCGGCTTTGCTTGACAGTATTCTCAAGCTTGCGGTCATCCCTGTTGCTTGTGCACCTTTTCCTACCCAATTTCTTCCTTCCAGTCAACTTTGCATTTAATATATGCTTTGATACAGCACTCTATGAACAGCCACGCCTTTCAGTAATGACCCTCTGTGACTTTCCCTCTTTATGGAGGGCGTCAATGTTCGTCTTCTGGACCATTGCCAAGTCAGCAGTCTTCCCCATTATTGTGGTTTCAAAGAACAAGAGATACCCGGAATTTATACTGTAGGGATGGTCATTAATTGAAACTCAAATGTAAATAATCTAATATTTTGAGATACTGATTTTTGACTTTCATGAGCTGTAAGCTCTAATCCTCAAAATTAAAACAATTTTTTTTTTTAAATGTTTTACTTTACATGTAATGAATCTAAAATATATGAAAGTTTCACTTTTAAAAAAAAAAAAAAACTTTTTCATGACATTCTAATGTATTGAGATGCACCTGTATTCTCTCAGTCAGATGTGTGCAAACATTCATGTGCTTTCTTTACCACTGAAGGCTCCTGGCTAGGGCTGGTAGGTTCAGTGCCGCCCGTGGTGCCCGTGGGGCCTGCGGCAGTCTGCTGTTTTGGGAAGGTATTATTCAGCACATAAGAACCTGCTGTGTGCTGCTTATTAATGACCTGTGAACAAAACGAAATTAAGTCAAGGAATGTAGACAAAACTCTCATCCATGGATAAAAAGTAACAATACTAATTATTCATTTTTGGGTGTACTCTTAAACTGACACAAATGTTTCAATCGGGGCTGGCCAGTAAAGAATCCGTTATTATTAGAACACAATGAAATGTAGGAATATAATTTACTGCACAGTCCAGTTTGAACTTTCTCACACCCCTCTGACAGACCTTGTGTGTTGTGGGATGCTGTTGTCCGGGGTTTGTGCTCTGACTGTGTCCCTGTTCCTGTGTGTTAGATATGGCCTCTCTATGCCAGTACACTCTGATGAAGCGGTTATTCAGAACGGCTTCGGTGCTGGAGATGGCCCTCCGAGCCTCATCATTTGCTGTGTACTGGATCAATGCTGCCTCAGGGTCACCCCCAAACACCACCTGTAGAAATCACAGGACAGGACGCAGCTTTACTTCAGAATCTGCACAATTACTACAACAGTATTAGGTGATCAAAAGCATTACATGACCACAATGACATACATTAACTTCAAAATAAATATTTTTGAGAAAGTGTGCCGAGCATAAAATGTATGCAGATGATATCCAAGCTAATCTATATTGAATGTGTACCTGGATGTTGACTATCGTTCCAAACTTGCTGAAGTGCTCATTGAGTTTGGTGATGTTGTTGAGCTCCCGGGGGATTTTGCGGACCTCTAGTTTGGTGTTTACATAATAGTTCTTTTTCGGGAAGGTGGGTTTATGCTGGTTATTGAAATTTGGTCTGTAAAACAGAAAAGACCCCATTACACCACAAAAACAGGGCATCCTCCTCCGGTATCATCAGTTAGTTTTCTTCACGCTCCAGGATTTAATTACATATTTTATGTAACACACACTACAGGTCAAAGTTTGAACTCCTGCATATTTATATGCGTTTATAAATATACATACACTTGATATGATCTAACCGTTTAAAAAAAAAATAATAAGATAAGGTACACTAGATTCTGTGTCTGAGGATGCTGATCTCAGCTCTCTCATCACTCACTTTTCCATCCAGGGTTTTTTGGCCTGTGGTCCGTCTGTAGATGGCAGACATCTCTTCCTGTTCTCCTGCTCAGAGTTGTACCTCAACTCGCTACTCGACACACTTGTGACGGATGGCTCTGTCTGGATTACTATGTTAGCCGCTAAAAACAAATAAACCAAAGTTCAGTTCCATGTTGCCAATGTGAACGAGTTTAAAACGTTCATGCAATACACAAGCAGAATAATCATTTGTGTGGGACTGATCTCTCACATCTGATACCTCGCGAGTTTTGTCCATCCCCAGAGGTGAGGCCGATGAGATTAGGTCTCTGCGTCTGGATGCGAGGGATGAAATGGCGGTACTGAGCTCTGCCTGGCCCGGTCAGTCCCGGCGACTCTGGGTTATAGGCCTCAGGATCATAGCTGTCTGTATGAGACAAGATAGACACGATAAATCATATGACCTGCATGCATGGGGAAAAAATGAATAATAATAATAAGACACTGCTAACAAAGCATGTAGCTTTATTTCCTTTTATTTAATAAAAAAAAGACCAAATGTGTTTGCAAGCACTGTCTCAAAAAAAAAAAGCTCAAAAGCTGCAAGAAGTAAAATGCAGCAACAGCACAACTACATGGTCAGAATCTGTTACTGCAGCCTTCAGGAAAAAATATCCCTGAATCAAGTGAATTAAAGTACACAAGACAAGAACCACCACCAACAGAAAGAGGCTCATATTTCTTTAAAGGGGTCATACTTTCTTCCCTGAAGTCCACTTAAAATGTCAGATATGCTGATAATAATAATACAAAATATTTCAGATGGATGGGAAAAACTGAGTAACTGTACAGTGCATCAAAACCAGACGTTTTCTTCCAAAAGAACATGTTTTCCATGATATGACCCCTTTAAAACACACTTAAGCTCTAGAAGCCCCACTGCTCAAGCTGAGAACAGAGAAGCGTAGTGGCTTACATTCAGAGAGAGTGTACTGAGGGTGGAGAGAGGCAGAAGAGGAAGGAGGTGGTGGTGGATGAGGAGGAGGTCCCACTCCAGGCAGGGCCAAAGGAGAAGAGGTTCTGGTTCTGGAGTGGGGTGGAGTGTCTATCCCAGTAGCTGGGATTAGAGGAGGCCCTAAAACAAGACAAGAGCAAACTGAACCACACTCTACAGCTAACTTTAGGACAATCATTTCAAGTTCAATGCTGTTAATATAAAGTCATACTCAAGATTTAGAGTCCAAGATTTTGCTACATTTGAACAAATTCATAAAAATGAACAATTAAGAAATGCATTTACGGTATTAGACAGACTCTAAGTAAAACATTTTTAATAATCTGAAACATTGCATTTTAATTTCCAAAGCGACTTGTATAATGCAATTAATGTCAAAAATGTAAAACATGTATAGTGCATTTCCCACATGCAGGTAGTATAATTTCACTTTAAATAACTTTGTTTAGGCTTGGCGTTTATAATAAACGTTTCTGCTTATGATGAATGCCACTGTTATGTTTGTTTTACGGTTTATACGTTTATAATTTCATTCATGTTTTGTTCTGAATAATGATAAATTCAAAGGATTTGTTGTAGGATGAGAAAAAAAGGGTTGTATAGTGTTTTCAATGTTTGTACATTTTTAGTTTTTATTCACGGTTGTTTTACATTATTCTGAATTAAACACTAATATTACACTGATGCGATTTATCTGTGACCTTGTGCAAATCATTTTCTGTAAAATACTGTGATACATACTGTAAGATTTTATTGTCAATTGATAAACAAAAAAAAGATCAATACTTAAAAAGAAATAAAAAAATAAGGATTTTTGTTAATTCATGAACATTAAAAAATGTAATTGAAATTATAAACCATTATTAATCAAACATGGCTAAAATGGCATGGAAGTTCTTTCCCTTTGGTAAAAAGTTTACCACGTACAAGCACATTCAAAACTATTAATCACAAGATTCATCCCATTAGCAGAAGCATCCCATAAGTGTAAAATGTCAGAATCTGTGACTAAAACTAAAGCACGTTTATAGTGTTTTTAATGTTGGGTTTTTGTTTACTAGTGTGTATTATTAAAATTACTGAATTACATTCTTATGTCACTAATCTGTGCATGTTATTATGCTTTTTTGTTTCTTCTCTCAAAAATGCAATTTTGACCTTGTGTGCTTTTTATTTCAGGTGCAAATTATTTTCTGGAAAATTCTATTCTGATACCTATTGTTGCAATATTGTAATTTTTTATTTTATGTTTTTATAAATAAATTAAAGTGATTAAGATTTGTCAACGCATAAACATTAACAAAAACTAAAATTATAATAATTGTCTACAGATGTAAAGCATTAAATTAATAAATTAAATCTAAGAATTTGACATCAATTAAAACAATAAAAGATAATGCAATAAACATATTGCTAAATTAATAATGATAAATAAGCAAGCAAAGATGATACATTTAATTTTTATTTTTTTTTAACTTTGAGGAAAAAGCTAGTGTAGCATGCTGAAATCAAAACGACACTTACCTGGCATGGGGTAGATGCCTGGAGGCGGAGGCTGTCCGTGGGGAGGGCGCAGCGGCATGGGCATGCCAGGAGGAGGTTCTGTCATAGGCGGCATGGGCATCCGGGGCAGGCTTGGTGGGGGTGGGAACGGGATCATGGTAGGAAGCGTGACGTCATCCACGATCAGAGGGTCATTACCGTGGTCAAAAGGACAGAGATCGCCTCGTATGCAAAATCCTTTCTCTGCCAACAAAAAGAAACCATTACAATCAACAATCTCACAACAGCAGAAACACAAAGCTTGACGGTTTTTCTAAAGCACTTTGATGCTTGAGCCTGATACAAGTATTTCATACAAATACTCGTCAAGGTGGATGAACTTCTGGTCATTCTTCTGTGGAGTTTGCTCCATGTAAACAGTGCTGTGTGGATCGTCACGTCTCTTTCCTGTCAACGTGCCAAATCTCAGCTTGTTTAATAAGATCAGGGCTAATCGAGCTAACCTGAGGCATCCCTGTGGACGTTCTTCTGCCACTCCCAGCAGTGTGAAAAATACCCTCGCTCCAGAAAGACAGGGTAGTAAATATAAACACTGCCGGTTTAACACCGCTCCCAGAAGGCCATGCAGTGAGACTGCAACACCACAGTCATTAGTGATGCTTTAGAAACAGACACCCCGAAGAGTAAAGTGTGTCCTTAGAGAACATCAAGACACATCAGGTTTCAGATGTGTTATACATCATTGGACTTAGATTTGAGACATCCAGTGGCTCCAAAATGTATTTGGACCTTAATTATGAAAATATCAAACTAAGTCACATTTCTTTAAGTGCACCAAGCTTTTTCACAAAATGTTTGTTAGGTTAACATGTTTAAAAGAGCATTTTATCTTCATTTTTTGAACAGTAAATCTATTATTTGAACTGGGAAAAAAAGGTTTTCGTACACTTTCTGGTTGTCAAAGATTAGTCAAACATGTTCGTATTTAATGTAATGAACTATACACAACACACACTACAACACATTAGGTTACTATTTTGTTATCTAGCAGGGGTGAGTGAGAGAGATTTTCTCATTTAATTTTATGAATTATATTTAATTTTATAAATAATAAGTTTACAGGTAAGAAAGACACACATTTGTCATTTTATTTTTACTTTTTCTATTCAGATGTATTTTTATTTCAATTGACATAGTAATTTTATTACTTTAACAAACTTATTTCAGTTCTAATTTTCATTTAAGTTTTTCATCAGAAATTCATCATATATATATACATTTTATTTTAGCTTTATTATTTCAGTTAAAAAAAACACATTTTAATAGCTTTAATTACCAACACTGATTAGAAAAGTCTGGTGAAAGTCACTCAAGCGCCATAATCCCTCCAAACACGTGACAAAGTGAACTGCGTCTTACCGTCGTAGTCTCTGCAGCGATGTTTAAGCGTGCTGCTCTTGTTGAACGTCTTGCCGTCTGTGTGGTTGGTGAAGTATGTGGACCAGCTCTCTGTAGTGCTGTCGGGCAGGTGAGCCGGTGCTACCACGGTTACGGCGTTGGGGACGGCAGGGCTCCCTGAGGAGGGGAACTGGTGCTGAGGAAGGGGCAGAGGGAGCAGGGGGGGTGGATGGTTCTGCTGGTGGTGTGGGTTACCCATGTGGGCAGAGGAGGGGTTGTAAGGCTCTGTGTCCTTCCGCTCCAGCTCAAATTTGGATCTGTGCTCAGCTGAAATAAAGTACAATCAAGACTTATTTGTTGAATATTCGCTTGCAAAGAACGAAATCTTGACAGTTGTTTGATTAATGTTAGTCAATGACACACACAAAAAAATTTAATAAATTATACATATATATATAATAAAGGTGCCAATTCGAAGTATTTATGTTGGTTTCAAACAGCTTTGTACTATTTTTAAGAAAAAAATAAGTTCAATAACTCTAAAAAGGTCAAGTGCCATAACCATCAAATGTTTTTTGCTTGCTTACAAGCATTTTCATATTCACCTTGCATACACATTAGTCATTCTCATATATATATATATATATTTTTTTTTATGTTTAAGCTAAAATGCATTTAAAACTATTTATATTAATATGCAGTTTTGTTCCCAAAGAAATAATAACATATTTAAAAAGTTTCCTTTCAAAATGTGTATTTAATTTTATTTTATGATATCAAGACCGTTATATCACCTTGACATTTTTATACCAATTAAAAGGTTAATTCTAAATACACGCTCATCAGAAAATATGTATATTTAAGTCCTTCCATGTTTGAATTTCATTTGTTTATGCATTTAAAATATTAAATTATAAATCTGGCCAAAAACCTGTGCATCATTATGGAACATTTAAATGAACTCGATTTGTAAGCTCTCCTCTGCTGCACACAAATGAACTGAAGTTTAGGGAAAAGTAAAGTGACTGAAGTGATTTGGGACGGTCCTCACCTCTCCTCTGATTGTGCTCTCGTTCTCGGCTCTTTCCACGGCTGCTACTGCGGCTACGACTCCTGCTTCGACTGTAGCTTCTCCCCCGTGAGCTTCCTCCTCGCCGCTCATGACGGTCTCGGAATGATTCTCCGCTCTTTCCGTGACGGTCCAGTTCCCGCCGCTTACGGTCGTCTCTCCTGCGGTCATCTCTAGCCCTGAGTTCAGACGTATAGATAACTGTGTGTTACTGAATGATATATAGGACAGATTTGACTGCCTCATGTCCAGTGTGAAAGGGTTTTGAACGCATATCATGAAAGTTCCATGGAATAATCTGGAGGTACCATGTTTGGACTTCATTTTTTTGAAGAAGAAATTAATACTTTCAAAGAGCAAAGATACATTGTATTGATTAAACTCAAAAGGTGATAATGAAGACTTCTAAATCGTTACAAAGAATTTATCTTCCTGACTTTCTATTCATCAAAGAATCATGAAAAAAATATATCACAGTTTCCGGAAGAATTCTTTTCAACATTGATAAGAAGAAATGTTTCTTGAGCAGCAAATGACCATATTAGAATGATTTCTGAAGGATCATGTGACACTCATTATTAATCAAAGAAACGCAATAAATCATTGTATAGTATGCAGTGTTGGACACGTTACTTTAAAAAAAGTAATTAGTTATATTACTAGTTACTTCTCACAAATACTAACAGAGTTACATCATTATAAAATAAACTAATTACCAGGGAAAGTATTGTTACTTTAAAAACAAAAGGTTCAAATATGTCAAATAACTTGTATGCCCCAATATTAAATATGTTAAATGATGAAATGGTCACCAAATAGAATAAATTATTAGTATAAGACATTACACTAATCTACACTATTTTAATGTTTCTGTGGGACAATGTGAGAGACGCCTATTTAATTAAATTGATTATTTCAGTCAAACATTATAATATGATAATTTAGCATTCAATTTTAGCATTATATGATAGAACTTTATAATAACCATGTATGAATGCATATTTGTCATGTTGTCTGAACTTAGGACTGGTGCTTAAGATATTGTTTGTCATTTAGTGTTTCTATAAAAAAGGGAAAAACCTACAAATAATACTGATAAGATGACAACACTACCACAAATTCTACTATTAATAACCATATAAAACGCACTAAGGATTATTGAGCTGCTGGGTTCATGAATATTAATCAGGTCATCTGCATTCGCTCGAACTGATTCGCTGAAATCAAAACAGGGACGAAAATAGGTGAGCGCCGGCCAATGAGATTGATGTTTGTGCATTAGCATAATCGCGATATTATCGTAAATGCAATTAATCGTTCAGCCCAACACTGAAGAATAACAAAACAACTGTAACCTTTATATGTACACAAGACCCAACACAATCAGAAGAAAAAAACACTTTTGAAGACCAACCTTGATTCATTTAAGTCAGGACGACTCCTTAATGGGCTTCTTCTTCTTCTGTTATCCCGATCATCTTCAACATGACTAGTCTGAAAACAAATGTAAATGTTTTAATTTATTTACAATAGAAATCTGTCATGACTATCGAGGAGTGTAGTGCACCACTATACAAGTCAAATCAAGTCATTTTATTTGTATGCACCTTTAACAATACACATTGTTTTTACAGAAATGTATAATTATAATGTCATAACATCATCAAGCCTTATAGTTGCATCTAGCCGATCAGGCTGGGTGATAATACGGTTTACATTTTTCAATGCTATAAACAAGCATTTCGCTTTATGCTATTATACAGTAGGCCTATAATTTGAATACACTTTTGTATCCAACTTTATATATAGAGCTGTGTAAGAATACCATTTACATTTCACAACATTATAAACAATAAGAAATATCTTTTGCTGTTATTTTATATTAGTGACTATTTACCTCTTCCTTCTCCTCAAGCTTCTGCACCGGGATTTTACTCTCTTCTTTAGCAGCTGGATTTCCCAAATAATTTTGGGTGGTTAGACACTCAAAGAGTTTATCGACAAACCCTGTAGTCTCTGTGAAACGAAGAGAACATTGAATCAATTCAGCAGATCCCCAAAGCGCATGATAATCTTTTTAGATCATTCATATTCGACAAGAGATTAAACACAAAGGGCCTGAATTCACTAATAATTACATACATGTGTACAGCCATTCACAACAGTTTCTCGATTTAAAATAAACAGCTATGTGAAGACTTTGTACAGATACCTTTCTGAAGGAAAACGTCCAACTGATCCGCACACAATGCTCTGAGTTCTTTCTCGGGTTTATCCTTCTTTACTAATGCCACAACGTAGTTTGCCAATGCAGATGGGTCAGCATCACATCTGTAAAAGATCTCAGGTTCATTTCATGTAAATCCACACATGCAAGAGACTTTCTAATTCAAAAGACGAGTGTATCCATGCAGGTCTTCTAAAACAACAATCCACAATATAAGTGTAGTTTACTAGTACTAGTCCAAGAGGTCTACTGGGATGCACTGAGATCATACACATAAGTTGTCAGCTAGTTCAGGGGTGTCAAACTCAGTTCCTGGAGGAGCCCTGCAGAGTTTAGTTCCAACCCTGCTCCAACACACATACCACGTAGTGTTCAAATAAGCCTTAATGACTTGATTAGCTGGATCAGGTGTGTTTAATTAGGGTTGCATCTAAACTGTGCAGGGCTGTGGTCCTCCAGGAACTGAGTTAGACCCCCTTGAGCTAGTTAAACAACCACCAAACACACCACTGATTTAAAAAATAACCTGTCTGCCTGCCGATCACACATGCCAAGGCTTTAAAACTAAAATAACTTGATCCTGATCCTGTTTTGGCCCAGTCTATGAAAACTATCAGGCTGTCTTGATGACCACCCAACTCAGCCAGCAGACCCTCTTAGCTTAGCTTCCAGCTGCATGGTTTCTATCTGGAAGGCGTGTTAGAATTCTTAACAATGTGACCTTATGTATGGATACAACATAATTTAACTGTCATTTAAACACCAAATCAAAGGAAATGATATATATTCGCTGCGCGCTTAAGTGGTTTGAAAGCCAGCTAAGCTGTTAGCATGTTAGCGCCGCCAGATAGCTTCACTGTTTCAAATGTCACTGTTCATCACTTACATGGGTTCAAGAAGTTTAGACAGCCAGGATTTCAGAGCGTCAACATTTTCTATAATCATCCTGACACGCAACTGATTAATACTGATAAAAGGCTGGGTGTTTATGCGCAACTCCTTCTAGCATCGTCTAAACAACACACACTGGGCCTTCTGTAGTCACTAGCACGTCGAGGAGCTGCTGGAGGTTCTGCGCAACGTCACAACGCAACGGCGGCAGCCAATCACAGAGCTGCTTTAACTTGCTATTACGCATTCCTTGGTTACCCCCAGTCCTCCAATTTCACTTCTTCCCCCTCAACTCTAAATGCATAAAAGAAGACGACGAAAGAAATGTAACAATGTTTTAATTTATTCAAAAAAAAAATACACAACACCCCTTCCACCTATTAAATTATTATATTTAATTTATTTGAATTTGTGTAATGGGGGTAAATGATACGGCAGAAGGAGGCGGTAACCGGCGAACATTTAAACATTTAATAATCAAATAAAACAAACAACAAAAAGCGGCAGCCCCTCACACGCTTGCCGCACACAAAACACAAACTAAAAGCCCAGCCTGGTCCTCTCTCGTCTCCACTGTCGTCACCCTCCTTTTATCCTTCGTAGTCCTCCGTGGGATTCGAGACCGTGAGTGGCGCAGGTGTCATTCATTAGCAATCACTCCACCGCCTCGCTCCGTTCCACGGCTCTCGGCCCCGCCCCACTCGTCACAATTTGATTTACCTTTTTGTTGTTGTCTCACTTATTATATACTTTAAGTAATTTTATTATTGAGAGTTTTACATCATAGTTAGACTATTTGTGACCCTGGACCACAAAACCAGTCTTAAGTGTCAATTTTTCGACATTGAGTTTTACATATACATCTGAAAACTGAATAAATAAGCTTTCCATTGATGTTTTATTTGTTAGGATCAGACAATATTTCAAGGTCAAGGTCAAGGTTTCTTTATTCGTCACATAATAAATTATACAGGGTATAATTAGAAGTGAAATGTAATCGAATCAGGTCCGCTCAGTGGACAGTGCAAAATAATAAAAATAAAAAAATATATAAAGTAACACAACACGAGAGCATATATATGGTAAAAGAAGAGAAATAAGAGTAAAATGTGCAATGAAATAAAAAGTGCAAAACAATAAGATGTGCAAAACAATAAGATGTGCAAAAAAAAAACAATAAGATGTGCAAAAAACAATAAGATGTGCAAAAAAACAGTGTACTGGGACTTAATAAATAGTAAGTGAATAAGAGGATGTGCAGACGGTTTGTTCAGGGTATTGTACATAAAGCAGCAATATTTGAGAATATGAGAATATTTACAGTTAACAATGAGTCTTGTGAATGTTTATGAGACTGGGTTTGTGTTTAGGAGCCTGATGGCCTGAGGGAAGAAGCTCCTCCTCAGTCTTTCGGTTTTTGCCATCATGCTCCTGAAGCGCTTGCCAGATGGCAGTAAACAGAAAAGATGGTTACCGGGGTGAGTTGAGTCTTTGATGATTTTAGCAGCTCTGCTTTTACAGCGTTTGAGGTAGATGTCCTGCAGAGAGGGGAGAGCAGACCCTGAGATGCGCTCAGCTAAGCGCACGACTCTCTGTAGAGCTTTACAGTCCTGATTTGTGGCGTTACTATACCACACTGAGATGCACTGAGTCAGTACGCTTTCTATGGCCCCAGAATAGAAAGTTTTCAGGATAGCTGGTGAGACCCTGAATTTCCTCAGCTGTCGCAGATGGTACAGTCTTTGCCTGGCTTTTCTTAACCTGTGTTTGAATGTGTTAGTCCAAGTTAGGTCCTCAGAGATGTTTACACCGAGGTACTTGAAGCTACTCACCCTCTCCACAGGGGTCCCACTGATCATAAGAGGAGTGATCAGTGGGGGAGATCCAACCATTTTAAAATCTGGAATCTGAGGGTGCCAAAAAATCAAAGAGAGAGAGAGAGAAGAGAGAGAGAGAGGAGAGAGAGAGAGAGAAGAGAGAATATTCCATGAGAGAGAGAGAGAGAGAGAGAGAGAGAGATGAGAGAGAGAGAGAAGAGAGGAGAGAGAGAGAGAGAGAGAGAGAGAGAGAGAGAGAGAGAGAGAGATACAGAATTCTTCACTCAGGGGAGAGGAATGCGGCAGCCAGAGTCCAACACTGTTCAATATCTATATTAATGAATTAGCGGTGCAGTTGGAACAGTCTACAGCCCCTGGACTCACTCTACAAGACCAAAACATCAAGCTATTGCTGTACGCAGATGATCTGGTGCTGCTGTCATCCACCCCACAGGGACTACAGCAACACCTAGACCTGCTGGACAGCTCAAACAAGCTGGACAGCTCTTCTTTCAGAACAAGCCCAGATGTCAGGAACACAGATACCGGTTCAGTCTAGGCAGCACCGCCCTAGTACACACGATGCAGTACACTTACCTCGGCCTAATAATCACAGCATCGGGGAGTTTCAGTATGGCAGTGAATGCTCTCAAAGATAAAGCTCGAAGAACTCTATATGCAATCCAGAAAAAATGCCAAAATATTGAAATATCGCAATTTTATGTAAAATCTTTGATAGTGTGATTCAGCCCATAGCGCTGTATGGAAGTGAGGTTTGGGGTCCACTCAGTGATCAGAGCTACATACAGAGTGTCAGAGACACAAAGCAGAGACGGATCCTGACCAGTACAGGCTCAGTGAACACAGACTAGCCATCGAGACCGGCAGACACAGAAAGAGCTGCTTACCAGAGAGCAAAGAGTGTGTGTTCACTGTGAGACAGGAGAGATCGAGACCGAGATGCACTTTCTTCTTCACTGTCATAAATACATATCCATAAGAAACCTCTACTTCAACAAACTCACCAACTTCATAAATAAATTTAACAGCCAGGAAACAGAACAAATACAGATACTATTAGGAGAGGGACAGACAGCAGCACTTGCTGCGAGATACGTGTTGATGTGCCAAAGCCTGAGAGACAGCGTGTGTGTGTGTGTGTGTGTGTGTGGTGTGTGTGTGTGTGTGGGTGCATGTGTCACAGCCTGAGAGACAACAGGTGTGTGTGTGTGTGTGTGTGTGTGTGTGTGTGTGTGTGTGTGTGTGGTGTGTGTGTGTGTGTGTGTGTGTGTGTGTGTGTGTGTGTGCGTGTGTTGTGATGTGTGTGGTGTGTGTGTGTGTGTGTGTGTGTGTGTGTGTGTGTGTGAGGTGTGTGGTGTGTCACAGGCTGAGAGTGTGCAGATGTGAGGTTGGTGTGTGTGTGTGTGTGTGTGTGTGTGTGGTGTGTGTGTGTGTGTGTGTGTGTGTGTTGTGTGCGTGTGTGTGTGTGCGTTGCGTCGTGCGTGCGTGCGTGCGTGCGTGCGTGCTGCGTGTGTGTGTGTGTGTGTCACAGCCTGAGAAACAGCAAATGAATGTGTATTGTGTCTGACCTGACCTGCATGTGTGTCACCCACCACAGTGATCCTTATACATATATATATATATACAGTATGTATGTTTATATGTAAGTTAAAGACTGTGGTATCAAACGTTCACACACTCTAATGCGTTACAGTTTAATACTTCTAAGATGTTATAATATTCCATTCTATTAATGCGATGTTCATTTAATTACAATATTATTATTATTTTATCTTTTTGTACATGTATACTTAGCTTTGGCCATATTGTATCATTTACAGTCATGCCAATAAAGCAATTTTGAATTGAATTGAATTAAAGAGAGAGAGAGAGAGAGGAGAGAGGAGATGAGAGGATGAGAGAGAGGAGATGAGAGAGAGAGAGAGAGAGAGGAGTTGGAGAGAGAGAGAGAGAGAGGAGAGATGGAGAGAAGAGAGAGGAGAGAGCGAGGAGGTTAGATAGGAGGAGAGGAGGGAGAGGAGAGGAGAGAGAGGAGAGAGAGAGAGAGAGAGAGAGAGAGAGAGAGAGAGAGAGAGAGATCTGTCGTATTGTGGCCCCACGAACTCCAGTACCCATGATACCAAGCGTCATCATCCGGCGGCGACGTTTCCGTACGGTGTCATCAGCCGAGTGCGCGTGGGCTTTACTCTTCAAAAAATCCTGCTGAAGTTACAGCGAATAGATCAGAATGACGGTAAATTTCATTTATGCTAAGCCGTTTTAATGGTTTACACTATTTACTTCACGCGGTTTAGAATATTGCCTGCTTCATGATCTCAAACAACATACAATGAAATAAACCGAGGTCCATTGAGCAGCATGGCTTATCTTTAGCAGCTAGCTTCTTGCGAATGTGTCCCTTGTTCAGTTACCCTTATGTTCTTTAAGTCCTGAACGAAAAGTAGGAACAACCGTTCGATCCACACAGTGATCGATCTCAATAACATTGTTGCTTTCTTGCAAGTTTGATGAAGTTGGCAGAGTAATATGAATGGAGTTGACAGCTGTCAATCAGTGAAGCTGTTGTTCTGATCTAGACACAAGCACCAGTATATAGTTCAGCAAATGCACCATTTTGGTAGCTAGATGTTTTGTTAATTAACGTAATCTATGACTCTGGACCGATCACTAGATTTATATTAAAATATGAATTAAAGTTGTTAACTAATTACTTATAATTTTAATGTACAAATATCTAATACTTCCAATATGTAGTATGGTAATATATCAATGAAATAATATATACATATATATGTGTTTATTTTAATATTTTGTATATGCAAGTTTAATTAACTAATCACAACTGATCTAATATTTTGTTCTGGTGTAATGTGTCATTGCAGGAACGCAAAGGAACAGCAAAACTTGACTTCCTGAGGAAGATTGAGGAGGAGGTTCAACAGAAATGGGAGCAAGAAAAGATGTTTGAGATTGATGCCCCAACCACCATTGGGGAAAGTACAAAGTGAGCCTGTGTTTATATTTTTTCCCAAGGTTTACATATTATATTCATGACTAATTATGTATTCTTTCTTATCTGTTTACCCAGTAAGAACAAGTACTTTGTTACGTTTCCTTACCCATACATGAATGGGAGACTTCACCTTGGACATACGTTCTGCCTGTCGAAGTGTGAGGTGAGTCCGAAATCAATTTAAAGAAGATATCCAAGCTGAAATGCCATAGCATTTATGACTTGATTATAATCTTTTGGGGGGCAGTCGTGGCCTAGTGGATAGAGCGTTGGACTTGTAACCCGAGGTTGTGGGTTTGAATCTCGGCTCTGGCAGGAATTGTCCACGACTGAGGTGAGACCCTTGAGCAAGGCACCGAACCCCCAACTGCTCCCCGGGCGCCGCTGTGTCGGCTGCCCACTGCTCCAAGTGTGTGTGCGCACTTGGATGGGTTAAATGCAGAGAACACGTCACTGCTGGTTATACTCTGTATAATTGTGTATGTGACAAATAAAGCTCATCTGAGCTTAATTTTATTTATTATTTATTTTATTTTATCTCCAATGTCCTCTAGTTTGCAATAGGTTACCAGCGGCTGAAAGGAAAGCACTGTCTTTTCCCATTTGGACTTCACTGCACTGGGATGCCCATCAAAGTGAGTAGATTAAAAGTTCTGCACCTCAGATCTATACACGCTTGTCATCAACAAACATGTTTTATGTGTAAAGGTCATTGCATGCTGAATACCAAATTATTGCTTCCGTTTTTTCATATTCATCTTCCTTTCCTATCAAAATGAATGCTACGAAAGCGAAAACGTAGAAAATTGAACCTGATAAAAATTTTTTATGACGGACAAAACTTTCGGAAGCAGTGTGTAAAAGTCTTTGCACACTGAGTCTGAAACGTAAAAAATAAATACGACCTCACGTTGTGTCAATCATGTTTACACACTGCCCCCGAAATTTTCGTCCGTCATAAAAAAAAAATTGGGATCAGGTTAGATTTTCTGTGTTTTCGCATCCGTAGCATGCATTTAGATAGGAAAGGATGAGGAATACAACAAAAAAACTGAAAAGCACACGCAAAAATTATTTCTGGCTCAGGGTGCAATGACCTTACTCCACTTTTTTGGAAAATATGCTCATTTTCCAACTCCCCAAGAGTCCTTTTGAAAACTCTTTGTAACTCTTTTTGAATCCATTCAGCCGATCTCCGGGTCTGGCGGTAGCACTTTTAGCGGCAGCTTAGCATAGATCATTGAATCTGTTTAGACCGTTAGCATCTCGCTCAAAAATGAGCAAAGAGTTTCGATATTTTTCCTATTTAAAACTTGACTCTTTTGTAGTTACATCATGTATGAAATAAAAAGTTGTGATTTTCTAGGCCGATTTGGCTAGTAACTATACGCTCATTCCAACGTAATAATCAAGGAACTTTGCTGCCGTACCATGAGTGCAGCAGGTACAATGATATTACGCAGCGCCTGAAAGTAGTCCCCAGCTAGGTAACTAGTTATGATATAGCAGGGGACTATTTTCAGGCACTGCGTAATATTACGCCGGAATGGGAGTATAGTTCCTAGCCATATCGGCCAAAACTCTTTCAAAACTCTTTGCTCATTTTTGAGCGAGATGCTAACGGTAATGTTTTCTCTAAGCTGCGTGCGCAGAGAAATAATGTGCCGTGCACATGCAAAAATTAGTTGGGAAAGCCATTTGATTGTTTTCTAGTAAAACGAAAGAATTGCAATGCTCGGGTAAACCGTTATGGAGCCGTTAGCAAATATAAACCGTTAGCAGCTGCTGCTGCTATAGAGTTAGAGTTAGAACCCGTGAATGCAGTTTACAGGTTTCATAGAAAGAGAATGATGTACGCCAAATGAGTCGCAGTAGAAACCTAATACTTCAATGGTTGTGGACGAAAGAGCTCAAATCGAGAGCTAATGCAAACGCAGTGACGTGAAATAAAACGTCCTCATGTATTAAAGAAGAATGGCTTGATTAAGTGCTGGAAATAGTGGATGATAGGCACAGATCGGTATCAAAACTCTGAGACATGTACAGTCACACGCAGGTGTATTGTGCAAACTGTACTTCATAGCGATGTTTAGATATATATAAGAACTTGCATGTTCACGTTTATTTTTTATTTTTTTATTTAAGTTGCAGATCTAAATTTAAATGCTTCAGTTTGTTTTCTATTATATTCTATCAGTTTAAATTGTATTGATATTATATTATATTATCTTAGCTATATTATAAACCTAATAAATAATTGACCTTGTTTTTTTTAATGGAGTCCCTTATGCTCATCAAGCCTGTATTTGATCAAAATACAGAAAAAAACAGTAATATTGTGAACTCTTAGGCTATTGCAATTTCTAATATTGGTTTTATATTTTAATATATTTTAAAATATAGTGTATTCGTGTAAAGCAAAGCTGAATTTCCAGTATCATTACTCCACTCTTCGGTGTCACATGATCCTTCAGAAATCATTCTTATTATTCTGATTTATTATCAGTGTTGAAATGTTTGTGTTGCTTATAT